>LWDY01000032.1:122500-630273 GCA_001624995.1 Puccinia horiana | reverse complement strand
AAATCTGAGGTCGATACACCGTCTTATCCTCACCGGCACGCCTGTTCAGAACAATCTGACCGAATTATGGTGTCTGTTCCATTGGCTCTTACCGGAAGTATTCTCAGAAAACACGCGCGAACGGTTCAAGACAGCTTTCGATCTAACTGCTGGAGTTTATGACACTCAAGTCCTAAAATCAAGTCACGCCTTGTTGAAGCTCCTTATGATCAGACGCACCAAAGATAGTGTGAAATGCGAGTTATCGGTTCCGGCTCGAGAGGAGATTGACAGTTTGTTTATTTTCTTTAGCTATTTTGGAATTATTTGCTGAGTTGTTATCCTTTTCAGTTTACATCCCGATGTCCAGTTGCCAACGATTCTGGACTAAGCGGCTAATAATGCGCTGTGATACCAGCTCCTTGAAGTAAGCTTTGTTACAATCTCTCCCACTTTCGATCATCATTCTGAATGTCATAAAACTACACAAACAGTGATATTTTCAGGGGTCCTGTGCCTACAGCCAAAGAGACTGCAGTTCTAGCCGACATGACCAACTCAGCATTGAAGAAGGAGGAAACACCCACAAATTCGTCCGATATGTTATCTTCTAAACCGGCCAATCAGCTCTCCCAGCAAATCCGATATGCCCTAGAGACCGAGGAAACCAACTCAAATTCACAGTCTTATCGTAAGTTGATGAATCTCCTAATGCAGTTAAGAAAAGTATGCAATCAGTAAGTGTTATATATATTTTTTTTGTATCTTCTTTCACACACTGATCAACTCATGGGCACAATTCTAGTCCATATCTCATGCCCAATTCCGAGCCCGAACCATTTCAAATCGCTGAACATGTTGTCGATGCATCTTCGAAGCTTGTTATGCTGGATAAGATTTTGAAATCAGAATTACCTAAGGGCAAGAGGGTCTTGATCTTCTCCAGTTTCACCTCGATGCTTGACATTTTGGAAGATTTCTTAACCTTAAGACAAATCGAGTTTCTCAGACTGGACGGCTCGACCCCTGTGGCCCGACGGAATTTGGCGATTCGGATTTTCCAACAATCTAAAACCATGGATTCACTCAAAACGCATGGCTCTTCAACCCCAAAAGTCGTTCCAATCTTCTTGATATCTACCAAAGCGGGTGGTTTGGGTATCAATCTCACGGCTGCCGATACGGTGGTTTTATACGATTCTTCTTGGAACCCTCAGGTCGACTTACAAGTAATAGCGCGTGCTCATCGAATCGGCCAAACCAAGAAAGTAACCGTCTACCGTTTGATATGCGCTGAATCAGTTGAGCATCAGATGATTGGTCGCTTGCGCAAAAAACTTTACCTATCGTTGAAGATTATGGACTCTCACCCCACCAACAGGGACGCGAACCTAGATGAACTTGATGAATCGATTGACGAGGAAGCGGCGATGAAGACTTCTATGTCTACAGGTGATCTGTGTGCAATTCTTCGTGGTGGTGCCAGTTCCTTGCACAAGCATTGGGGACAAGCCAACGAATCAGACCCGACTGTCCAAGCGGACGATGACGAGCGATCTGGATATAACGAATTCTTGAACGCATCCTTTGAAGAAATCTTGAACCGAGCCAAGGAATTTGCGAAGATTGAACAAACAAAACTTCAAATCGAAGTTGGTCAAAATGATCCGTCAACTTCTGATGCGGAAATTCTCAACAATATTGAAGAAGAAGAGCTAGCCCTCTTACGGGGTGCTGAGGTAGTTCGTTGTAGGTTGTTTGAGGGCAAGAAGTACCAGGCAAGTAACAAGGAAATATTGAACGAATGGGATAATCTTCAATCCAAACGAGTCTCTAAAGCGACCATTACCATCCTTGATGGACATGCGGTCGAATCCAAAACGATCAACAACGAACGATGGCAAGCGGTCAAGATGCTCACGAGTGATCCAGTCTTACTCGCCAAATTACAGGACTTCAAACGAAAGAAGAGGGCTTTTGAGCATGAGGACGCTTGTTTATGTTGTCACGAAAATGGGAATCTTTACATGTGCGGTCAATGCCCCCGAGTGGTCCATTTCAAGTGTATGGGCGACCGAACACTTACGGCCATGGCCTTCACATGTAGTCAACACAGGTGTGTGGTTTGTCAGCGAGTAGCCACAGAAGCAGGGGGTATGTTGTATCGATGTCAAACCTGTCCAGATGCCTATTGTGAAGATTGTCTACCTCAAGAAAACTTCTATTCGATGGGAGATAGTCTGCCAGAATTCTTGTTGCTTGGTTATGGTCCGGTCTCACAAGCTCATTACATTCGATGCGTCGAGTGTCTCAAACATTTCGGGGCTAATCCCGAGACAAAGGCGATCTGGGATGCTGAAGAAGATCGTATCAAGCAACAACTCGCGTTGAAAACCCAATCAATCGTTTAATCTCACTCCTCCGACAGTTCTCTCTTTGCCTCTCTCCTTTGTCCGATTTTGTGTGTGTAGAGACTAATATAAAATGATAGGTGTTGAACCCTTTAATAGATAGTTATTATTCATCTCTTATTTCTCTTTGTATGCTCTGGATCTTAATTTAAGATTCCTAGTGGCTGGAATCGTATACATATTAGGAACTGGATTTTTCCCCGTCGACTGGCGGGGTCTCCCCAGAATACAACTAATTATCAATTCTCTTGGCTGTTGTAATCAAACCGCCGTAAATTTTACCAGTCATCTTTTTCCTCTTGCGCATTGAGTCAACGCTGAAAGGTGGGGAAATGGTTTTTCTTCACCAAATGTTCTCATCTGACGGGTGTACGTCAGTTAGTGGCTTTTTTCTTGATCATTTCCCAGCTTGCAAGATTCACGGGTATTGCCCGGCTTGAATACAGGATGGCCGAGGTAGCTGAAAAAGTTGAAAAACAAGAGCAAGCCGGTGTTCAATAAAAGCGGCATCAAGTATCTTTATCTACAGACGTCCAGCAGCTCGCTTTCAAGACAAACAAGATTCTAGTTCAAGGAATTTAACGAGAGGAAACGCTAAGCAGAGCATCTATAGTATTAAAGTCCAATAGGGAGTATGTCCGAGTAAAGATAGGCAAAAAGAATGTCCAAATATCATTATCACTTTTCTTAGCTCGTGCTTCAGGCTTGATCAGCAACTTCCACAAAAGCCCGATAACACACAAAGCTGGATTGTTTGGCAGAGATTTGGACTAGGGTTCCAGCCGCAATAAAATAAACCTGACCCTCGTGTTGGGGGGAGACTTCTTGACCTTCAACCGAGATAGTTCCGGATCCTTGAGTGACGATCAAAATACTTGGACCATTGATAGGTGGGTGTTGGTCTCGTTCACCCGGAGATAAATTGGTCAACAAGACTGAGAATTCCTCGATTGGTGGGTCGTATAACGTGGTATATTGACAAGACTTGAAAAAGTTTGGTTTCATTAATTGGGACGCAGAGGAACCGTAGGAATACGTCAACATTTCAGTCAAGGTCGGTACGTCTCGAAGTTTGAGTGTCAGCCCGGCCCTGACGACATTGTCCGAGGAAGCCATGCACTCAACAATGTCTGCGCAGGGGTAGATGAGAAAAAAAAAGCCAAAGCAACTTTTAGAAAGTGCGAGGGCGAAGGAAAGTATACAAAATATGTTTCAACTGACCTCCTGTAAGATAAGCATGGGGTTCATCGGCTTGGAGGAAAGCAGCTTGGCCTGGCTCGAGTCGAACAACGTTTAAGACAAAAGTGCAAAAGATTCCAACATCGTCAGGAAATTGATCGTTTAAGCGCAAGAGCAACTCTTCATCCGTCCCGAACGGCTTTTCTCGGCCACCTTCAGTCTCGATCCTCTTGATTAATTTTCGTACTTGTTCGGTTACCAACTCGGCCGATGCGTTCATCAGTTTCTCGAATAGCTCTTTCAACAGAGACTGGTGGCTCTTCACGCTAGTTTGATCGCTTGAGGTAGAACTGGTGATCGATGGTTGAGATGCATCGGATGGGATGGTCTCCAAGAATTTTTTGCTAGTTTCCTGACCGATCACAGCAGCGAATTCGGGTACATTTTCAAGGTATTGTGAAATCTGGTTAAGTGGCCTGAAACCACAAAATCCAGAAAACGGGGTTATTGCAATGGCCATTTCGGGCTGAAAGATGAGCACATAGACCACATGATTAGGGTCAACTCAATCAACATTCATGGGTCAAAGGGGCAATAGTCAGGTTTTTTTTTTTCTCATACTCACCTTATGATTATCATCCTTATAGACATCTGGACGCTCTTTGTGTAGCTTGATAGCGAATTGACGGTCAGGGTGGGCTTGAATAGACAAGGCTTTTCCGATGGCCAGGACCTTGAAAAGGAATGGTAGACGGTTACCGTATTGGTTGGAGATCTGTTTACCGAGTAATTTGACCGGGTCACTCGCAAGATGATCAGAGAGTAATTTACCGTCGATCAATTTTGAAGGTAGGGAGGAATGTGTTCCCATCCACAGCTTTTTTATTTTATTTTTTGGAATTGATCGAATCGGGGTAACAAGTCAGATATAAGAAGAAAACCGATCAAGGAGGCTTAAGGACAAACTTCTGCATAAGGTTTTTCTTGATCGTAATGGAAGTTTGGTAAGTGCTTTGAGTACTCGGCTACTTTGCTACCATGTTTTCCGAGTTTGCCCCAATCGTACTGCGAAGAAGCAAATCAGTTACGGTGCTCGTTCTATTGAGTATGCAGTTGGTTTTAAGACTCACATATTGTACCTGAGGGATGAGCTCGACTATTGCGGATGGGTTGGTCATATTTATTGGGGGTATGTAGTTGAGTGGTTGGTCTTCGTTGTGGCTTGGGCCTTGAGGCTTGAGCTGGTTGGGGTTATCAGGGGGCTGAGGGATGATGTCATCAGGATGACGTCATCAGACCCAGTCGTACGCTGGCTGGCTGCTGCCAGCTGGGCTCCCGTCCCCCGTCAACGATGTCGTCTCCCAAAATCAACCTACTCAATCAACCAGCCATCAACCCAGCTAACTATGGCCTCATCCATCTCGTGAGTCTCTTAAAAATATCCATCCACAACCGAAATAACTGAACTTATACTGTAATCACACTCTAGTACGATCAAGAGAATAGACTGACTGCCTTCGAGTCTGGAGACTTGGAAGCTCGATCTACTGTCATCTTCATTGGCGGTCTTGGTAAGCATTAAAATTTGGCTGCTTCGATCATCTTTAATTCTTTCTCACTAACCCAGCCATGCATATTCCATAAAAAACCATTTTAGGTGATGGGCTCTGTGCAGTCCCTTACATTGACTTACTGGCCACAGCACTCGAAGATGTCAATTTCTCGCTCACTCAAGTCCTCCTCTCATCTTCTTACTCTGGATTCGGATTTGGTAGCATCGAAAAAGATGCGCAAGAGATACGAAAATTGCTCAGATATCTCAGATCCATCGGCAAATCTCAATTCGTATTACTAGGCCATTCAACTGGTTTATATATAAATTTGGATTGTTCATGGAGTTGTTTTGATATTCATCAGCTAATCAGAATCTTTGGACTTGACGCACCGCTACAGGCTGTCAGGACATCATTAAGCTTTTCAACACTCAGGACGATCCCTCAAATCCTAACTCGTTGGGCGGAATCCTTGCAATCATCCTCCAAGCTCCTGTTAGTGATCGGGAATACATACTGGACACGTTGGGAGAGCCAACATACAAGAGATCATTGCAAGCTGCTCAGAAAGTTTGTTGGTCTGGCCTTATCTCTTCCCTTCCCTCTTTCTGCCTCTCCGCTACCCTGATCCTTCAATTGACTTATTCATCCCTTCTGAATCAGCTTGTTGACGCGGGTCAACCTAATGTAGCGATTCCTTGTGAGTTTTCGGATCTGTTCTCGGGTGGACGATGTGCGATATCAGCTTCAAGGTGGCTCAGCCTGGCCGGATCATTGCAAGATTATCCAACGGGAGAAGATTTCTTTTCGTCTGATCTGCCCACCGAACTCTTCAATAGTCATCTGGAACCCGTCGCCCAGAAGGGAGTTGTAGCAATGGTCTTGATCAGTGGCAGAGATGAGACGATGCCTAGCAAGGTTGATAAGGAGCGTTTACTCCAACGTTTAGTCGACGGCCTCACTTGCTCTTCCAATCCTGATCAAGAACATTTAAAACCTATTGCTGAGGGCTGGAGCGTCATCTTAACTGGTGCCGGACATCAAGCTGAAGAGGTTAAACAACAACTGTGTACTCGAATCGTTGACTTCGTTGGTGCCGCTGTGGCTTGTTCAGAAGACTGACTTTTTTTCACCATCATCTTCTACCCCTCTGGCAAGTCGGTTGAATGGCATTCGAGTGTGTAAGGTCTCGCTTCTCTTGGCATAGAAATTTTTGTTTGCAAAATCAAAACCATGTATTATATAATTGAAATAACGTCCGAATTGTACATACATGTCAAATTCATGTTCACCGAATTTCTTAAAAATCCAGCCACGTGCTGCCACATGGGTGTGGAATTGTATCGTGGGTAGCCTTCAGATTTGTGATTTGTGATACAACTCGTGAAGCTTTAAAGTGGCCGAAGCGGGAGAGCCTTGCCTCGCTCAAACCTGCTTACCATGCCAATCCCAATCCCATTTCGATAACAGTCTGGCCGTTTCCAGCCAAAGGCGCTTCGCGTCCTGTCGCGTGCGTTTTGGTCTTGGTCTTGGTGGATGCACCATGGAGATTCGCCTCGAGGCAGCAAGCCCAAAATTCAAATCGCCCACGCACATTCAATCTTAACTCAAGCTTCTATCTTTGAGCCTGCCTTAATCATCACCAATAGCATAATTGGCTAGTTTGAGTAAATCCCAGTAGAAATGGGATTCACTGAACCAATTTAAACTTGGTTACTTTAAAATGATGTAATATAAATACATAGTAAATTCCTTGTATTTAAATTACATCAGTTGAAATAAACCAATTTTAAATAGGTTGAGTTGTCCCTAGTAAAACTGGGATACCCTCAAACCTGACAGCTCTTCTGGCAGTGCAGTGCATGTACCCTATGACTTCATTAGCTTCTTACCTTCTGCTTTGACTTCCAATCTCATGCACCCTTGCTTTGCCTTGCCCCTTGTCTCATTTCTCTTCAGTTAACTTCATTATCTTTTCATTCTCATCTTGTTATGCCTATGTTATAATCTCAGCGCTTGGACTTTCCTACAAAGAATCCTTTACTTACCTGTGCTTTCCTTCCTAATCAAAATAAGGTTAAGTTTTCTAGCAAATTTGAGTCCGTTTCCTTCCTGAGCTTTTCTCTGCAAACCCCTTCCGGTCCTCTTGAATTAAGTCTCCTTTTTCAAATTCCTCTCCTGAAAGCAGAAGATACTTTGAACCAGCCTGTAGCCTGCTGTTAGTTCCTTTCCTTCAAACTTCATTGACTTTTTTCTAACAGAATTGAAACTGATAATTGATTGCCTGAAAATAAAAACCAACAAACTGGAAAGGAGAAGGAAGAAAGACACCAACAGTTAGTTTGATGCAGAAGACAGATTTGAAATAAGGTAGAATAGGAAGAGCAAGGAGCAGAAGAGTGAAGATAGACTGAAGAAGACAAGTTTCATATAAGAGTTGGTGAGTTGTTGAGTCACTGAGAGAATTTTGAATCTCACCAAACAGATTGGGAAGACTTTGAAAAAAAGAACAATCAGTAAGGATTGATCTGGAGTGAGTGAGATGAGAAAGAAGGGAATAGAGACAAAGTGTTAAGTTCAAGATGTGTTAAGTGATTGATGATGAGAGTTTTGATCTATTTGAGAGTTTATGATGATTGAGTAAGTTGATGAGAAGGAGGGTAGAGAGAGGAAAAAAAAGAAAGAAAACCCACAATCATGAGACAAAAAATAAACTGAGAGCCAAGAACCAAGAGAAGTGGAATGCTAGGTGGGATGTCATGAGTGCGTGAACCACAGATGAATTTTAAATTTTCTGGTGCTTGAATGCAGTGTTTTATTATAACCAGATACTGTGTGACACATGCTACCAGTGGATAGTTTCATCTCTAACATACAAATTCTTCAGAATCCTAAATCAAGATAGCCCAGCAGATGGATCAGTAAAATCTAGATCTTGGCTGTGTAGCTTCATTTTTGTTGGAATTCACCTTGGTGTTCTTGGGAAGGGATTTTGGCTTCAACATCCTTCTTCCTTTCCTCTGGTATGCTTAGTAATAGAGTGAACACACAAATATGTTGATGATTTTTCAGAGATCTCTTCAGGCGTTCAAATTTGAAACAGTGATGGTTGATCCAAACATCACTATTAGCTCTGGTAGAACTCCAAACATATTGCTTGGCCTTGCGGAAATATTCCTTGTAGCTGGAGGATGAAATGAGTGGAAGACGCAGGGGGGTTTTGGAGGGAGATGGTTATGGGTTCTGTTAGGTAGGCACGTCAAGTGAAATTGAAATAAGTAAGTACATTTAAGTTTATAAAAGCCAGATTGAGATCCCTGCTAAAGATGAAGAGATCTCACAAGCTTTTGATGGTTCTGGTACATATTGGCTGGGTTGACAGTGGCTTGATGAGGGGAGAAGCATCAATTGCAAGCATTAAGTACAAATCTGGGCTATTGGTCGTAGCAACCCAAAGAATCCGCAATACGCTCAATGTTGTAGACAAATGTCTCAGCAATTGTGCATCTGTGGCGGTCAACAAGCTTGAGCCTTGCCTGCATCTTCCAACCACTAGTGCAGTAACACCTTTGAGTACTTGGCCTGTTGACCTCTAACCTTCTTCATGATGAGATGTCGGGATGCGACAGGATAGCCCCATTAACCTTCAAATAACACTGAAGTACTTGTTGTGGCTTGCCAGACCTAGAGGCCGGATGTGTTCACCTCAGTCTCTTGGGGTCGATGGTGTCTTGCCCATGTATTTAATTGAAATGGATAATGTCGTTGGATTTCCCTTTCTGTTGATGTGTTTCAATTATGTACACAATTTTAAGATAGTTTCCAATCAATGGGGACAAGATCGCCGGGTGTTTTGATTGTTGTCAGTTTCGGCCACGCCTTTCGATGAACTGTCGCTCGGTGGTTTTTGTTCCGTTTGAACTTTGCACTTAGGGTTTCCAGTGACAGTCCTCTCCTGATTCCGGAAAAAGTCTTCTAATAAGCTAAGACCCCCTCCGCGCAGTCCGCACAGCTTTTCAGCTGACTTGGTTCCGGTTCATTTTCTTGTTGACCGTTCTCAACTTCCCAACTTCTTCCTCAAAAACAAAAACTTCCTCAGTAATCGATTGTCTGCTTCAACTTCGGGATGGGCGTCCCAAACTCAAGAGCTTCCCTACTCAGTCTGGTCTCACTCAAGCGACAACCCAACAAGGAATCAATCCAAACTATCAAATTCAAACTACTCAGACCGGCTTCATCATCATCAACCAACCAATCTGCTAACCCGGCAAATCCTCACCATCACCACCATCATCAGAATAAGAAAATCCCCATCAACCACCGATCACTTACCAGTTTACCATCAAATCACCAACATCTCTCCTTCTTCGACCCCTCAACCAGCCTCTCCTCATCCGCCTCTCCTCAGCCCCCTCAAATCTTTAATCCTATCTCCCCCGCCAGCCAAACCTCAACAGCCTCCACTACCTCACCTCAATCTCGTTCACCCTCCTCAACCTCAAATCAATCAGGAACAAGATCAACCCACTCAAACTCATCCGGTCAGACTTCCTCAACACTCCTCAACCATTCATCCGAACCAGATCCCACTCACGATTACCATCATCTCAGTAGCAGATCAACTACCTCTCACCTATCTCTTCACAATCAATTTAGTCCGCTCAATCTCTACGGACACTCTCATCCCACTCAAACCCATCAACAAGTCGAACCCTCAAAGTCATCATTCCTACAAAAAAAGAACGTCTTTGTCTTTAGAAATGGCGCTAGTGGAATCCCCAAAAATCGTCTCCATGGTGGGATCGGTGGAAGCGGCAGCAACAACAGTAGTAGCAGTACACCCAAAGCTATCAATAGCAAGTTAGAAGCTGACAAGATCAGCCCGATGAGCAGTGTCCAAGTTGGAGAAGATTCTTACTTTTTGAGAAGCGACAGCTTGGGGGTCGCCGATGGGGTCGGCGGCTGGAGCGGAAAACCAGGTGCAAATCCAGGGCTGTTTTCGAGCAAGCTAATGCATCGTTGAGTCAAGCTCATCTGCCCAATCAAAATAAGTCTCTCGAATTAACCTCCTCTACATTTATTCCAGATTGCTCAACAGAGGTCTCTCGATATGAAGACATCGATGATGTTCGCTTTCTCTCCTACAAGGCCATCGACCCAGTTGAGATCCTACAACATGCATTCGAGCGATCGATTCATGAGTCAAAATTAGAAGGCCTACTAGGTTCCACCACTGCTTTGATTGCCATTCTGCGAGATGATGAATTGCGAATTGCTAATTTGGGAGATTGCTGTTGCTCGTGAGCTATTTCTTTCTACTACAAACTCATAGTTCTCAAACATCTTTTCTCCATTTGCTGAACCTCTACTTTCGTTTGTAGAGTTATCCGTGGAAGCGATTTCATATTTAGGAGTGAAGAACAGCAACACTCGTTTAATTACCCGGTTCAAATTGGCACAAACTCCAAGTCGACACCTGCCAAGGATGCCCAACGATACAACATCAAAGTCCAAAAAGATGATGTCAGCTAATGCCTTTTGATTAAACCCCTGCATTCCCTTCAACGGTTACTCATTATCTTGTTTCTTTTGTTGCTTAGATTGTAATATTGGGCTCGGATGGATTGGCGGATAATCTATTTGATGAAGACATTCTGGAAGAAGTTTTGAAGTTCACAGCGAGTTCAAAGGAAGACCAAGTCAAGTCCGGCGATGGCGGGACTACTGTCTCACGGCCTTTCACCCCCCAAATGATCTCCGAATCTCTATGTCTAAAAGCTCGAACCGTAGTTGAAGATCAACAAGCCGTCACGTCTCCCTTCTCCCAGCGAGCAAATGAAGAAGGTATTCATTACGTAGGTGGGAAGAACGACGATATCTCCGTCCTGGTTGCCATCGTCGGTGATCAAAATGACACATAGCCACATGTTTTTTGTTGTTGAAAATGAGTCGACCTTGCACACGCATATTTTCTAGAATCCTCTGATAAAAGTACTCGTACATCTCTCCTACATTATAGAACCTTCCTTCACTCTTCATGTTTGCTTGAAGAAGAATTAATACAAATGGTTTTCGTTTGAAACCAATTTTCCCTTTCTTGTCTTGTTCGCAATATGCAGACTGAGCAAATGCTAAACCAATCAACTCTCTTCTTGGTATCCCTTTTCCCAGATTATCATTCTTTGACCTTCCAACACATTTTGTACACTCTAAAACCAAAACAAAAAAAAACGTGGTACACATATCCAGTAGCCTTAATCTTTCTTCATCTTTATCTCAAAAAATGACTGCGCGGAAGATATATCCCAAATGATCAAATCCTTGTGGTAGCTTGATAGATCGGATTCATCCTGAGTGAAGCCGTCCTCCTCGTGTTTATTTTCTTTGATCCATTCAAGTCTATTAGAACCTTTTTCTTCCTTTTGTTTTTACATCGGTAGTTCTTCGCATGAATCTGTATGTTGTTAATCCTCTTCGTCTGTATGTCTATGTTTTGTCTCTGGACTAGAGGGGGGGTCCATGGGTTTCTCTCTTTCTCTCTCTTTTTTTTCTGTGAATTTTGGTCGTTGTTGTTGTTGAGGTCCCTTTCCCATTTTTGTCATCAGATCCTGATGGTCGAGTGGAACAAACGTAATATATTTTTTTCGAGCTTGTCACCGCAGGGGCTCGAGTTATCCCGGAATTCTCGCTTGAGAGAATTTGATAATTTGCCACCTTTTTTACTGTTTTATTTTTTAAAAATCGCCACAACCATGGCTTCCCCCATCCTGGACCAACAATCGCTTGGATCCTGCGAACAAAATGATGCCCTCCACAGCCGCGCATCATCAGGACTTTTCTTGTATTTTTTTGAAAGAAATCGAACCGTCCCCCTCGTGCCTTTTTTTTACCCGTGGCTTCCGGATTCGTCCATCAAAACACCCAAAAGGTTACCGCAGATTCAAAAATTTTCTGGGGCAAAGAAAACTTTGCAGCAGGGGAAAATTCTTTGTTTGAGGTCAAAAAAACAAATTGACTAGGCTATTTTTGGCGCAGGAATTAGGCCTACCACGGTTCCTCTCGGCGGCGGTTTTTGTCTTGTGGCTAAATGGGTACAAACGATGAAAGAAAAAACAAAAAAATTGGCGGGAGCTCTCAGGCCAAAAAACCTGAATAACTCTCAAGTCCCTCGGGCCTCTCGCTTCGCGAGAGGGGCTTGGACAAGTTTGTATTTTCTTTTCATTTCCATTTCCCTTTTTTTGTTTTGGTGAGATGGTTTGTGGTGAAAACCTTGAGCTCTACCTTCTATCAATAAGCACAGATCTGCAGCCCCTGTAGATGGCCACAGGAAGTCCTCCAATGATTTTTTCTTCAAATATACAGCTTGCATAGAGAAGATAAAAGAAGTCAAAATATAATAAAATATGTCACTTTGAGGTCATTAGAATACATTTCAATTCGCCTCAAGTTTTTGTCATCACATCCTTCAAGCTTAATTGGCCGTCACCCGGATTTTCCGTTTTCACAAGCAGAGTGGCTCATGAAGAAAGCAAAATTGAGGTTTTGTCTTTTTTAAAATTTTTTCAGTTAGTTCTGTAGGCAAGAATTATTTTCCCATTTTTCTCATGATTTGTTTATTTGGTGCTCATTTTAAGATTGGATTTTAGTTTTTAATGGTTTCCAGAATCTGTCGCCATACTTCTAAGACCACCGATCCTGACCCATGATTTTGAGGAACTGAAGAAGGGGAATAGTCCTGGTCCCACGAGCAAGCTTGGATTTCGGATCGGTTGAGTGGACTAAGAACCCATCGCCCCACGTCTCTAGTATCCTTACTTGGGTTGGAAGTGTCACGACCGATTCCGATTCCGATGGTATATAGATTTTGAGGGGAGTAAGCTTTGAGACTAGCAAAGACAGATTTGAGACCATTGTGGCCCTTGTGCTTGGATGATTGGGGTGGTCGCTTTAGTCGAACGGTGAGTGGCTTGAGGTCGAGTTCGTCGTGGATGATGATCAGTTTGGTCTGTTCGCTGGCTTTGGAAAACTGGGAGTGGTATGATTGGACGACGGGACCAGAGATGTTCATGGCCGCTCTAGGTTTGAGAAGGTGTAGGGATAAGCTCGTGGAGGTTGTTCGAGCGAATCCTGAAGACAAATCGGGATCAAGTTCGAAATCATGTCTGGCTATCCAAGCTGAATGTGGCTTGGAAAGTCTTAAGTGATTAGACAAGTCGGAATTGGACTGTTTGGATTGAATCTTGTGAGGTAATTCTTTGCCGGAAGTTGTTGGAGATGGAAAGCTTAGGGAAAGGTTGAGGTTACTCCGATGGTAGTGATTGAAAAGAGTGTGGATGTTTTCAAGTGCAAGTTGAGAAACCTGTTTCGAAAAGAAAAGCATAACTTCAGTCTGAATATCGTGATGGCTGACTCTTCCAGACGATCTGTTGTATTCCAGAGAAATGAGACTTACCGAATGGCGAGTGAGTGGATGGGTGTAGTTACCAAGACCAACGACGAGGACGTTCATCGTCAAACAATTTGGTTGATGGACGGATTCTGCTAATCCGACCCACCCACTACATAAGAAGAATGTTTTGATTTTTCATGTCACTCACTGCAAAAAAAAACTGTGTCAAAGCAGTACACATGCAAAATTACAAAGGGACCTGTTTACTTTTGCTTGTCTACTGCTGACAGTTGAAGCAGTTTTTTTGCAGTCAATGTACTTAGTTTGGATTTCTGTTTACTCTTTCCAACCCAATGCTACCCTGTAAAAATACTTGAGTCCCAAAGCGTAATCCTGACACTTTTTTTAAAAAAACTACAAGCATTGTTTCTTTCTGATGAGCCACTGTAGATAACTGTGCGACTTGTACGGCTCTCATGACCCGAGTCCGGCTACACCGTCTGTCTACCTGTAGCACGGCTGCAGAAGTCACCAAAGGATCATTATTGAACACCCTTGAAAACTCATCGCATGTAAAAAAACAACGGCCAAGAGTCACAGGAAAAAGCTTTATAATGCAGTTGGTCTACTGTAATTAACGTTCATTGAGAGTTCTCCGATGGCTTGTGGATTGTATCTTTGATCTGTAGCTCTCCCATCTTTTTACCATCCTTTGTCCCGGTCGATGCTAACATGGCTTCGTGTGCTTCAGCCCTCGGTATTAATTCCTCCTTGACCAGTCGTTCGGCTAACGCTTTGACCGCCTCGGCTGGGGTCAGCTCAGCCTGAGCTGAAGCATGAGGTGAGAGTGTTTGATGTGAGCGAGCTCGAGATTTCTTCCTTCCGTTTGTCGATTTGGGTTTTTCTAGTTTCTCCAACTCCAGTTCTCGTCTTGCTAATTCGTCTACATCTTTACCCCATCCGATCGGTCGGTAGAGGAACCTTTGAGCTTTCAAGGCTACATTAGTACCTTTGACGGCATCAGTCCTGAGATAGTTGATCCATCGATTGATCACTTCCTCGTTTGCGTCATATGCTTTGATCACCCTACGATGGGTCAATCTCCAAAAGTTTTCTTGAGATTTCTTGTGAACGAATCCGGACCTAAGTACGGTGTGTAATTCGGTTTTGATCGGCATCGCAGCTGGTCGAGTGACGGGTATAGCGAGGTGATAGGCCGCCTGGAGAGCAAAACCGGCGACGAGTGGTAGTTGATCCTTTTCCGGATTATACGCTTCGATTACTAGTGTGGCAACATGGATCCGATGGGTCGGGTTGAGAACTGGGGGATCGTATAGTTCTGGATGAGGTCTCATAGCCCAGCTAGGATTGGCTGGAATATTGATGATTTTCTTGGTCTGGCTACTAGTAGATTGAGTGGGTGGGATTCTAGAACCAAGGGAGAGAGAAAATCTATTAATGATTTGGTGTGTGATTAAAGAAGAAGTAAAAGACTGACGGTGAAGTGATTGAAGTGGTTGATTGAGCCAGTTGAGTCACATAATCTTCGATCGAACTGGACTTTTGAGGTTCTGGTGATTGAGATTGCTGATCGGATGACGAGCTTTGAATAGGATCGTTTGGGATGAGGGCGGAGTAAGTCCTTCGAGGTAAAGTTGAGGATACGCGAAGAATACGAGAAAGCATCGTTCTGGTTTTTGCGTGGTCCTTCAACAGAAAGCTGTTGTTGGCTGAGTCGGGGGAAAGTGTCGCCAGAGGCAGGACGGGAGATTACCTGACTGAGGGGCGACACAGAGAGTGTCGACCGAGGGAGGACGAGGAGAGTGGGACTGGGCTGACCCCCCTTGAGGTCACCAGATCCCAGAAAACCAGAAAAATTGTTGAGACAAATTTCGCTCGCCATTCTCAAGATGGCCTTTGTTCCGACACTCAGATCTTCTTTCTCAAGGAATTCATCACTGCTCATCAGGACTGTCACCGCAACTACCAGGAACACCCATTCACCCAACTCTCACTCAGTTCTCACCAAACCATCCACCCCTCCAAAACTATCCAGCGATCATCCTTCCCAGATATTGCCCTTCAAAGATCTTGATCAAAAAAACTCAAACCGTAAGCAAGACTGTACTATCCTCTCTACCTTCAGACTTAAAACTCACCATAATATATACTCGGTTAGGGACAAAGAAAACTCGGACTAAAATTAAACCTCCATCGGAAGAGGAGCTGGAGGAAGAACGAGTCCAGAGACTAGCAGAATTAACCGAAAAACTAGTGAAATCCTTTCAACCGCCTAAGATTTTATACGAAAATGAGAAAGTGGTGGTGATCGATAAACCAGCTGGATGCGCGCTGCAGGCGGACCCCGGAACGGAGCCATACATCAGTTGGAAATTAATTATGGATTGTCAGTTTTTCTTTTACCTGAATATATATATAAAAGAATAATAATACACTCATGCTCTGTTGTTTTTTCTATCTATGTCAAGATCTCGAAAAAAGACGAGGGAAATTATTCATAGTTCACAGGTTAGATAAATCGACTACTGGTCCATTAATCCTGGCCAAATCATCAACTGCATCACGAACGCTCTCCACTCAATTCAAGAATTCGACCGTCAGGAAGACCTACTACGCAGCCATTCAGTTCCTAGGCGACAGGATAGGTCCCATTCAAGATGCTAAAGCATCAGGTCAGATCGAATGTAGAATGAGAAACCGGAACGATCGGATGGTGATTGTGGAATGTTCGTCAAAAAAAAAAAAAAACTTATTCTCTCTCTTTTTGGGCTTAATTTAATATGGTCTCTCAATTAGCAAATCGAACCGGAGCGGATTGTAAGCAAACTAGAACAGACTGGGAACTAGTGACGGCAACAGTTTAGCTCTCTTCCCCAATCTTACTGTTCTCTATCTTATCCAACTCAACCTAATCCAAATAAATCAATCACATCAATCTGATCCTGATCTTCTTCTATATCATCTTTCCAATCTCAGTCAAATCATGCAATCGTTAGATTAAGACCACAGACTGGTCGAAAACATCAACTCCGGCTACATTGTTCAAGATTCTTGGCAGGTCCGATCGTCGGTGACTTCAAGTATGACTTTCGCTATCTTAGCCCTCAATCCCAAAAAGCTATCCATAACTTCTTGAATAGGGAGGGTCCTGGGAGAGTTTTATTACACTGCTCTGAAATAGAATTCAAGGTTAGCTAATATAGTTCTAGTACCAAAAATCAGTAAATAATCGTTGCTGATATTTTCTCTCAATTTTGTGCCATTCAGCTTTACAGGAAAGAACAGCCCCGAGAATACACTGTCCGCGTCAGAAGTCCTATCCATGATGATTTCAGGATAGTGTGTGATCAGCTGGACCTCAGCACTACCTCGATAGACTAGTTTATTCCTTATCTGCATCATGAAACAACGGTCTTTCTTTGGTAGAGGGACAATAATGCGCAAGCATTTGCTGGAAGTAAATAAGAGTTTAATAGCAATTCATCTGTACTCCTTCTGTTATGAACAGAAAAAAAGCAGCAAACATCACAACATCACGTTTTTAGGTAACTGAGAAGTACTACATATTTGGTTTGAGAGAACATCAGAAAGTGGACTGTCATGGCAAACATGTTCGTCGCTGATGCTGGTTGAGACTCAAAATAAAACCTGATCAACCCCTCAGAACTTGAAGTGGAGCCAGTCAGGAAAACATGCTTGACATTTTTGGACTTTTGCACTCCATGTGTCACCCTGAGTTGTTTGAATTGTCCAAAGAGACATCTTTCTTGGAAGAAATGAACTCTTGTGTTTGTTGATTGTTTGTGGATGTAAGATTATTTTATTGTGTTTTCATTGAAACCTTGGACAAAAATTTTTGATCCCAATTTTATGGGATTGGTTTCTGACCAATTGAGGCCTGTACCCCAACCCTTATTCCTGCGAACCACCGGCATACCTACTCGACCACTTGTCATCTTACTCATCTCTCAAGCCACTGCCTCCAATAACAACAAAAGCCATTTCATCTCAACCCAATTCCCTAATATCAATCTTCCCATCTCTCCCATCGATATACTCAATCGTACCAAACCAACCCCAACTCAACTTAACCGAACCAATTGAATCACACACCACCATCTTACCCACCCAACGACAACTAGCTGAAATTGCCAAACTGATCCATGTCACATTGTTGCTCCATGATGATGTGATTGACCAGGCCAAAAGTCGCAGGGGAAGAGCTTCAGCACCACACGAATTTGGTTGTTCAGTATTGGCCATGGATTTCTTGCTGGCAAGGGCCTCACTTTCACTCTCTTGGCTGGGTCACTTTGAAGTGATAGAATTGATCTCGAGCATCATCCGAAGGAGAATTAATCCAAGTGGAATCGATCTATACTCAAACATCTTCCTGACACTGAAGATCATATCCCATTGACATTCCCCTCAGATTAATTGACTCATACTCCTCCGTCAATCACTTGCTTTGATGGCCAATTTTTCCTCTCCTCACCTGTAGAGTAGTCTAATGGCCATCGGAACCATTTCTATGTCATTACCTTCTAGCTATTGTCACGCTTATCAATACTAGTAATGGTTCCGGTTTGGTTTTTCTGAGTCATGCGTGTAAATTATGTTTTAAACAGTCAGACAGAACAAGAGTTAAACGTTTATTGAAGGAGGGTGGGTCTTTTAAGAGTACGACATGAGTTTTTGTATTGGACGTTTGTCGGGGTACAATGACCAGGATGAGGGGCCTGAGGTTTTGTGTTTGCAATTGCAACATCCTGATGGTGGCCGAGAGCTGTTTGCCGTTGCAACATCCTGGTGGTGGCCGAGAGCGAGTGCTGGATGGTGTAGCTGTGCTCTGGAGTGTGGATTTTCTTTCAATTGGTTCTTCACTTTCGGCAATGTCTTGGAGTTTGTCAATGAGGGCCTCATAGTTGGCCATGAGTTCCTCGTTGAGCAGGAAGGAGTCCGTGAGGTCACACCGTGTAACTGAGGGCTTAACGACAATGAACACAGTGATTTCTTGGCTGGATATCACCTGAGCAATCAAATGTGAGTGTTCCGCTGGAGTCATATAGATGTTCACCTGTTTTGCTCAGAAAAAGGCATGATTCAGTTTGGACCAAGTGTTCATTGTCAGTGAACATGGCTGGAAGACCACGAACCTCATCTGCTTCAAGATCGCGAGCCACACTTCTTGTCTACTTCTGTAAGTCGATCCATCGTGTGAAGCACTGCCAAGAAATGCTGCAGCCAAGCATATCACACATCAACTGTTAGGGTGAGCCACCAATCAATGAGATGATTTTCGAAGCCAACGATAGAACGAAGAAGCTGGATGATTTGATTGAGTTGAATGATAGAAAACACTTTAGTACTATTGAATTCAGATTTGAGGATTTGAATAGTACTGAGATTAGGAGAATCGGGAGATTTTTCTTGACGATCCAAGTTAACCAAGACACCGACGAAGATGTTGACTTTATCAAAAAACAGTATTATAAAAATATGGTGAAATTCTTCCTGAAAGTGACTTACCGGGGCTGAAGACCAAATCCAAAGGAAGGGAACGCGATGGTGAAGAGTGATTGATCGATTGGGTGATTTGTGGGTTGGGAAGGCTGTGTGTACCCAATGCCAGTTGGGCAGAAACCAATTTGGGTTGGGCAGAAACAAACTTGCGGGTGTCCTAAACCCATGAACCAGGACACCAAAAAATAAATTTGTCCAAGGTTTATTGAAAACACAATGTGTAAAAATCCTTGCAAAATTCGACTCCGAGAACAATCTGAGCGAGCTACAGACAGTTTTGCACAGACAGTTGAGATGTTCGGTGACTGTCACAGGCTGTGCCAGTTCAGCAGGCTATATAAAACTACGCTTGCGCTTCTTGACCGAACCAGGAAGCTGTTCTTCTCCAGATTCCTACCATCATCATGCTTTCCATCAACACCATCCTACTCGTACTCCCTTTACTTGTCCTGATTCATTCCAAGGACTCACTACCCCCCAGCTCACCTCGTAAATCGATCAACTATGGACCAGAGCTATCGTCTCATTCCATCAAGACTTCCATTTACTCCACCGACAGCAATCTCACCAACAAACTTCAAGCCAGCTTGATTAGCTTCAATACTGCCTCCGCTAACTCTCTCTTACATATCAGAGACAACTTCCATCAAACTCACCCCTCATCTCTCAAGCAATTCGGCATCAAGATTGCCACCGAGTTCCTCCATCACCTCCACCCTTCAACCAGTCTTACCTTCCAACTCACCTCTGCCCACATCTCAAAACACACCAACGTTCTCCATGCCTATTTTGTTCAGACCATCCCCTTGGGCGATCTGGCTCATCACGTCAAGGTTCACAACGCAGTCGCCAACCTCAACTTAGATCTCGACCCCCAATCTGAAAACTTTGGCCACATCCTCAGCCACAGCGATTCCTTCCATCCGATCGTCGAGACTCCCTCCCCGACTCATGCGATCAATTTTCTCAGTGCCTTCGACGATCAAGAGGACTCTGCTTGTACCCATCTCAAGGCTCAGTTCGATCGTGTTTTGGGATCTGTCTCTTCGAACCAGCAACTACTCAAGCAGGAAGTCATGGGTTTGTTCTCTCCCCAAGCCGACCAGGAATTGGCTGTTGAAGACAAGACCTTGTTGACCGATTTTACCGAGGAAGAACTCCGCTTGATTGCTGAATGCGAGATGTCGAACGGAGCGGCGAAGAAACCCATTCGCTCTGACATAATCGACCCGAGAATTGCTCTTGTTAGCTTCCTCACCTTGGCTTCCGACCCGGCAACCGAGAACCACATGCGTGCTCGATCTTTGGAAGACTTAGTTGACTCGATCCAAATCGTGAAGAAAACTCCCTCGACTGCTTTTTTCCACTCCGCTAGTGACTTGGATGATTCTTTTAAAGAACCCCCGACTTTCGAGCTATTCAACGTACCTGGTGCACTTGGCTCTGACTCTTTGGATGGTACTTCATCCACAAAAGCTACTTCCGCTGAACTTGCTTGGCTCAGCGTGGACGGGCAATCTGATTCACAGTCTGATCAACGTGAGCTCAAGATGGTGTGGAGGTTTGAGTATCGCTCCAACTCCAATTGGTACGAATCATACGTTGATGCCAGCTCTCCTGGCTTGGTACCCATGGTTATTGATTGGGTCAAGGACTTGCGACCCACCAGGTTCGTACATATTCTTATTGACCTCTTCTTGATTTTCCCAGTCTGCCATGAAATATTCATTCATGTCGTTTTTGTCTGTCCAGCGAATTGGCGCCCTCGTACTCTGAGCACCTTACCATCCAAACCGCTCTCGCTGAAGAATTTAAGCTTCTTGCGAAATCGTCCCCATCTTATGGCAACAATCCTTCTCCTAAATCTGAGGTAGATCTTCCCCTCCTCCACGAAGGCGCCACGGAGGAGCGACGACCGGCATCATACCGCGTGTTCCCTTGGTCTGTCAACGATCCTACCTTGGGCCAGCGAGAAATCGTTGATGGTCCTTCCAACTCAGTTTCCTCTCCACTCGGTTGGCATACTATCCCACCCACTCATCGTGTCAGTGAACAACGTGACATCAGCCACTTGTCAGCTGGCTGGTCTCGTCATGTACCCCGACATGGGCTTCGTGCAACCGATAGCCGTGGAAACAATGTATATGCCCAAGAGAACTGGGAAGGATTGGATAACTGGGAAGCCAACCATCGACCGAACGGTACCGATGACCTCAAGTTTCACTTTCATCTGGGCTGGAACCGTACCGATAGCCCCACCGAGACTCACGTCAATCCCAAACGGTACATCGATGCTGCGATCAGTGAATTGTTTTTCACTTGTAACGAAGTAAGTTGTAGATTCGTTTCTCGGTTGTCTGCCTGGAAACCCACTATTCTAACTTTATTGTCTTCGATGCAGTATCATGACTTGACTTACCTCTACGGATTCGATGAAGGTAAGGCGTTTACCCTTTGGTTCCTTTGAGTGGCGATTGTCGCTTAGCTGGCCGCCTTTGTTACAGAGTCCGGAAACTTCCAACAACACAACTTTGATCGAGGTGGCAAAGGTAGCGACGCCGTGATTGCAAACGCCCAAGACGGATCTGGATGTGAGTTCCACTGTACTGGTATACATAACTTTTCAAGGTGCACGTACTAATTGATATGGCTTTATTATTCATCTGCGCACATATACACTAGACAATAATGCCAACTTTGCTACCCCTCGTGAGTTAATGGATTTATTCTCTGGCTGTAAATGCTAATGTGGACGGAACCGGTTTTGTAGCCGATGGTCGTAATGGACGCATGAGGATGTACGTTTGGAATGGCGCTGAACCGTGGCGTGATGGGGATCTTGAAGCCGGGATTGTCATCCATGGTCAGCAAAACATTTGACTAGACGGTGCACTTGCTCGGCAACGACTGATTGTTATTTGCCTTTCAGAATACTCTCACGGGGTCAGCACTCGATTGACGGGTGGACCTGCGAACAGTGGCTGTCTTGGCTGGGGAGAATCAGGCGGCATGGGTGAAGGTAAGTGATACATAATCGGTCAGAAAATTTGTTTAGTTTATCTTCCTTAACCAACAACGGCTACATGTGTTTCATCGTAGGTTGGGGCGATTTCTTTGCGACCCTGATCAGAATGCACAAGTCCAAACCGGTCGACTTCACTATGGGAGAATGGGCCAGTGGGGTCAAAGGTGGGATCCGAAAGTACAAGGTGAGACCTCATTCACGTTTTGTTTCTAGGCGTGTCGCTGACAGCTCTACATATTTCTTTTCTTAGTATTCGCTGGACAACAAAACCAATCCGGAAACCTATCAGACTCTTGATAAGCCTGGGTATTGGGGCGTTCACGCCATGGGAGAAGTTTGGGCTGAAATGCTTTTTACCGTCGCCGAGGAGTTGATCGCGAAGCACGGCTTTCAACCAAGTCGTGAGTTCTGGTCGTGTCACTATTATTCATCCCAACCGCACTTTAACTTGACTTCTTGTTCCATTTCCAGTCTTCCCCCCTAGTGGTGAGACAGACGCGGATGGTTTCTACACGGTTTCTAAATCGTCTGGCAAGAAGATACCCAAACGTGGCAACACGTTGATTTTCCAACTCGTGTTGGATGGTATGAAGATTCAACCCTGTCGCCCCGGATTCTTCGATGCTCGAAATGCGATCTTGGAAGCCGACTCCATCTTGACTGGGGGTGAAAACCAATGCGAGATTTGGAAAGGTTTCTCCAAACGCGGTTTAGGGCCCAAGGCTACGATCAAGGGAAACACTCCTTGGGGCGGTGGCATCCGCACCGATGATTTCTCTCTTCCCAATGGTGTCTGCCAGACTTGATCGGCGAATCCCTCAGTCTTGGACCGTCAGAATTGTTTTTGTCCTAAGGTTTTCATTTTCATCTTTTTTTCTCTCTCACAAGCGTTTGTACTAAAACATCACGGCACGTTTCAGCCAATTGTAAGTAAGGAGTGGAATCCTACTGCCGTCAACAAAAGAAATCTTAGGCAGTTTTTGTAACATCAGGAGTGTCAAGTTTTTTTCTCTGATTGTGATTACTGTTCTCATTTGTTGCATGCTGTTTTTCTTCTCGTTGGTTTAAGAATGTGTTCATACTTGTGTAGTTGTTATCTTAAAAATCCCAAACCCTTCATTTCCATCATCCCTTTGTGCTCAAGCAGTACTGCACAGTGCCCAGAAATAAGTATGCATCAAAACATCGTTTACATAAATATGCAGATGTTGAGGATGCAAACCTCAATTCATGAGATTGGCTACAGGGGTGTAAAATAGTTTCCCAAGAATGAATATGAAATAAAAAAATGGGTTTTTTTATCAATCTTATCACATACCATACTACTTCTCCAATGTTCTTGGCTCAGTTGGAACAAGTGGCACAGTCACAACAATTGGTGTAATATTAAACATTTAATTCAATAAAAACAAAACTGCTGATAAAAATATGACAAAATTGGTATATAAGAACAAAAGAGGGGTACCTGCTTCATCATTTGTGATATCAGAATGGGCATGTGAGTCTGTCATTAGCATCTCAATATTAACATTACACTTGAAACAGATGAAAAGGGTAATATTGCTATTATTGTGCTAGAGATGGCCCAATAAATGGATTCGTATCTTGTCGATGATGGAGCAGATAGCCTTCTTTCATTCTGTACCTGTTTATTAAAATTTTATCAACAGTTTGTTTTTTATTGATTTAAATGTTTGATATTACACCAATCTTTATGACTGTGCCAAACAGGGCCAGATTTTTAAAAATCTTGCAATAAATCAAATAATTTTCACACACATTTTTTTTTCCATTTTTTTTTAATCTCATGAATTGAGCTTTGCGTCCTGAACTTCTGCTATGAATGAAAGATGTTGTGATGAAAACTTATTTCTGGGCACTGTATGTATGTACACATGGATTCATCAAAATTGACAAACTTCTTGAACATAAGTTCTGATGTAGCAGGATTCCGACTTCTTTTTGTGCCATTCCACACAGATCTCACAATTTATCAAAAAACCCTATTTCCTTTGTGTCAAGCATTTGAGCAGGTCTGGAACTGAGAGCGGTTAATCTTGGGCAGGGATTGTAGTTTGAAGGAAAAAAAGACTAAAATATGTATTTTCAGAAAAAGGTGAGTGTGAAACAAAGAAGATAAGATAAATAAATCCAATAAGGGAATAACAAATTCATAAAGGGAGACAGATTTTACAGTCAATTGAGTGTGCCAGCTTTTAATGTTATGGTGCTCTATTTGCGTTACAATTCCAAAAGCAAGTGGCAGAGGTATTGTAATGGGATAGATGCATGCACAGGAAAGTATATGAGAGGAGGAATCATTACATCATAGTCACATACAGCTGGGAAGGACAACAATTGTGGATCAAGGACTTGTCACCATCAGGAATGGGAAGGAAGACCAAGGTTACATTAGGAGGAAGGGTGTTATCAGGATGGAAGAGGGTCTAGGATTCATTATTTCAGTAAGAGGACAAAGTAATTATATAAGAAGGAGGGAAGAATTAATAACGGTGGGCCAGCTACGCTACCTGTAGCGGTAGCTATCTCTATGCGCCCAGCCTCCTAAAAAGAGGATGTTACGCTGTGTTACACTGCTTTTTAGCAGAAAACATGCTCAGATAGGATTCATTATTTCAGTAAGAGGACAAAGTAATTATATAGGAAGGAGGGAAGAAGGGAAGAATTATTAACAGTGGGCCAGCTACGCTAAGGGTCTAGGATTCTTTATTCCAGTAAGAGGAGGAAGGAATTATTAACGGTGGGCCAGCTACGCTACCCTTAGCGGTAGCTATCTCTACACGCACAGCCTCATAAAAAGAGGATGTTACGCTGTGTTACACCGCTTTTTAGCAGAAAACGTGCTCAAAGTAGCTAAACGCAGCATAGCGGCACTACAAAGCCGCTAACGCTACAGCGTTTTGATAAGCTAGATGATGTGGTAAGCCAATCCTAAACACATATCCAGAACACCTCTATTCCACCTGTCACACATCAACAAGGACTTTATCCACTCATCTCAGCTGTCACACAACACCATGGACTGTAGGCATTCTTCACACCTGTCACATAACAATCAAAACTTGGATATATTTCATCAACAAGCAATCACACATCAAATACAAATCACAAGACACATGACAGCTCAGCAACACCCAATACCCAGGACATAAAACAACTACAAGTTTCACCAATGGAAAGTATCATACCCCCCTCACTCTTATATTCCTCTCCAGACTTGTTCCACCTCAATCAGTATCCTATACCACAGTTACAGTTGCCTCCTTGTGGCATTCTACATACATGTGCTTCCTTTCCCACCATTTCCATGGTATACCCCACAATCCTTTGTTTCACTTCCATGGCATACTCAACAGCCACTTGTTACATCCCCTTGGTTTCAGCCTTGTTCCTCTTTTGTCATACTTTGCCCACATATGGTGGCCTCTGCCCAGTTGTTTCTTTCCTTTTATAAGCAGCTTTGCTTTCCCCCCTCATTTGTTCATCATCAGTCCCCCTAGCTATTAGTAGATAGATTACTAGCCCTGGTCATTATTACTTACACCTTGTCAATTAGAATCATTCAGTAGCATTGATTAGCCTTGGTCACAGTCTTATTAGAATTTTAGTTTAGTAGAAATCTCATTACCTTTGATTACACCAGTAGCCAGTCTGGGTCTTCACTTCCTCCTCCCTTGATAACACCAGTAACCAGTCTGGGTTTTCACCTTTACTTCCCCTTAATCTAGAATCTTCATCAGCCACATTTTTCTTTAAGAGCCCATACTCTTATTCTTGTTCAATTTACTCTCCCAGCTATTAAACAGAGAGGCAGCCCTTCAAGCACTATTCTCCCCAAGAGTAGTTCCACAACGAGACCTGAGGGGTTGAGTGAGTGGTGAATGGAATGGATTAATTATTGAGAAGAAATGAAACATGAGCTAAGTAATAGACAAATAGTGAAGGAAGAGAAAAGACTTTTACATACCTGAGGGGTTGAGTGAGTGGTGAATGGAATGGATGAAGAAACAATCCATTCACCATCGGTCCCTCAGGTATAGTGTCCAATGTGAGACACCTCTGTTACAGGTATGTGGCATAGAGTAAGAGGGCTAGAGGTCTAGCTCAACACGTTTTTGGGCTTCAAGTATGGTTGCTATGCTGCACTTTTTTCTAGAAAAGTGGGGTGTAGCGTAGCGGCCCACCGTTGGAATTATGTAGGATGGAGGGAAGAAGGAAGAAGGAAGGAATTATATGGGAGGAGTGAAGTGTTGTGGGCAGCAGATGGAAGGTTCTGGAATATGTAGTAGGGCTGTATGCTGTGCATTGTGTGGCTGAGGTGAATACCAGGATGCATGCAGGCTGTATGTACTGTATGGCTGAGGTGCATCTCAGAATGCATGCAGGCTGTGCTCTGTGGCTGGGGTTGCCTAGCAACCATGACAGCCATGCTGTGCTGGTGGGTGGAGGCCAGAAAACTGGCTCCCCCTTCAATATAAAACAAGGGCCTCTCCCCACCAAAGTCCTCTTTCCCCATTCAATTCAGCCACTGAAGTTAAATCCCTACCTAAAGGATAAATTGGACAGTTAGTAATAGTTTTGATCAGAGTATTAGTGAAGCATTAGTGATAGTAGGGGGGTTCACGTTGGGTTATTTTTTTGCTGACGCGGGTCCAAGGGCTTTCTTACTGATGAGCTTGCTGAGCTAATTTGAGTGTAAATTGAACTAAGTTGACATGTACATGTGCTTACTGATGTTAAAATCTTACTGACGAAGGCCCAATGTGAACCCCCCTAGTAGTTGAATCATAAAACACCAACCCAATCAACATCATCACCATCAATAACTATTATTATCAGATATCATTGTCAATAACAATTATTATTAGATATCATCATCATCAACAGATTATTTATCACCCTCAATAACAATTTATCATCAGTTGTCATCATCTTCATCAACTATCATCAGTTAGTATCATAATCATCATCATCAATTGTCATCATCAGTATCAATTACCATCAGTTATCATCATCATCATCATCATCATCATCATCATCATCATCATCATCATCATCATCATCATCATCATCATCATCATCATCATCATCATCATCATCATCATCATCTATTATCATCAGTTATCATCATCATTGTCTCATATCATCATCAATCATCATCCACAAGTATTATTAGTACCTTTACCTTATTTTACATAATCAATCTCACTGGGTTGTATTATCCACTATTACCTGAAGTTATCACCAGTCTGCTAAAAGCAATGATATTATTGATCTAGGTCTGATAGAGACTACTATACTTAGTAACTCTATCTCAAAATCAGCCATATCTCTTTAAATCTTGATTTTAAGATTTGATACACATATGTATAATACCATCAAGGGGCAGGTCATTCAAACCACCCATAAATTGTCATAGCCTTTCAACCTATTATCAATTGATTTCCCTCATATAGGAACTTTTCACCAAATAAACATTCAGTTTCCCATGCGATACCTACAACATGTCACATGGTTTTAGCAGAAATAAGATGATACTATGTAGCAGGCTTCAAATCAGTAGTATGCAAAAATAAGGAAATCCAAGTCTACTAAATTGTCTGTTTCACAACTTGAAAGTGCGTGGGATGCCCTAGGCCCCAGCTAGATTTGAAATGACCTCCACCCGGCGGGTGTTTTAAATCACCCGCAAAGGTATCCGGGACCCCGGCGGCTGTTCTCCGACAGCCGCAAGGAGTATCACGAGCATGACACCCAGCCACAATACCCTAACCCAAAAGCCACCAGGGGCAAAGTGTACGGTTTGCTGGAAATCAATCTACCTCATTTTATAATCTCGGTCCCAAGCCTCTCCCTCGCCTGCGACACTAATACCTTCGACTCTCCTAGCGCCTCAACCAATTCAGAACACCCAGCGACAAGCGCCCCCAACCGGTAAAGTCAACCTCACCCTTTTCGTCGTCAAGCCTTCTTTTCAGGTTCGTCTCCTACGGCGGGGCTCGACTCGACTGATTGTGTAACACATATTCAATTCTCTTTACATGTCCAACTGTACAACGTGAGGTTTGTTCTATTTCTGTCAACTTGATTTATCCCAAACAAAAGCTAGTATGGCCTTGATCTTACATACCTTGACTTATTTCCTGTTGTCGTTACAGCCCCGCCGCCAAACTAGAATCGCTAATCAAATCGAGTCATTCCTCCAGGAGCCATACCCTCCTCACTGGACACCAGGAACATGCGCGGGTGGTCAACCGTTCGGTGGTTGGTCTGGCCGGCTCGCCAGAGCTCACTCCATCCGAGGATCCCTGCTGGATTCTGGGAATGGAGCTCCCCAATAACCTGGCTCGTGACGTGGTCAGAATAGACCGCACCAGGGGCCATACTTTTCAGTCGATCGTGGTCACTGACCATCATGGTGATTTCCACAAACACTTCGTTCCTATCACTCCTCAAAACAACCCGACCTTACTTAACTACTTAGATATCATCCATACTCACCTCACTCAACCCAGAAATCAAGCGACCCACTTCTGGGAGAAACTCTCGACTAATTATCTCCCCTTTTGTTCTACAATGACTAACAGCCAAAAGGAAACACCTGGCGAATAACACGGTGAATGAAGTTCAAAGAGCGATAAGACACGCCCACTAAAGAGGACAACAGACTGCATCAGCCAGCTGTGGCGAATAGGATTGGCAGTTGGATTACCAAGCATTGCGTGGACCGAAGTGCCAGCTTTTCAGCTACACTGATCATCAGTCAAGTCATGCAATGTGAGTAACACTTGCATGCAAGCCAATATATGAGCTGTAATAAAAAAACGTACCAAGAGATCCTGTTGGCGCGATCATTTGCTCGTAGTCATAAAGGATGGGAAGCTGGAAGGAATGTGCGCGGTTTGCACCCTTGGGATCAGTGTCCTATGGGGCTCAGGGATTTTGCCAATGTCAAGTTTTAAGTCTTACGATTAGCAGCAGAGCATTAGTCAGATATATCAGGAATGTCATAATGACTTCTGCCCAATCCAAACAACCAAAAATATTGACGCCTACTATGCGATAAGTTGCTGGGTGATTCAACTAAATGGTTTGGAATGCTGCGTAGCTGAAGACGAGGTTGTGCCATGAGGCTGAGCAAACGAAGAGGTAAGACTTTGAGCCGGCTTTGCGTGTTCCTCGGAGACTAAGATCAATGATGTACAGTGCAATCCGGCGAACCATGAA
The DNA here is from genome assembly GCA_001624995.1 of Puccinia horiana. NCBI lineage: Eukaryota > Fungi > Basidiomycota > Pucciniomycetes > Pucciniales > Pucciniaceae > Puccinia > Puccinia horiana. Next base: position 600,945 of record LWDY01000032.1, on the reverse strand, counting down.
AAGAAAGATAAGGACGAGTACGCCAGACAAATAGATCCAGTTCAAGCAAGTAGGCTGTTGAGGGCCCATTTCGGAATTTTCCAGTTACCGTCGACTGAACCTGCTGCCTTCACCTCAAGTAAACATGTCTTTGGAAAAAGTGAGTATTGGGAGTCCGGTTTTTCAATGTGTCTTTGGTCAGTGGTACATAGAAGGGCCCATCCTACCACTATAGATTCTCTCTTGTAATGGTGCTGTCGTAACCTCACTCCTCACCAATTCATCCCTTCCCATTATCTCACTCTCTTCAATACCTTCTTTGAGTTCTTCCCCAACCATCCACTCATCCTCTTGAATTTCTCTACTCCTTCTAATACCTTAAATGACTCAGGCCCTGATTGTCTAGGTGCACCGGTCGTCCAAAACCGCTACAACAGTCTCTGACGTCCCCCTCTACTTGTCTTTAGCTTCTTGCACTATATCAATCCAACTTGGGACTCTGTCAGACCGTTCCGGCTTCAACTTTCTTAGTGTGAATCCCTCCGCAGGGAATGTCCCATGATTTGAAAGATGTGTGATCAGTCACAATCCAGGGGTCTAGGTGATTATCTTTCCTTACAAGAAGAAACCATTGAGTCAGATGGTAGGGCCGATCTGTCACACACACAAGTCTTCCTTGCGAAGGTGAATGCTCAAATGAGTATCTCACTGGTTTGTAATTTTCTTTCTTGTGGCCTACAGCATCATGGCTGTAACACGATCTGCATTTTGACACTGACAGGTGTCCTACTTTCGGATGGTACTTTTGATGAGAACTGCTTTGGATATTGGTTCCAAGGGATACTTCCGTTTTGCTTATTAAACGCCTAATGCTTTATCTTGTTTGTTTTTAATGTCGTTGTCAACTTGTTGGGTTGCGCAAATAGAATCAAATCCCAATGGCAAGATATAAATTTCTTTTCGTATTTTGATATTAATTAACAAAATAGTTATGTGACAGCGGCCACAAATGGGCCAAGGAATCCCTATGGCAAGGCAAGAATTGGAGGCTTGGATAGTAGAGTGGCACCAGGTGAGAGGATGTGGTGTTGGTGAATCTTACTCATAATATTTGAATCGCCGAGGCAGAAACAGTAAGGTTGCGATGAGATTAAGAGAGTTTTAGGTGGCAGAAATCTTGGTATATCACAAGTTGAAACATGGCCTAGAGATTTTGGTGATGCTTCAGTGATTGTTGGCAAGCATCACAAAAAGGTTGAGATGCAGTGGACGTGAGTTTAGACAAGGGTGAAAGTACTGGGATCTGGGGCCCCAGGCATGTGGCGGCGCAGCCGCCCTGGCCTCTAGTGGAAACTAAAACATGATTTCACTGATTTTGAAATTTTATCAACATCCATTTCCCGTTGTTGACAAAATGCCCCATCATCTACAGTCAGGTCCCCATTAACCCATAGGCTTTGGTGGATCCATTTTTCTATTGGTTAAGAGGATCATGGGTTAATGAAAAAAAGTCTCTCTTAACCCATAAAACTACTGGTTGATAGAATTTCTCTCAATAAAAAAACATGTAAAATAGGGAAATGACCCTATTAACCCATAATATTTATGTGTGAATGGAGATGGACAATAGTTGGGTTAGGCTAACAACAAAACTAAATACATCTGTTTTCTTTTGGGAGTTTTCATAAATTTCTGAGCAGCACAAAAATGGTATATATTTATGGAGACAGCATCAAGGAACTTGTTAGCTGGCATATATTTAGTGACAACCAGTTGATATAAATCACTCTGATTCACAGGGGAAAAAACCACTTCTCAACACCATTACAGTGGAGGGGCTCAGCATCTGGACTCGTGAGAGTCAAGTGACAAACAATTGTTACCATGTCTCTCTCCTGTCACATTTTATCTGTCTACTACTTAAGCTGCTCACCTTAGTTAGTAATCAAATCATCAAGTCTGAGCATTCTAAAATTTTCACTACTTTATTGCTCCTTGGTCCAATCTAAGACCATCTCCACTGCACGAGTCATCCGAGCTGCTAAATGTGCTGAGCTCGGTGACTGCGCCACAGCTTTAGCAGCTCACTTTGGGGTCGGCTCGCACCACAAGCTACAATACTTGGTAGCTTGAGTTGTGAAAGGGGGAGATGTATGTGTATGGGTGCTTATTGGGGGATCAGAGGTGTGTAGTTTTACATGATATGCATGTGAACCTTGAAGTGATGAGCTGCTATAGAATTTCTACATGTAGTGATGCTATAGCAGCTCAGGGCTGATTTTCTATATTCCGAGGCCATTTAGCAGCTCTGGTGGTGCTTCTAAGCATAGTATAGTCCCGTAGTTTAGCAGCCGTGGTGGAGATGCTCTAAGTCCCTCAAGATTCTCTCCCATTCACCGCTTCTCTTTCTTTTGAGCTGAAATCCTGAAACTGGAGGACTTCCCGAGGCCATCTACAGGGGCTGTAAAGTCTAAATCCAATCTTCCCTGCCAAAATTTAGCTTTACAGGCTCCAATTAAGAATCTACAGGGGCTGTAGATCCTACGGGAAGTCCTCCACTGACAGCTTGGTTTCTATTCAATTAAAAGTTCAGTATTACACCCATTTTGATGACGGTGCCAAACGGGGCCTGAGTATTGGCCCTAGTTACCTCGTAGTTATTTTATTACAAGAGCAAGCCTTTCAGGAAGTAAGCAAGAATATTTATTACGGTGTGTGGGAGGATCAAGAAAAGAGCCTCCCCTTTTATCCTAGAAGTTGAACTCTTGTTTTCTCATCTGGTTGGGTGAGAAATTTCACTTATGAAGATAATCTTCCATGTGAAAACATAAATAGAAAATGATTTACCCAATAGGATATTTAGCCTACTGGGTAGATAGTTTGAATCTTAATTCTCTGATGATAATCCAACTCAAGGTGGATTATATTCAGAAAATTAATTTAGAATTGATAATTTGAATAAAAGTAATATTGATGAGAGCATGAATTGAACTCATGACTGCTAATCTTTTTAGTGTCTAGTTTATTGTCTGATGGACTAACAACTAGCACTATGGACATTTTTGTGTTGCAACATCCTGCTGTGACGTCCCGCAGAGGAATGTTGCAACACCGCTGTTGCAACAGCCAGATGGCCCGCTAGGCTGTTGCAACATTACGCTGCGACAGGAAGTCGCAGCGCCATGTTGAGACACAGGAATGTCTGTAGTGTAGACTAATGTGTTTTTGAAGTTTGCAGCCATGTGGCTTACCTTAAGGGTAACCTCAGTGGCTGACATATTTCCCCCTCACAGGACTGCCATCTCATCCCAAAAGGGGTTCTCACACAGGTGGTCCAATTATGCATACCCATATTTTTATTAAATTTTTGGACCTGCATTGGTCGGTTTTGACCCTCAAAATTTGAATTTTTTTTCTGATTTTGGACATGGCCAAAAAACAGTGCATGATTTTTCCACCCGCAATGAATGTTGATCTGGCTCTGCAGGGGGGCTGTAGATTGACAGGAGGTCCTCCATTGAGCCTCTAGATACACCACGCTTATTTTTTCCTTATTTTTTCACAAAACTCTGACAACTTCTTCTCCCAATCACAGAAAACTAAAATACAGAAACACCCTGCATCCTCTCCACATTTCTGTCACCGTCATCTAATCGTTGAGTGAAAATCTTTTTGTATTAATGAACAATAATTCCGGCCACTGCACGTACATATCTATCTACTGTTTTTGTGAATACAGCCCACTCAAGCGCGCGCTGTCCCAAAGTCACGCCTGTTTGGTTGGTCGTGCGGCGCGCTCCCAACTGCGGTATTTACCCCGCCGGCCTCCATAGATGCATGTCCATCCCTTGTTGACCATCAGTTGGATCCTAACCACAACCACCAGGACATCACAAACCAAATCACTTCACCATGTTTTTCTCTTCGGAGATGCTCTCCAAGCGAGGGCCACTGGCTAAGGTATCCATTTCACCATCTCATCATTCTTGCCTTTATCACTGGCTTACCAACAATTGACTGAATATTCCTTCATGTGTTTTTAGGTCTGGCTGGCCGCCCATGTAGAACGCAAAGTCTCAAAAGCCCAAACACTTCAAACCTCTATCCCAAGTACTGTTACCGTTATTCTCGAGCCCGCTTCTACAATGGTCTCTGCTCCTCCCCTGGCCCTTCGTCTCTCAGGACAACTTTTACTCGGAATAGCGCGAATCTACAGCAAGCAAGCCAAATATTTACTTGAAGATTGCAATGAAGCATCGGATAAAATTCGGACTGCCTTTCGTTCCGAAACCCTTCAGTCTATGATAGATGACCCAGCAGGGGAAGATCATCTGATCCTGCCAGCCCCACCTAATGTCACTGGGCGTGATGCGATCAATCTCAGAAGTGCTGCCAACCGAAACTTGTTTGATTTTGAGCTCGAATTTGGGGAAGGTTTCGGTTACGGTTTTGGAGATGGATGGGAAGAACTCAACCAACCGAACGGGGGTACTGATATCGTACCAATCGTCAGCACGAGCAGGTCGAGGATTGATGGCAACATCGGCGATATCACTCTGACCGAATATCAGTCTTTTATGCTTGGCGGCGACCAAACGGCACATCATTTGGAGGATTTGGAACAGGATGACATGAACCTGATTGGTGAAGAAGGCGAACCTCTCGTCCTTGGCGTCGTTCCCGAAACAGGAGGCCTAGCATCTAATACCAGAACACCCCGAAGGGATCGTCAACAACGCGACGGTTCCGTCTTGGATACAGAGAGACAGTTAGCTGATGAAACTATGGAGATGGAAGTAGGTCGTGATGCGCCGGGGACGGCCGATAGACGCAGTGCACGTGATTCCTTATTGCCCGGACAACTTGATGATCTATCCATGGATAAAAGTCATGAGATACCTTCTGGGATGGGTGACGCTAGTTTTGACCTTGGAGGCGACGCGCCCGGTTTCGAACCTACTGGACTCAATGCGGAACCTGGCTTTGATCTCAATCAAGACACAAGCATGCAAGATAATGCCTTGCTGGAGGGCCGAGATCCTGCTGCGAATGGTAAGATGCATTTCAATCTGCTACTGTCGGTTGATTTATCACTAATCTTGTGCTTACTCTAACCCGGGTTAGATGGCCAAATAACTCCACGAGCCGCCACACCTGTCCCCAACCCCATGCTCGATCAAGTCGATGTTACCCCTCGTACATCTCATCACCTCGCCCCTCACCTCACCTCCCCTGGACCAGATGGGGGCGACCAACAACCACCCAGAAAGAAACAAAAACATCAGCTTGTTGATCGTGTCACCGAGCTTGCGGCAGCAGATCATCTTCCCTCGAACACTGGAATTGACCAGCAAAGTACCCTGGATCCACCTAGATTCTTACCAAAAGATCGCTACCAACTTCAACATCATCGCTTAATGCTCGACCCATCGTGTCATGAGTTTCTTCCCAAACTTCTGGATGTCGATGGGGAACGCTGGTTGATGGCTGCCCCAGCTGGGCTTTGTAAAGAACTGCAAGAGTTATTCAAGTTTCCGGCCAAGGCTAGCGCGCTCTCAGCCCGAGGACGGGGTACGAAGAGACTTCGAGCCGACGAACAGGAACGAGAAGAGCTTGAAAATGAGCACGGAAGGCGGGCACCCAGTGCTGGATTTGGAGAGGGGGATTTCAGCCGGATCGATACCATTGGAGATGAGACCTTCGAATTGATGGGACATAGGGAGGATGATCAGGGCGCGCCGTTCGGAGCAGACGAGGGTTTTCAATTCGAGCTGCCTGATAAATCCCATGCTGAACAAGAATCATCCGCACCTAACGACCAGATGCAGCAAGAGCTTCCAGAACTTGAACAGCAACCCCTCCCACCTTTGCCTGCAGCGCCAGAAACTCGAAGGCAAAGAGCGGACGGGGAAACATCCAAGTTGGACGTTTTCGACGACTCGGGTGATACTCAATCTCAAACACAAGCTGCCGAGCCGATTGATCTACCTGGAACAGCAGGTCGGACGAAGTGGAGCCAAAATACCGTCAAAGCTCTCACGGTCTTGAAGACTGAACTCACAGATGAATCCCAGGTGCTCAAATTCCAAGAGGTATCTAAGAATGTAAGCCCGCTTTCATACTTGCGCCTACCACTGAGATTTCATTACCAGTCTAAACCACTGTAACACTTTGTCTAACATTTAACTCGTTTGAAACCTTAGGCAAGCAGACGTGCTGGGGCTGCATTCTTTTTCGAACTGTTAGTCTTGGGTACTCGAGATTGCTTGAAACTAAGTCAATCCGAACCATTCGGAGAAATCGAAGTGGAAAGTCAAGATCGACTATGGGAAGTTTTGGAAGAACAAGCTGTTTGACTGATTGGTCAGGGATGCATGCAGACGACGAATTGATGATCTACTCAAATACACATATACTCGCAAGTGTGGTCAGAAATATAGTAGTAGTATGGGCTTTCGTTCTTATTCTAGTTGGTTTCTTTAACTTGTGTTGTCTTGGAGTAGTATGTACTGTGGGCTATGTAGTAGGTATGCTGAGTGATTAAGATTTACCAATAGGCGATGTTTATATACCCTTATACGATGCGTTCGGAACTTATATGTGGCAGAATTGAATTTCACTTCATCATCTGTGATCACTCTCCACAGTGGCTTGTTTTTGTGTGTCGCTGTTATAGCTGTGGGTTTAAAAATTCTGAAGTTATGTATAACAAATTTATCTCTTTTCCTGGCGGAAGAAGTTGAGAAAGGATCCAATGAATATGAGTAGATTTGCCATTGATAGGTTCTTGTCATCCAGAAAATATCAATAAAACAGAAGACTCAAGTTGCTGGCATTGACTTCAAGAATGAGGCGATGTTGGTGAAATGGTGGCTGGATGTCACGAAGGATGACAGCTGACTCTGTGACAGGTCGAGAGCCTCGCTGGTCCAAGCTGTCTCCGTCATCGATCCTCTTCCAACACTTTATCCTCTTCTTTTAAGATCTCAGCTCAAAAACCACAACCGTATTCCCTCATGCCCAACCCTGACTCGTTTTGGATCGTGTCTTTCAGGCCAGGTACTCTCATTTTTCTCGTCAACCTAGATTTCGTAATTGACCAATCGAACACATCGTCTTGCCCATAGACTCGGAAGACACAGTATCTGAACTATCCGAGAAACTGTCTGGTATTACGACCATAAATGATTCCATCTCAGCTCCCTTTGCCAATCTCTCACTTCCGGAATTCAAAGTAATCTCGATAATCTTTTCAGATCTCCAACTGTAATCCTCAAATCGACTCACCCCATTTTGTCTGATCTAGGTCCCTCCACTCTCTACGCTGATCAGTTTATCCGAAAACCTAGCCAAGACTGAGGCTATCACCAACCAGACCCTCCAGAAAATCGCTGAAACTCTCAAACTCCTCGCAAAGTCTAAGCCATCAGCTTTCGCCCGCAAGAAAACAGCCTCCAACTCTGTAGAGGCGAGCGAAGATGAGAATTTGTTAATGGAAGATGGAAGATCTTACGAATCCTATCTATTCAAAAATTGGGAGTGGAACCGAGGAAAGTACAACAGAGTCGAAAACAGGAAGCTGGAAGATTTGGTAGACGTCTTGGTCAAAGAAGTTACTCTAATCGACAACTCGCACAAACTCAAGTTGTCAAGTTACAACCAAGCAAAAGGCCAGGCTAGTGCTTCACTGAGAAAACGGACGTAAGTAGTCCATCTCACAACACTCATGCCATGGCGAGGGATCTAACTCATGAATGTTTCCTCAGGGGTAACCTGTCAATCAAGAGTCTAGCCGACGTGGTGACCAAGGAAAACTTTGTCTCTCCCGATTCAGAATTCTTAGAAACTTTACTTGTTGCGGTCCCAAAGTTGGTTCACTCCCAAGATTCACAAATTATTTTTTATCACTACAACTAGACTGACTCATTGCTCCATTGATGATTGATTTTATCCTTTTTGTTTTCTTTCCCCTCCGTTTTCCAGCAACCACGTGAAAGAATGGAACAATTCGTACGAGAGGCTAACACCACTAGTTGTACCAAGATCATCTAGGCAAATCGCACACGATGAAGATTATACGCTTTTTAATGTGACAGTATTTAAGAAGATTAAGGAGGAATATTCTCAAAAATGTCGCGAGAAGAAATTTATCGTTCGGGATTTCGTCTATGACGAAAGTGAGATAGAGAAAAGTCGTACTCAACAAAAAGAATTTGAACGATACGAGAAAGAGCTCTGGGTAAGTCATTCGTTCCCGTTACATTTTTTTTTTGTTTTTGTTTCTTCTGATATTTCTAACGTACTGGGTTCATTGTTCAGTCCGAATTGTTGCGACTTTCTCGGATTAATTTCTCGGAGACTTTCCAAGTGATTGTCCATCTGAAAGTGATACAGACGTACATCGAGTCACTGCTAAGATACGGATTACCGGCCCATTATTGTACAATCGTCATCAAGCCTGAACCGAAGAACTTGAAGAAAATCATTCATCAATTAACCTCGTTTTACAATTCACTTGAATCAAATGCGAATGGATCTACAAAACAACAAAAGAGCAAGTTGGACAAGCAACTCAACGATCAAGATGAACTTATCGGTGGTGAATATGCCAGCGTTCTTGAGAAAGAGGTGTTTGACTTTGTTTTGTTTGAAATCTGTGACCCAAAGAGGAATTCTAAGGAGCTTTGATTCTCTCGTCTTGATTTATGCCTCTGGTACTTGTATTCAAGCCTGTTCAACCGTTGGTTTTGATTCTTCTTAACTCTCCCGTCTTCTGGGATCACCACCTTCTGCATTTGTTGATTTTAGTTAATTCTTTTCGCTCGTGATTCAGAAAAAGTAAACTTTTACCTATTGTTTTCTTTTCATGTATGTAAACTTAATTTCAACTCCGACTTCTCAGATCGATCATTCATCCTCACACCTTTCCCTTTTCTTTGATTTAAGTATATAATAATGTCACGCATTCCATTTGACAAAGAGAACAGTGGATGACTTCCCTTGGCCAATTTAGAATCTGAAATCCCAGATTCCAAATCGTATTTGGTGGTGAAAACTCAACCTGGAAGGGTCTTTGCCACCAAGTAAAGTTTAGAATCTAGAATTTTGCATTCCGGATTCCCGATGGGAAGTCCTCCAGTTACTCTCTTGTCCTGTTTTGATTCTTCCCAAGATAATTGACAGTTGGATCATAGAGTATGCTTTCAGCTGCTATTGTTTGCAAGCATTTGACATGTATGTACATACATACAGACAGATGTCTTGCTATATCTTAGGAGGACGGTATGATCATTCTTGTAACATGCCATACTGCGCTCTCTAATTTTGTTGACTTGGTATAACAAATACTGAATTCTGCTTGTACTTTTCCCCTTCTTTTTTATCATTTCATTAAATAGAATCATTCCTGGAGTCTCACGAGTAAGCTGCATGATAGTACAGGATAGTCATAACTGAAAGAATTGAGGTCTGGAGACCGGGAGACTGAAAAAGGATGAGCTGGGAAAAGCGGGAGCAGAGTGTGCTCGAGGAACTAGATCAACAGACAGGAGAGACTCAAGGAGCAGGTCCTGCAGTTATGGGCTCAGAACTAGATGGTGTTTGTATTTCAGAGGGGAGCGGATGAAATACATGTTAAGAAGGGGGCCTAATCAGAAAAAGAATGAAAAGGAACAAGAAAGAAGAAATGGTTGAAACCCCAGAAGAGGGCTTAGACTGGAATTCTAACAATACCCTGTAGTTTAGAACCTTGATTAGTAGATGTATCACAGGTCTTCATATGCATCCATTTTGCCTCTTATTTGATTTCTACTCAACCTCTTGTTGAGCCTTTATATTTAGCCTCTTTGACAAGTAGCGTACCCAAAGGAAATTAAATCATCAGTTCTCCTTTGTTCACTTCTGTTCCATCCTGAGCTGCATCCAGTGAAAAAACCATCAAATTCACATTCACAATTCCCAATTCTCATTATCCTCCGACATTGATCTAAGTTATATGTAATTTCAACAGATGCCACTCTCTTTGTCTTTCAGTTATAGGTTTTCCTTGTATTAAAGAAACTTTTTTCTGGGAACTTGACAGATACACCAACATGTTTGGAAGAACAGGGGTCTTGTACCAGTATACATATCTGCTGATGGGCAGATTTTTTTCCTGCTGTATCTGTAACTCAACCTCAGTTAAACTTACAGCCAAACAGGCCCTTCATCTGCCCTAAAAATAACCTAGGTTCACCTACTGGAAGTACCCCAAATATCATAATCTTTCATGTGCAAGCAACTTAGAAGATTACAGGTACCATAGCAGAATTATGGCTTACAATCATGATGAACATGCACATTGATCTCCAAAGGACCAAAACAGAGGTTTTGTGTAGAGGTAGACCTAATAAAATCTGAGTGGGGATTGATTGCCTAAAAGAGCCGAAAACTGAAAGAAACAAGATTAGAACATGAAAAGAATAGATAGAAAATGAAAGAAGAACCAACAGTTTGAGAGACAAGAGGATTGAATGTGAGTATTTGAGGAGGACAAGACAATTGAGGTAGATGAAGGAAGATGAAGAGACAAGAGTGAATCAGTTGAAAGTTGATAGAGAAGAAGAGAAAGCGGACAAATCTCACCAGACAGCAGACACAAGATCAGGATAAATAATGAAGAAAGAAACTGAAAAAGAGAACAAATGATAAATGATTGAAGAGGTGTGATTTATTAAGAGTGGTTGAATCAAAACAAATAAGGTTGAGGTTTGAGTTTTGATTAGGGCTGGAACCCAAAATATACCTGAGCGTTTTGGCCTGGCCCAGACCCTGCCCGGAGGCTATACCTGTCACTTGGGTATGGGGTTCAGCTGTCCTGAGGAGTACCCTAGGGTACGGGTAATAGCCCGCGGGGCACATAATTTTGTGGATATACCCGCCACAAGGAGGGTATACCCAACCCATGGCAGCCAGGTGTAGTTTTTTCTCATTTTTTTTTTTAGTTTTTTTTTCCTTGCCATACCTCAAAATTAATGTCGCCCCCTCCCTATCTCAACAAGCCTTTCAGAGGTTGGGTGTCGGCAGGTAGCTAAGCTGTGGCTTGGGTCCCATACCCGGCTTACCCGACACCATCGGATCCACAAAAGTGCTATACCGCAGCCCGTATTCAACGGGTTGGAGCCGGGTATACCCAGTGGACCTGAGAGCGGGGGCCAGCCCTAGTTATAACTTATGATCGGGAAATGAGACAGAAAGAGTCAAGCAAGTTTGAACTGAGAATCACATGAGGGGTCTGTGATTTCTACAAGACCCACATTGTACATATTGAGTTGAAGCCCCCAGGCCCCAACCCTGTTACACTGATTGAAGAATCAACCTGGATCCCAGGAAAAACAGGGTTCTCATTGTTCCCACACCTGTAAATACACTTGTAATAAGGTTTCATGGTGGATAAATAAGGTTGTAAATTAAGTTCTACAGTGAAATCCCTATTAAGCCATAGGCCTTGGTGGAGCCATGTCTATTATGGGTTAAGAGGATCATGGTTCAATGAAAAATTCTCTTTTAACCCATCAAGCTATTGTTTAATAGATGTGAGAAATAAAAAAGTGTTGGGGTAAATGCTGTGACAGCTGTGTGAAACTTTGTGTTGCTTTTCATTCATCTTCTGGTTGTTTTTCTCTCTCTTTCCTTTTCATCATCCTGTTCTCTCCTACTTTCTCACTCATCAGGTTTGACCTCATTGCTGCTCCTCTCCCAATTCACTGGCTGCATCAATCACATCACTACTTGTCCCAAAGGTCCTTATTCTTACTCTTCTTGTTTCTTATTTCCTTTATGCTCCACTTACCCTTCTTTTTACTTTGAAATTAATCCTGTTCTCTTCTACTTTCTCACTCATCAGGCTTGACCACATTGCTCCTCCTCTTCTGATTCCCTGGCTGACTCAATCACATCACTACTTGTACCAAAGGTTTGACCTCATTGCTGCTCCTCTCCCAATTCCCTGGCTGAATCAATCACATCACTTCTTGTTCCAAAGTTCTATCATTTCCAACAATAGAATGCCTCTCAAAACCCATAAAAAACATGGGTGAATAGGGAAATGACCCCATTATACCATAATATGTATTTGTGAATGGAGTTGGGCAATGGTTGGGCTAGGCTGACAAAAACAAACCAAATACATCTGTTTTCTTATGGGAGTTTTCATAAATGTCTGAGAAGCACAAAAATGTTACATATTTATGGATACAACATCAAGGAACTACATATGATCTTGGGAGAGAGAAAAAATGAAGCTAGTTGGAGTTGGACTGACAAGCAGCCTAGCAGGCCCAAAATAAGAGGTAATCAATGTTTGCTTTGTGTTCAGGATGAGGTTATCTGGCCACTGCTTGGAGTAGCTCTGAATTTCTTGGTTGAGTGTAATGGCTTTCTCACCAATATCATCCTCAATTTAGTCTTTTATGAGTGTAATTGCCAAGAAAATATCCTTGGCTGTCATGCAGATTGAAGACAACTTACAAATGTAGTACAACTGTAAGAGATGACAGTTTTACCCCCCCCCCCCCCCCCAAAGCAGTCAAAAATTTTCAACAATTGGCAATGGGACCTCAAAATCTTCAAAATTCTGAAATTTTATTTTGTTAAGTTTCTATTATCATTTCATAAAAAATCTGTATACATATTATGTGTTATAAAACAAGATCATGATTTGATACATATTATGTATTTACAAAACTCCTTAGAGTCAAATTGTTCTTTCAAATTCCAAATGTGTTGTCTAGGGTGTGCTGTGTCAAAGGTTATGTCTATAAGTACTTTCATCAGATGATTGTTTCACTATGAGATTTATTTTGCAATCTCTCCTAAATTATACTTCTTTTTATTTTCGGAAAATTATCTCCTTTTCCTTTCTACAAAAGAAGACCTGATTCTTTACAAAAGTGAAGTCATTGGTCATTGAATTTGAAACAAGAGAAAGACGTGAGAGACACAGTCCAGAAAAGATGACTGTCCGCCAAATCAGGGTCAAAAAAATTAGTCATCATTAAAATGAAAGCTGACAGAAGGACAGAAAAAAGTCCCTTTTAACCCATAAAGACATAATCTTTTTCCAAAAAAGGTATGGGTTACAGGGATAGAGGGACTTGAAGTTATGTGTTAGTCCCATTCTTCACTGCCCACCATATTGGTGGAACAATTTTCCTACAGTGCCCCAGTTCTCTTCTTGAATACCCCTGCCTGAAAATTGAGTTCATTTCTGTTTGTATTTCTAAAACCTTGCAAGTGACATTTTTCACCTCTACACAAGTGGCCAAAATCAAACATGTCAACCACATGCCTGGAGCAGGCCCCCAAAAAAATGGCTTTCTTTTTGCCTCAAATTTGGAAAAACCACCCCAGGAAGCCACATATTATGCCTTAATGGGTATGTATTATGTACTTAGGAAGTATGCATTATGGCTTTACATGCTTTGAGTACTTAAATTATGCATGAAATAATTAAACAAAAACTAAAAAAAGAAAATCCCCTGGATTGATGGAGATAAGTTATAACCAACCAAAGAGGAGAGGAGATTGGAATGTCTATCCAGAAATGACCAAGACATCCAATAAAACCACTAAAATAATGATATCGAGTTGATATTTTACATTTTTTTTAAATACTGGATGATTTGGAACACTAGTGGGGAGGGGTAGTCAAGAGGAGAGCCAGGGCACTGTATGGGTTATGAGGGACTATGGTTTAATAGGTATATGGGTTACTGGGGAATTGACTGTGTCAACCATAAAATTTAAGTAAATCACTGGAACACATGTAGTGCTGTGGAATTACTCTTAGGGGAGAATAGAGCTTGAGAGAGAATAGGTGCTTGAAGGGCTGCCTCCCTGTTACTAGCTGGGATAGTAAGGTAAAACAAGAGTAAGAGTATTGGACTCTTAAAGAAAGTTGTGGCTAATCGAGATGTCTAGATATAAGGGGATATAGTGAAAACCCAGACTGGTTACTGGAGTGATCAAGGGTAATGAGGTGAAAACCCAGACTGGTTACTGGAGTGATCAAGGGTAATGAGGTGAAAAACCAGACTGGTTAGTGGTGTGATCAGAGGTAATGATAATAATTCTACTAAGCACTATTCTAATAATTGTGACCAAGGCTAATCAATGCTACTGAATGATTCTAGATGACAAGGTGAGGAACAAATGAGGAGGGAAAACAAGGCTGCTTATATAGTGAAATCCAGGAAGAATGGGAAGAGGCCAACATGTGGGTGGGATAAGTATGAAACCAAGCAGAATGAAACAAGGCTGACAAATGGTGGTCAAGTTTTGGGTATGGAACAGCGTGGAACAAAATGGTAAGGTGAAAGAAATTCTCATAGGGTGGCTGGATTGTGGGTATGGGAGTAGGGGAAGAGTTTCATGACTTGTACTGTGTTTTATGAGTTGTTTCAAAGGGATATGAGCTTATAGAGAGAGAGAAAGGATATGTACAGGTGAAATTGGTTTGACTTGTGGGTGAGGTACTTTCAGCATTGGTATGCGAAACATCTGTGACTTGAGTATTCTTGAGCTTTGAGTGGAATCTGGGCCTGTCTTCCATGTGATATCCTTGTGATTACATCTGTCTTGTAACTTGCTTCCTTCAGGTTTGGCTTACCACAGTGCGCAAAATAAAAATGATCACTGTACATTTGTGGCCCAATTGGGAATTGTGTAATTGAGCTTCCCACAAAGGGCCTAAAATTCCAGTGCACCCCTTATTAACCAGATGCTAGATTAAGGCCCACACCTTGGTTACAGCAATGGTGGGCCAATGCCAATACAGGTATTGGTATTGTGTTGTAAAGTACTGACTTTTTGATACCAATGCACTGTATCGGCATCAAAAATGAGGACTGGCCTCAATAACAATAACTAGAAGAACCTCAAGGCTTTCTGTTTCAATATGGTAGCGGGTATTGACTTGTGTCACCCGTTATAATTTTGATACCAGACAGGAAGCCAAAAAGCCCATCAATAACAGGGTTTTTGGCTGATTTTATTGCTTTTTGGCCTGTTACAGGCTGTAGCGCACAGTAACAGGCTGTAAAGTATCAAAAATACAATCCCTGGCCTTTTAACAATACACTGTTTTTTATTGCAGTGCATTATATCAATACACAATAACACCTGGGGCTGGGTGTTTCACAGCCAATACAATACAGGAAGGTGGCCTGGTATTGTGTTGTAACACAACAGCCCACCTTTGGTTACAGAATCACAACCTTGGTGTTGTGTTAACTGAAGATTGACCACAGGAAACATTACCAGAGTGGTAGTGAACAGGGCCCCACAGCTCAATTCCCTTAGATACATTATAAATGTCACAGATAATCCAATATTATGGCAATACATAGCACACATGAAAATCTTCTACTGAGTCATTATTACCACTTGTGATGATAGCTAATCATTAGACAGGACTGATCAAAGAGCCTCATCTGAGCACTCTGGGATGGGAATGAAGCTTCTGCCAGGACCACAACATAAAGAGTTCCTTTTACCCCCTAAAACATCCCATGATAATCATTAGCAACCATTAAAGTCAAACAACAATGTATATAGCCATTTTATCATTGCCTCACATAACTTAGTTGTCTGTTTTCAAGCTTGAATCTCAAATTCTAACATTTCTCTCATCAATCCAGGACTTCAATCAAACCACCAGTTGTCCTTTTCCACCCCTGAACAGGTTATTGGACATATTGTTTGGCTACAGGACTCATAGATTGAATGACAAGTAGTGAGTTAATTTCCTGTCAAGTCCTTGTCATTTCTAGGGCCTTTTAAATGCTTTACTACTTGTATAATACCCCTGCATATCAGGATCTCTAGCCTGGTGATTCATTAAACACTTTGTATGCAGACTTAAAAATAAGAGGGCACCGGAAACAACCCCTGTGCCACCAGGCCCCTCTTTTAAAGTAAAGATTTATTCTTCATTTTATATTTTTCTTTTTTTACTGTGAATTTTAGTCCACATATCCCTTCTACATCTACTAATATGATAAGGGAATAGGCTTCACCATGAAAGATTATGTTTTGCTTGCTATACAAGCAACATGTTGAGGTACAAAGGCCTCTTTGTACTTTGAGGTGTTGCTTGTATAGCAAGAGACACACCAGTGTTCATGGTGCTCTGGGAGCCAAACATAATGTGCAAGTTTTCCATTCACTCAATACATGCAGGTGTAATGGTCCAAGGTTGAGTGCATGCTACTCAACACAGGCCAACATTGGAACTGTTTTTTTTTTTTTTGAATCCCGGGGCTCCCCAAATTTGGAGGCAGAGGATGTTGTTCTTTAATAAGTTTGTGTAGCTAAAAGAATTACCCTCTTGGAATCACAGAGGCAGACAATTCCTCTGCACTACAGGTTTGAAAAATTCAAATTAGTTTCATGATTTCAAATAAAAATAATCTTTAAATGTAAATTGATTTTAACAACTCATTTTCCTTCAATGAAATTGGATGAGTAAAGGTTTGAGTTATTTTTCTGGGCCATATTCAGCACATGTTTTCTTCTTCAGATTTTCTATGCTAGATCTGAGGTTAAGCCTTGATATTTAATACAGAAACCAGAGCAACTGGTGGAAAAGTCTGATAGAGCCAGCTTGATGCTTTCTCTGGTCTTCTAACCTAGAGCAAGTTGAGGTGTAAGTTTTGATAGCTATGGTACATCAAGAAATTAAATAAACCATCCGCATGATTTTTCTTTCCTTTTTTTCAAAAAGAAGGAATCATTGGGAAAATGAATGTATTAAAGGGGAGAGTGAAACTACAGGGGGGAAAACGTTGTGGAATTTTACCACCTCCGAATTCGTAGCCACTCCCAAAACTCTTGAACAACAGGCTGTTCGATGGCGACTCTCTAGATTGATAAAACAATGAGTCAGATCTTACAGAGAAGAATTTGGCCTCCGGTTGTGCCAAAGTTGATCCCATCTTCGGCATCAGTGTTGATGTTATCTATGGCGATGAAGTCGACATTTTCGGTTGAGTTAAGCAAACTGACACGCATGTGACGGGTGGTGTAAGTGAGCAATGATCGTTCAATACAAAGATACTTAACGAGCGTCCGATCGTAATTTAGATGCCGGTGACCGAGCTGCCCGGGCCATGGCTTCCTCCCATCCAGAGCACAGGCCACAACAATGGCGAGCGGAAAGATAACATTCGTCTTCCATTAATGTTAGCCCGGAGTCACACGTTTCCCTCACAGCGCATCCGAGTATTTGATAGCTAGAATGTGAGT
Source organism: Puccinia horiana (assembly GCA_001624995.1). Classification (NCBI taxonomy): domain Eukaryota; kingdom Fungi; phylum Basidiomycota; class Pucciniomycetes; order Pucciniales; family Pucciniaceae; genus Puccinia; species Puccinia horiana. Next base: position 583,683 of record LWDY01000032.1, on the reverse strand, counting down.
TCCAAGCGCAGAAAACAGTATAAGTTATCCAGGAATCACCTCCTATCCCAAGTGCACTCGCGTTGTATCGGTTGATGCCAAGCGTAAATTATTGTCTGAAGGGCACTCACAGCCTCTAGGAACCGCTCCTCAGTAGGCTCTTTCCTGATGAGTGTTTTTGGGAATCAGACGATAAATGAAACAGTTGAGGGGTTTTAGTTCAAATATTACTGTTGCCAACCAGAGGCTGACTCATGCAGTTAGTCCATGCCACTGGTTTTATTCGCTGTTTGCAAGTTTGATGACAAATGTCCAGCTGCATATTGCAATCGGCGAAGTCTACACATTCTTATCCATAGGTTCTTGTCAAGCAGCCTATGTTCTGGCTTTGAAGATAAAACCTTCCGCTGCATCTGGCTTTCAAATCATTGATTGGGGCCTGGCGCGCTGGAACATCAAAATTAGGGAGAAAATGGAAGATTCGAACGAACTATAACCCTTTTCATCGCTCTTGACTACGAGGCACACCAGGTTAGAACTGCAGACAACCATGCACACACTTCCCACAATAGATCGAGTGGAAGGACTCCCGAGCAAGCCAGTGAAACCTGGTTTCAAACAAGTTTACGGGCAGGTGATTTCCATGAAGGCTAAACCCGGAGGCGGTAAATTATTCTCGCTAAATGTAGCAAAAAAAAGGGTCCCGAAGGTAGTCCGCCACCACAGAAAGCCCGCCGCCCCGGTACGGCGAAACTTTTGCCCGCCTCAGAGCAAAGTTTGCCTATCTACATACCACGGGAGAAAGAGCTGCGATAAGCTAGCGCAGGGTGGAAACCTCAACATTAATATCTAGTCAAGCTCCCTTTCGGAAAGTTCAAGTATTCCCTGAGCCGAGGTGAACTTGAAAACTAGGGCATCAATATCGAAGGCTGGTGTCGAGAGATAGTAATCTCGAGAGTCTCTCCAGATTACCTTGCTTCCCCAGCTTCGACATCTAACCTCATTGTGAAAACTGGAGATAACGCCGGTGAGAGATAATTTCAGAGTCGAAACACGCATCAAAAAAAAAGAGCAGTTGAGGCTGCAGTGGGCAGGAGACCCCGAATTACTCACCGGTGGCCGTATTGCGCTGCTGGATGTCTCTTTCTCCTGATGCTCAGCCTACAGCTTGCAACGTGACACAGCGAATGAAGGCTCTGCATCGAAAACCAACTTAGAGGTTTTCTTGCGCGTTTTCTCAACTTGAGGCAGTGTCTGACCTCTCCGTTGGTGAGCTTCTTTGACAGCTGCTCAGCCGTTCGCTTACTTCCTGATAGTACAAACCCATCCTTGAGGTCTTCGCGGCTTACCACAGCCCATCAATCAGGTTGACGTATGAGCAACAAGACGTGCATTTGAGCACATCAGCTTCAACAAGGTCTGTTCTGTTCCACCGCAGGCATGGGAATAAACAAGATGTGGCTATACCTCGAGCCAGTTGAAACCTGAAGCTTGGAGGTGGGCGTCTATCCTGCTCTACCTTATCTACACATGTGGTTCAAATAGATGAAAGCTTGTTGGAGGCGCCCATAGCCTCAGGCTCTAGAGTTATATCGGCCCCAACTTGAGTTGACCCCATCAGCTCACCTGAGTGCTGCACTGTCACCAGCAGCGCTTGATGAAAAAAAGTATCTTCTACATGAACAAAAGACAGATGATAAAACTGACGTAACCCGCTTCAAAATTAATCCAAGTAAACCGGGGTTGAGACTGATTATCAGACAACATCGAATTTTAACCACGAGCTTAACGTTCTTCAGCAATGCGCGTGTTTGTTGCAAGGAAACCTTGGCCAACAAAAGCTATGTAGCTGAACGAATGGCCAAATTTTCTAAAGGAATCCGCACATCTATGTGGCCATCCGCTTACATATACTCCCATCCCATCTGCTACCGCGGCAGTTGTCGGGCGAATACTGTTTGATGATGCTGTTCTTTCGAGTCTATGTGGTTCAAACTTTGGTATACAGCTCGAGGCCTCAACTTTCCAGTATGTTTTGAGGTCATCAAATGAGATATTCAAACCCTCCCATTCCTTAACGTTTAGTTGGAACCATATCAGATTAGAACCAACGCGAGTCTCGGTCAGCTTGAGGGGGCTCAGTGCCCCAAACTTTGCGTTCAGTGGTACGAGAGCATTCATTGGGATCATCGCCGGCTTGATCAATCACTCAGATTGTGTATCTTTGGATTAAAATTCGAAAATAGGTTGTGCATACATACATCGTTGGTTTAGTGACCTTTTGACAAGGATTGCTGGCCCAAGTCTCCTACCAAGCCTGTGGCCAGTGACCTGAGGTCGTCTAGCATTTTGGAAGAACGCAGTCCATCGGTGGCAGGTGAATGAAAGAGATGGGCTACTCCCTGTAGATACCACTTCTGCAATCGAAAAGTGCCTTTCTTCAAAGCGGAAGCTTGTCCTTTTCTTGAAAACTCAAACGAACCTTGTCGGAAGTTGCAGGGGCCAGCCTAGCAGCTGATTAATACCCGGTAGGCAGTATCGTCACGCCAGACGAGCCGAATGGGGGTAACGTCGGCGGTAGACATTATCATCTCTCATCAACCCAGTTTTCAGTCATCTTGTTGGTTTTCCATACTTTTGCAGAGTCAGGTTTCCCTGCCTCGACTTCCTCCAAAACCTGCAAGGCAGGCACAACCTTCCTCCGAGTATTTACCATAGACCCCAACCTCTTCAAAAAACTTCTTGAGGCTTGATTCTTCATCGAAGCTGCAGGTTTCGTTTTCACATGCCCAGAAGGAATCTGACCATCAATCTGTTTCTAATCGTCCTCATCCGACATATAATAGCAAGCCAAACCATTGACAACAAGAACCTTTCCTTCACAACCCTCTGCCTGATCTGATTATCATTTATATTAAGAGTCAAATATTCCTTCAGCCCAATTCCTGGTTAAGCTTTCCTGAAAAGAAAACAAAGTACCGCATAAATAATAGTCTGTGACCATTCATCTTCAGTCTTGCCGACAAGCAATCTCAAATGAGTTTACCGGAGGCAGATGGAATTCGGGCAAGGGCCAACAGCTACGGTGGTGGTTGTTCAGACCATGAGACAATACCATCGGCATATGGGGAAGATCGGTGTGAGATACCAGCGTCAGCTTTGTAGATTGCAAGATTTTGTTGCTAAACCCACCCAGACTCAGTTTGAATTACCACTGGCTGATTGGTGTCTCTTTGTGTGTTTTCTTAGCTTCAACGACCATCACCTCAGACCAGAATGGTCCAGTGTGAACAATCTGGGCGCGAAGGATTCGATTCACGCCGGTTCAGGTTCTGCTTTTCTCGTCCCACCACTCGGCTTGTGCAGTTCTAGTTATGAGTTGCCTTCAAACCCGGTTACGCTTCCACAAGGCACCTGGGATCCGCTCCTAGAGGCCAGTTTCCCCAATCAGTTGGGACAGATGAACTTGGGAATCCAGACTTCCGAAGATTTCTTAAGACCACAATTCGATTTCTTGAATACCAGCAGCCAACCGGAGCTCCTGAGCTATGAGTACAACCAGCCAGTAATCGTCTCAAGCCCGAGTCGCCAGCTGTCAGAGACCGACTCGTTTTTTCCTTTCGAAAACAGCTCGCATGCCAGCGCTACCTATCATCAAACGCCTGGAGTGAATCCGAGTTTCTTCTCGAGAGCAGTAGAAAGTCGAGAGATTTCGCCTTTTATTCCCTTCAGTCAAGAAGTTGCCTCTAGTATGACAAGCTGTTCTTCAGGCTCACAACATCTCCCAATACTTTCGTCTCCCCTGGGCCTTGATTATTATACTCTAGAAACTAGTCGTACCGCCCCATTACTAGGCTTAAAACGATCCTTACCCACAATGAATCGGGGAGGGATAGCCTCAAACGCGCACGAGAAAGAAAGTATGGTTAGACTTGAAGGATGTGGCGGACCAGGCTTGATGCATAGTTTCAACGTCTTACCGAACACCTCAAAATATCCTATCGAAGGTTTTCATGATCCTGTAACTGGTGAAGGCTCTTCGCAGCTATCGTGGGATATGCGAACGCCATCATCCACCTCGCGTTCGCCATCATGCGACCGATTATCGAGTGAGACCGCCAAATACCCAGACGGGACCACTTCCGATTACCTCGGCTCTGCAAGTTCAAGTCTCCTCTCATCCCTTCCTCCAGAGTTCTCCCCTCCCAAAGCCCCAACCCGTGGCAGTACTCGTGCATCGGAGAAAAGTACGACTCAGCTGGGAAGAAAACAAAGTTCACCCCAAGTGGCAGGAACTAGGGATTTCCAAACTAACCAAAAACGTATCGGAAGCTTGATCGACATCCATCATCTGACAAATCACGTCCCAAGAAGAAGGTTGACTGTTGAGCAGGAACAGATACTTTTGAGGCGCTTTGCCGTTCAGGAGTATCTTAGCAAGCGGGAGATGGAAGAACTCGCGGAGAAGTTAAAAATACCGACGAGTCAATTGAGAACATGGTGCGCATGTCTTGTAACTAAATTTGTCCTCATTTTAACTATTCTCTTCTGGGTTCGCCTCACTGATATTTCTTTGCTTCAGGTTCGGTAATAGACGATCAAAGCTCAAAGCTGCTGCTAGACAAAAGGCAAAGATGGAGGCGGGAATGGGGCACTTGTAAGTTTTGAAATTTTGGGATGGACGCATGAACATCAGTTTTAGTGAAATTGATACCAAATAATCCTTTCCAGGACTGACGCCGAATTGAGAAGCCTCAACAAGAGGAGCTAAGATGAAGAAATAATCTGATTCTTAACAACTTTCAAAAAAACAAGCAAAATAAAAGATGAATCTATTTTTCCCTTCGAGACTGGATTTTTTTGCTTGCTAGGTTTCTAGATTTATATCTTTTCTGTGAGAATACTAGTGCTGTAAACCCAGCATAAAGAATCGCCACCATTCCAATTCCTCCATTGTCCAAAATATTTTCCTTAGTTTTCAAAGCTGATCTGGAGCACCAGAACCGCGTTATATTGATTTGATTCTTTCAAAGTCTTCAAGAATTTCTATTTATACTAGAAAAACTAACTAGCTTTCCTTCGCTCCCCATCCACCGCCTCATCTCTTATTTTCACGCCGCTGGCACATCTAAAACAGGCTCCTCTTAACTCTTTACACACCTTCCCTTTGGGTGCCTCAACTCAGGCGAGAAGATAAAATGTTTTTCTAATCCTCTTTTCTTAAACCTTACAAAAAATTCTCCAGTATACTTTCTTGTAATCTTCTTGATCTATCTTGCGTCCGGCCGGACCACTCCTCAAAAGTGCAATCAAAGTTACACTCCCTTGTATCTGAATATATTTCGGGAAAAAAAGGAAGACTTGCATCAGTCAGATTATTTGAGGAGGAGTGAGAGGAACAAGTAGGGCACTGAGTATGTCCCTTGTGATACTCCTGTCTTGTGTTATCCCCAGCTTGTACTTCAATCTCCCTAGTTACACATCACAATATAATAACGCGAGCTTCCCTCTGGCATCTTGAATTTTCTCCTGCTAACTGTATTTGAATTCATATTCACTTTCAAATATCAGAAGAATCACTCAACTTTACACATCTGTTCATTGACGTATTTTGGGAAGCTGGTGATCTGGAAAACACCTATGGCTCAAAACAAGTAGCCCCTGAGGAGACTCAGGACTTCGAGCACTTGAATCTCACAAAATACTGACAAAGCTTATGGTTTTCACACCTGGCTAATAAAGGTTCACTTGCATACATGAGGCCTACTAGAAAAGAAATGTGAGAGGTTGCTTGAGACAAAGAGCGCAATTAAAATCATTTTGGAGTCAAGAACAGAAAACAAGGGTAGTCCACAAAGAGAAAATGATCTTGTGATTTACTTTTTCATACTCTGACATACTTGCCAGGAGAGTTGAAGCTGATTATTTAGAAGAACGAACCAAGAAACTCAGTTTTGCCTCTGAGAGATGAGTTCTAAGCTGCGGAGAGCACTCACAACTTCCGCACTATCCATACTTGGGTAAATGAGATTCCAATTAGTAATAGGCTGATTCCAATATTAAAGTAAAACTACAGCAAAGTGTAAACGATATCACGTCAACTCAATCGGCAGAATCAGGCATATCTAGAAATGTGAACTCACGATTCGATTTTGAGTATCTTTGACTGTTGCCGAGTTGCGGTTTTCCCGTGTTCTAGATAGAGTTAGAGGTTACGAGATGAGGGTCGAAAAGAAGCAGGTTGGATAAGTGAGGGGATGCATACCTGAAATACTTTTGAGTACGTTGGATATTACTCAGACTACCACTGAGCTTGTAGATACTATCTTCGAGACTACTAGACTGTTCCATTATGCTTGTTTGTTTGAGTGGAGGGCTTGATCTGGGTTCGTTTTCGACCATGATGTCAAAATCGATGACCTTCTCGCTAAAGGATGACATATCATTATTCAGACAAAACGAATATTCTCCAATCTCATTCGCCGTAAATACAAAGTCGCCCTGTCGTTCCTTTTCCCCTTCGATCACGACCTTGTCTCGAGGGTCTTTTACCGACCAGTCGATATCAAACGATCCGCCTGATTGTACCGCAAAGTAAAATCCAACCTATGGAACATATGTACATCAAGTGGGTCAGCCTGTGTCCAATATAAGAAATATCAACTTCGGAGGTTGGAAGTGACGAATTTGTGGACGTACCTTTTCCTTTGGTTTATCAATCCAGGCATGGAAGCAAAGTTTTTCTGCGGCTGCCACAGTCGTCGTAAGTGCTGATGCCTCGACGACGGGTGATCGACTCAGAGACGAGATGATGGCCAGCAGGACGCATGAAGCGTATGTTGAGATCGAGCGTGTGCACGCCATTCCGATGATCAAGACTTGGGTTTGCTTTGGGTGTGTCCTTCTGAGCTTGTCACAATTTTCCGGGAAGCAATAGGATATGAACCAGGCGCGAGGAGATGTCGATTGAAATTTGAAGAAGACAAGTTGAATGGATGACCAGAAATCATAGATGCGTTCCCCGAACACACAAGACCGTGGTAGTCGAGGGACCCGGACCGAAGCCTAAACCCGGTTCAACGACGGCTCCAACTTCCGACCGCAAAGCGGATTAATCTATTCCTTGTGGTTTCCCTGAAAGTTGCCAGCCACCCAGATTGCGCGCCCAGCTACGCCTTACGGTACAAACATTTAAAAATTTATTATTCCCTTTTTTGTATCACGCCAGCCACTTGTATACACGTAAATGTTGTTTCTAGGGTACATTAATATAAGAAAGGACCTGGAAAATGACTCTCAAATCTTAGGAAAACAACTCCGGCCATGGGAGTACTTGTTGGTCCAAGTTTAAAATTGATTTGCAATTCGTTGTAATAATTTTGATAATTTTACAAAAATTGGCCAACCACAAAAAAAGATCATGACTTTTGGATGGGAGGCCCAAATGGCCTAAAATTTGTAAATCAATGAGTAAGAGTGGCAATTGGGCAGGCTTGGGCCACCCATGGTCCAGCCCAAGGTGGCCTGAGGTCTTATTGGACGGGTCCAGCCAGGCCATTTCTCTCCAAATGCTGGCCCACCCTGAACCTGTGTCAGGCTGCCCAAGGGCGCCTGGCGGGCCCTGGCCAAAAATGTAAAATGGCACAAAAAAAGAGACCCTTGAAAGTCATTGGGAGCATCTCCAGCAGAGTTGCTATATTTGAGGTGCCAAACCCGGAATATAGATCCTGTGTTTTTATGATAGCAACCCATCCTCTTTTCTCACACAGCAGTTAGCTATGTGAGTTGCTGAATTCCAATGAAACCTGGGAAGGTGTGGTTAAGGGACGTGTGATATGTGAGTTTTGGTTCCTGTCACAGGACCCCTGGTGGGGGCTCCTTTTTGGGTTGAGTTGCTAAAAGTTATCTCTGCTGGAGATGCTCTTATTGCCTTCATACATTGTTCTAACATATAGCCGGGGTGGGGTAATTCAGAAAATACTCAATATTGGTTTTTTTGGTACAAGAACCTGTCATGAGTCAAGAGTTGAGGCTGGTGAACCAAATGTTGCTTGAAGCTGGTGGTCTGGGCTGCCTCAGGTTGGACTTCCATCTGTTATAAGCCACCAGGGGCTGGCCAGCGCTGCCCAACCCCGCCCAATGTATGACTTGGGTCTGCCGGGTCGGGCTAACATTGGAAATATTCCCAAAAGGCCAGCCCAAACCCTATAGGGTTTGGGTGTCCCATTGGCCGGCCCCCCAATTTCCACCCTTATAAATGAGTAAGAAACCCAATTATAAAATTTCTGAATAAATCTCATCACCATTCCATTTACAGAATTCTCATGGGAGGTGTATTCCATTTTCCAACTTTCCCACCTTGATATACTTTACAAACCAAACAAGATAACTTTTGATTGGATGTTCCAATTAAAAGTGAATTAGCCTAAAAACTACTCATGATTACTCATTCATGAGACAAATAAATCTCTTGAAAAATTGGAATCTCAAGAATTATCCTCTTTCTGTCCTTGCAATAATGGTGGAAAACAAATGCACCTCAAAATTCTTTCAGTGGATGAGATTGAGCCACAAATTTTTCAGAAGCTTTATTGGTCTCATGAATGAGCCCTGAGAAAATTTTGGTCATTTGGAACATCCAATCTAAATTCATCTCATTTGTTTTGTAAATTATATGTTTAAGGTGGGAACATTGAAAAAAGGGCTACACCTCCCAAGAGAATCCTGTACATGGAATGATGGTGAGATTTATTCAGAACTTTTATTGGGTATTTTTCTCATTGATTCATGAATTCTAGTCCATTTTTCCCACCCATTCATAAGTAATGTTTTTGTTTTTCTGGTTGGCCAATTTTTGTGAAATTACCAAATTTATCACAGCAACTCCCAAATTCAATTTTAAAATTGGAACAACAACCAATGGTGGGCCAGCTACTCCAACAATAGGGTTATCATAGTGCAGTGCAGCGTAATTCTGCTAGCAGATAACAAGTTTTCTGTTGGCTGTTAGTGGGGTTGCTGATATTGCTATGTTCATTAACTCAAAAAAGCTGTTGTTACACTGTGTTACAGCTGATGTTAGGGGAAAACCCCATAAGTAGAGCTGAAACACAGTGTAGTGTTTCTAACAAGGCCACTAATGCTACAGTGTTTGCAGGCTTAAAATTCAATTGCTGCACTGCACTTTCTTCCATAAAAGCGCAGCGTATTGTGGCGGCCCATTGCTGCAACAACTCCAATGGGTGTGGTTAAGATTTAGTAGTTTTTGCCTCCAAATCCAAGTCCCTATATAAATGCTGTTGATTTACTTCAAGCTCATGTCACTTATTGTTTATTAATCTCACCAGGGGAGAGGTGGGGGCACTCTCCAGGGAGTGCCATACCTTAACTTCATTCTGGGACTCTGATGGATACCTCCCCTATATCTTACTTGAAACTTGATCAATTATTTTTGAAGCCATCCTGAAGTTGAAATCATCTTGAATTTGATTTGAATTCAGTTGGATCTGAATAGAAAAAAGATCCACAACACATTTTTAGGGTCAGGCTAAATGCACTCCAAAGTTTTACTACATGCACTCCAACTTTTTGGAGTGGACACTTTCCCACTCCAAAATAATTGGGGTGGACACTTTTCCACTCCAAAAACATTGGAGTGGACACCTTCCCACTCCAAAAATTGGACATTTTTGGAGTGGCAGCGCTGGGTCGCTATGCTATTTGCCCAAAATAGCGTAGTGTAGCGGCCCTAATTTTTTGTCGCCGACACTGTAGCGGTCCTAAGGGCCGCTACGCTGTGCTACAGGCCATTGTAGCGGCTTTTTCCCGCTAAAAATGGCTGTAGCGCAGCGTAGCAGCGCCAGCGGGTAGCAATAGCGATTGAACCGCTAACTGCTACAGCAAAAGCTGTTAGCTGTTAGCGATTATTGCTATGCTACCCGCTACGGGTAGTGTAGCAACCCACCGTTGGGAGTGGGCAGGTGTCCACTCCAATGTTTTTGGAGTGGACACCTGACACACTCCAGTTATTTTGGAGTACATAAGATGTGCACACCAGAGGGAAAAAATATATTGGAGTGCACAAAGTGCGCACTCCAAATACCCCCAAGAAAAGCTGAATGCACTCCAATTTTTTCCTTTTTGTACTCCAAGGTTGAGCCCAGGCCTCAAGGGATACTACAACATTGTTTGTCAGTGGGGGGGGGGGGGGGGGAAGCTGATGACATGTTGTTATATGTATGTCTATCTCTATCTGATCATAAAAAGTGTGGGATATGAGGTGATTGAGTTAGAATGTGAGATTTCCATGAGGGGGTGTTGGGATTTCCTGGTGTTTTTTGGGTGTAACTTGCTGTGGGTTTCAGGTTTGCACTCCCTTCGCTCCAAAAGTATTGAGGTATTGGAGTGCCCACCTATAAGTCACTCCATTTTTTGGGCGTACTCTGGGTATGCACTCCAAAGTCATTAGAGTGCACAAAATTTACACTCCAACAAATTGAAAAATTATTTTGGAATTGGTGTGCACAGGATTTGCACTCCAAGAAATTGGAGTGCACGGTCTGTTTACTCCAAGCATATGTGGGACTTTGGAGTGGACAAGTGCTCACTCCAATCTTTTTGGAGTGAACACTTGTCCACTCCAAAAAAATTGGAGTGAACACTTGTCCACTCCAAAATGGAGTGCACGTAGGAAATTATTGGAGTGCATTTAGCCTGACCCCATTTTTGACTTGAGTTGGACTGTTCTTTGTTAGAAACAATTTCAGCAATCAGAATCCACACTAATTGATTGAAATGGGAGTAGGATACAAAATGGGTATTCAGAAAGGATGACAATGTGCCAATGAATCATCATGGCCAACTTTGTTTCCTTTTACTTATCTACCTTGCCCTATTACTTGACATAGTTGCACAACTATTGAAACATCTTTACTTTTCAAGGCTATTTGAATGCTAGGATTATTCTATTTGCCTTTTATATATCTTTCTTGAGTTGGTTCTATTAGGACACCATCCCCTTCTATTATACCTGCTGTATTTTACCTTGGCAGACAAAAGGCACCTTTTATGATTTAGTGAATTAGATAGCTCTGGTGTACAGCCATTGAGGTTTTATTGAAATGGGGGTTCTTTTAGGGTGTCTTAAGTTAAACTAGAGGCCAAGGCGGCTGCACCACCCCTCCTTCAGGCTTTCCAGGCTTATGATGTAGTTTCTCCACACCTTCTATCTTCACCCTCAGGAATAAGTTAATGTTACATTCAATCAACCTTCACTTGGAAGACAGCAACATCAAACTCAGCTTTTTAGCTATTCAGGAAATACCCCATGCATTCACCATTCTCTCTCCTTGTTACTTCTTTCACCACTTATTCCTCTTAAAAAATAAACATATCATATTTGATAGGCTTTCTCTCCAATGTCAATTTCACCTCAACCTGAACCACTTACCACTCACCCAGAAGCTGAGACCCTACATTCCACCTCTAGTTGACCAGCAACTTAATTCTCACAATTTACGCCCACCTCCGCCTGTCCCCTAGTTTTCACACTCCCCTTACACTTCAGACTACTCCCCATTCCCCTTATCTCCATTAAAGATTCACAGAACAAATTTAATTCCCTCGAACCAACCCTTACCTTACATTTCTCCTCATATCAATTAACTCCTCACAGGTAAAAACCCCATAATTTCAAGCAGCCCCTTCAAATTAAGGAATTTTCCAAGACATATACATAAATTCAAATGCTAATGATTTCCCTCACACGTAACACCTACTCCCTCAAATTTAAGCTCCGCTGACGCAAGGGAACAGTAAGGTAAAAACAAGATTCTCCGCCCAACTTCCGCTTCATCAGACCTCCATCTAACCCCCAATGGTTCAAAACTCAAATCACAGTAACATGAGCCTTAACTCCACCTGATGAGGTTCACTGCTAGTCGCATCAACCCCAAGATCAAGCTTTCCCCATCGATTTTCCCTCTTCCTTTCAAATTACACATTATTGTTCCCGCAAGTATATATCCTTGACCTTATTCTCTACCCACCCCTTTTTCTGTGTATCCTCCCCTCGCCTCCATTACTGTCACACACCTCAACCAATTCTTTAGCAACAAACCTCGGCTAGCACCCTTACCCTATCATTGACACCCGATATATGCTTATATTCCACTCAACCATAACCTCCCCTTACAAGTCAATTCACCTTCATCCAACCGGAAGTATCCCTGAGGATGCCTTACAAATTCCCCAATCAAAGAAGAAATTGTCTCACTTGGCCTTCCTCTCGTCTATAAAGGTCAGACATTCACTCTGCTCACATTTATCCATCATGTCGTCTGGAACTGTCAATGTCTCTACTCCCTCCTATCCACTTGTCACATTTGGCTTGTTTGACATCAGCCACCATGTCAGTTTCCTGAGCTCTTGTTTTCCAGAACTGAAAGCTGAATCCTTCCCTTTAGGACTTTTCTGCCCTGAGTCCCAATTCGGCCTCAGGACACGTTAAATATCACTTGACCATTAATTTTCCCCATCCTTATGACGCCTGCAATATTGGCATGGAGGTCATGCTTCACGCTTACGGCTCGAAGAAATTCTCCCTTCAGCCTGATTTTGTCCACTTTATCCCTGGACAATGGATTCTTCATCAGGCTCAATCTGAGCCTCAACCCCCAATTTTGAACTCTGATAGAGCCAATGCTCAAACTTTAGCTTCCACCCATTACTTGAAATTAGCTAAGGCCCCCCGCAAATTTGTTGACGGCTTTGGGCTTGTTAAAGCGCGAAGCAAAGCACAAGATCCTATGACTTGCCCCAAAGACTGTGTTAACCTCACGTTCACACTTGAGCACCGAGATTATGACACCTATGTAAGCCATCACTAACTCCCCCATCGAGGTTAATGCTCACATATAACCGTTTTCCACAGACATCAAAAACCTTAGCGTTTATAGTCCGATACACTGTCCCTTGCAATGGGGTCTTGTGACACGCGTTCGGTCTCATTCAATTCAGATGTGAGTTGAACATAACTTGGTACAAAAGTGATTATTGTACCTTTGAGGTCCAGGTTCACCCTTCCAATCCTCATCAGCACGCCCCTTCTTACACCTTGCTTTCAGGTTCTTTCAATTTCGGTGGCGACTGGCCACGGCCCTGCTCTCAACCCTCACGTTGAAAATCCAAATGAAGAGCCCTATTGCCACCAACCCCCTGAGTAAGGCAATTGCTCTTCACTTTTGTGTCAAGGCCTAACCCCCTTCTTTTAGAATTACCTTTGCTTGCCCTCAGGCCGGAGGTTTGAAGAAGTCGGCATTCAATCTTGAGCACCACGCTTCTACCTTTCAAGAGCAAGATCCGCCCACAGGCAACAAGGCAGGGTCAGTAACTCTCAAGAAGAAACGGGTTCGCTCCCCTCACCTCGAGTCAAGCTCCTCATTGGTTGTATTTCTGACAGACAATGATTAGCCACCTTATCCTCATCTTTCTTCTTTTTCACATGAACCTCCTCCGCATGGTAGTGTAACACACCTGATATCTAAGTTTTTACTGTTACGAATGACAAGTGTCAAATTGCCTCTATTTTCACTCGACTCTCAAATACTGTAAACTTGACACCTACTTGACATTAGGTGAATTCCACTTGTTAGTTCAAAAACAAAGATGAACTCCTCTTTAGCACATCAAACATCCTTGATTTCATGCTTTTCTGAATCTTCATGTTTGCCTAAGCCTTCAATGAAAACATTACTTTTGAGCACTTGTGACTTGTCAATTGACTTCGTGAGTCATTATTTCTTGAGTGACTCCACTATTAGAAAGGAGTTCTCTTCATTTGTTGGAGCCTTTGTCTTTACTATGGACCCACTCTATTCTCTCTAAGTATTAATGATTTTTCTTCAGCCATCATTCTGACAGATCATTTTAACCTCAACTTTCAAACACTCCAGCACTAAGCAACTTTTGCTCAACATCATCATTTACTTTCACCCTCCAACTTGACATATAATGCTAACACTTAATTTTGTTGAGCTTCAACTAGGTAATTCCATTATCATCCTAACCTTTTCCTTCCGCCCATCCTATAATCTCTTTCACCTCCTATCTCAGAGTTTTCCTTGGATTATGCAAACCTATAGATACCTCATTCGCCTAACGAGTAAAGTCAGTAAGTGTTGACCTGAGAAACGGAAGAGGCTATAGGTGTGAATACCTTGACAAGCATCCTCTTGGTTGATGGAAGGGTCCTATTCAAGGTGCCTCTATAATGTACTTGTAAACCACGCTCTAACTCTACTTCCGGATCAATATGACAATAATTCAATCTCAGCACCACTCAAACTTCTGTTGATCCTAAAGCTTCCCACTGAAGTACTGGTTGGCCAAATTCCTTTTCTTCACCAGATAATCTCACCTTATTAGCATGCCTTACAATTTAGGTTTATAAGTCACTGAGGCCTTCCCTGTCCTCCTTCAGCCATTTTGCTGCCACTATCGTTCCAACACCCTCTTTTTCAGTGTACCTTCCCAATCAGTCAAAGCCTCAACTCGGTTTTCCACCTCAAAGATGTTAGAACAAGCAAATAAGGGGAGCTTTCCTTTCCATAATATTCCGGTCCCCTTGAAGTTGAACACTCCCCCGTTTTCTCTGCTGGCCCAGTACCTGGACGTTGGATAGACACAAATACTTTGTCGCAGTTTTTGATTTGACTTGACATGGAACAGTTCGACGTCAACTTTGCGCACCAATGTCATTGGCCTTATTCTTCCCACGTTATGTCAACCTGGTTTGCCAACGTAGAATCCCAAAAAAGTCAAAGAGTCTTGGCTAATGTCAAATTTAAAGCTTGTGTTCATCACGGATTCTTGAGGATAGTTTTTTTTGGCCTTAAGCTTCACATCAGGGGCAGGTTTTTATTGATACCCTTTACAGTTATCCAAAAGATTGGACAGACCCTTGACAATTGAGCTTCAGCCTTATCTTCTGGTGTTTCCTATGCCTGGCGGATGCAATTTGCCTGTTGTCAGGGCCAACTTCTAATGTCAACTACGGGATAGACCCTGTAAACATCAAATTCTTTTCCTTTCTCAAGCAGCTTCTGACTCAATTTTGCCTCTGGCTTAGAATTGATAGGGTTGGAACTAACACCTTTGTAGTTGCTGGAACTGAGGTTACCGCCGCAAGTTTTGGTTACACTTTAGGCCCTTTCAATCATCAGACCGGAAGTCTGGCCTTCTGACCTCACCTTCTTATGACTGCTTCTTGTTTCTCCTCAAATCTAAGGAGGCTGATTCATCTCTACTTCAACTCTTCTGCTATCATGCTTGAAAAGTGCATTATATTCCAAGCGACAACGTGTAATTGGGTTAGCCACAGAATTCTTAACTTTCACATGAAACATTTTCTCAACTTAGGGCTTCACAAATCATGTAACACTTGGAATCAACACAAGTGAAATGAAAAATTCATAAAATAAAAGCTTTTCCTCAACATTGAGGGCCGAGAGGTTCATGAGAGGGCTCTTCCTTAATTTGTTAATTAATTCCGTAAATGACGAGGCAAATCAAGACTTCAAAGACAATTTTAAAAACTTATCCTCTTCCTGAAACATCAAAAATAAAAACTGATAATAAGGGGGCTTCTCTTCTTACCACTCCTAACAGCTCAACCTGGTGATGGCTACAATTAATTTTTAGGGGACAAGTGCTCCCACTTTATTTGTGGTGTATTAACACAATTTAAGCTACAATGCTGATCATTTTGACCTCCAACAAATTTGAATGTAGATAATACAACGTTTTCTCCTCGTGCCTCACAATCTTTGCAATTAACCATCCATTCTTCCAGAACCTGTCTAATAAGCACAAATCAGCAACCATCCTCTCACAGAAAGGTTAAGTTAGATTTACGTCACACTTAATTGAAAATATTCTTATGAACAACGTTGACCACATGACTTCTGATTGCGGGTTTAGCTATCATTAAAATATTGCTATCCGATACTCAAGAAAGCGCCACATAAAGTGTCCATGCAAAAAGACGTTGGTTTGGAGTAGAATTCCAATGCGGGTCAAAGTTTTTCCTTGACTTTTATTTATTGACATGGCATAAGCGGGTGCCAATGGGAACTGATAACAAAAAAAGCTTAACCCGGACTCTTCAATGCCCTTATGATGAAGTTTAATCTTGGGGATCAAATTTGGTCTCCCTTGAAGGGACCTGACAGCAACCTCCCAGTGACAAATACGCTCCCGAGCCCCGTGATAACCATCCTCGAGCCGTTACAAACGCCTTTGGATATGTATAAATTTTGAGTTATCACGATGGGCATCCCAACTTTCAAAGTTATGACGTGTTCAGGCAATGATGATATGGAAATCTTGTTCAGGCACTCCTATGGAAAGCTGTCATATCCATCAGGGTCTGGAATGTTGATTGATGTCGAGGTATGTGTGGCTCCTGGCAACTTATTTGTGATTGTCGAATTGATTTGCCTGACATCTTTGTTTAAGGGAGCCCAAATACACTGTTCGAACAAGTATGAACCATTAGAGTTGTGCCCCTCTGCAAACTTTGCCAACAACTCGCAGTAGACAAACTCGATTAGCGCCGAGCCCATCCTATTTTTGTCTTAAAACAACCGGGTCTTAGCCCATTTCAGCGTTGTGAGCCCAAAATCTTCTTCTTGTGAACGTCCTTCTCCCAGCTTCAGTAAGCTCTTGGTGAAGCGTTGGTTTGCCTGACCTTCACTTCCTGAGGATGCCGCCTTAAGTCGCATGTTTTGGGTCAAACGTAATGGTTTTATCTTGCTCCACAACTTTGATGACTTGAGAGTTGAGTCAATGGCCTGTGGAAATTTGTCGTGCTTGACGACTGGGATAATCTGCCTAAAATCTCCCGAGAAGACCACAACCTTACCCCCAAAAGGCGCATTATTTTGACAGAGCAGTTTTAGGGTTCAATCGACTGCCTCAATGGCGTATTTATGGATTGTCACGACTTTGTCCCAAATGATCAGTCGTGCCCTTTGAACCGTCTTCGCGAGGATGGAGTCCTCGTCTATTGCACAAGTTGACTCTACCTTGCAAGGAATTGGGATTTTGAAAGTGGAGTGTGTGGTTTGGCCATTTTTTAGGAGCAACACGGCCACAACAACCAATGGCAAATTTTGTATTTCTGTGAAGTCAATGATTGAATTCAGGAGGAATGTCTTCCCTGTTCCGCCCGGACCGTCAAGGTAGAACATCTGCGTAGCACCCCATTCCAAGCTTTGTTTGACATCATTAAAAAAGGACTTTTGTTCCTGATTGAAATGTGAAATTTTTTCTTCTAGCCTTCTGCTGATTGACGTGTGACTCTCCTTCCGGTGGTCCTTTTGACTGAGAGATTCCAGCAAATATCTGTCGCAAGTTGTAATTGCGATTCCAGCACGGGCCAGTGAACTTGACATTTCCTCCAACATTCCTTGCAAGCAGAACAGGACAAGAATTTGTCATTCATTCAGTTTGAGCGGCCTGCTGTTATGATTCTCCATGTCTAACCTTGTCATGTTGTTGCTCATTGACTCGTAGTGGGATTTGAAAAGTACAACTGGGTTAGAAAGTGGTGTGTGTACACATATAATTGCAAACATCTGGCATAGTTGGAAACCGGGCCAAGATGCTGCGGCCTCTGACAAGGCATGATCATAAAGGTAGTCGTTGACCAGCAGTTATAGTTCGTTGCATGCTTCTTGGTAGGTTTCACAGATCCTCCCATCCATGGTTCGTAAGTCTTCAAATGACCTCACATCTTTCCGGTGTAACAGAAGAACTCGTAAGTAGAATCACTCTCCCACCAGGTATGATACCAAGAAGACCCTTCCAACGGCATCATCCGTGATTAACCTTGGAACCTATTGTTTGTCACTTTTGCGCCACCAAAAATATGTCTGAACGTCTTCGTAATGTAAGGATTGTGCTCTCACTCTTCCTGGGCCTGATTCATTCTCCTGGTTAAGCCTGAAATAGTTGGTCAATGTCGTCTGGTTTGCTTGACCTGACTCTATTTGGCCCACTGCACTTGTGTCGGTGTTGAAATAAATAAGTTGTTGACCCTTATTGTGGAGGGTGAGTTGTGTGACTGCCCGAGAGCGCCCGGACATTGGAAATTTAAAGATTTGCCATGCAGCTGAAAGAATATGTGTTAGCTCAATTCATAACCAACTAGTTCAAGCACGAACCTTCAGGTGGGCTTATGTATCGACCATCCAAGTAGGCTTGAGTTTTGTTGCATCCCTCCAGCTTTAAGTATGAGCGGTCGTGGCCTTTAGTTATGTACTTATACAAGTATTTTATTGCTGTCGTCAACACTGGGTAGTTACAGTAGCGTAAAGATATCATAACAGATTTTGGGCCTTTATTGGTACCGTTACTGGTAACGTGTGGTGTGCTACAATATCAGGCATGACCTGAAGGTTTTTACTGTGAGAACATTATGATATCTGCATGGGAACAGCAGATATTGGGTGAGATAAAATGCAAAAAAGCCAATTTAAGGCTTGATATTGCGTTATCATATTGATAACGCGTTACTTTGACCGTAACGGCCTCAAAAAGAGAGGCATGTTACGGTATGCTTGAGGGCACAAATACACCTGTTACTAATAACGGTAAAGAAGTTCTGCAGTAACTGGGAAAGTTACGATACAAAAATAGGTCAAATATTGTATTGTATCATAACTACCCAGTGTTGCTGTTGTGTTAACAGGAATTTTGACATTGATGTGCGCCTCAAACATAAGGGTAAGGAATTTGTTGTAATGGACAACGTTGGCAATGGAAAAGGTTGATGTGTGTTTGGAGGGATGCCTGTGGTATGTTGGATAGGCTCCATCTACAATGATTGTTATTTCTGTGATGGTTTTTGGATAGCTGTACCTACATGACTTCCCGTTCCAACAGGCCCATGAAGCATAAACTGTGAGACAAGCTGGCTTAATTTGCATTCAACATCTGGATTGGGTAACTTGGCTGTCACGAGGAGATCAATTTTCTTGGGGGTGTTTGGTCTGTCCTTTTCATCTAGAGTAACCATCAGATGCATATGAGGTAAGCCTCTTTTCTGAAATTCGATGGTGTAAACCCACTCTATGACTGTTCCTAAACGTCTCATTTTCGTTAGTTGAAACAATAACTCTTTTACTTTGAGTTGGAAAACCCAAGCAGTTACTGTGGGGTGATCGTACACCTGGTCTCCCAGTGGGATTTTGGCAACAATTTCCAGCCATTGTTATAAAAAGTGATGGTGGCCCAAATTTTTGATAAATCACCATTGAGTCCTGATAAAGTTGTGACATGGCTTGCGGTCCACCAATGAAAGTTGATGTAAGTATGGCTTGGCGGGCACCAGGAATGTCTTCATTTTTGAGTGATGCGACAAACTTGTTATGCTGGTGGGCCTTCATCTTGACTTGATTCAAACAGATGAACTGCGACCGTGACCGTTCGACAACAACCCATCCATTGACAAGAAATTCCTGGAAAAGTGAGCAACCGGCAAGGATAGGAGAGTAGTGTCCCTGCCGTTTGAACAAGAGAAATGCAAACCATTCAAGGCAGGCGACTTTCCTGCCTTGAACTGAATGGTTGCACTGTGAGACCTGCTCCTCACAGGCTCACACAAACATGTCACAGGATTACATAAGCCTCTTCTCTCTTGTATTTAGTCTCATCATTTCCCTTTACCTAGACAGCAGAGATCTTTCTCTCCTGTCTAGGTAAGTACCCTATGTTCCTCCCTTCCCTTCTCATTTCCTTTTCCCACTTCCCTTTACTTGTAGATACTAATGGAGAGATCTTTCTCTCCTTTCTAGACTGAAATTAAACCCACTTTGGTACTAGAAACTTCCCTTCAAGCACTTTTGAGCCCCTTTGCTAGTACCATTCCGACAGACAGTGAAGGACTCAACGGAGTCCTTACATGCGCGTCAAATTTAACACCAATGATATCGTAAGCACAAAAGACTCACCTAGCAATGTCCATGCCACGTACAGGTAGTCCCACTGTTGGGATCCATATGAAAAAAAAATGGGGTAACACAGGAGAAAATACAAGGAGTGGCTATCAGAAGTTGTGACAAGCTTTCCACTCTTGTGGTGAAGGATGATTTTCCGGTCAGCTATCAAGTCACCTTCCCCTTCAATTACTGCTGCGACCTCATCTACAGTTGGATCATTGTAACACTTTGGGTCTGCACCTGGCTTTGGCACTCCTCTCAAAGCAAATGTTCGAGCGTTGCTTCCGTCAAGAACCATTTTTGCTAACTTTTACATTTTTGCGTAGGGGTTAACCTTATACATCAGGTTCATCAAATCCAGAACCCTTGAACTCCACAAGACGGGACCTTTAGCACTCTGAGATTGTTGGCCTTGGGCACGAGTCACCCTCAAGTTGGCCTCTTCTGTACCACCGGTACCCACGACAAAAATTTGAGAGTAACCCGCCTCTGCCTCATCCTGTGGTTTGATCGACGATATTAGATGACTCATCCCGCCACTTATTTGGAAAACATTGACTCCTCGTTGACCTCACACTGAAGCATCCACTTTTTCTCCAACGGAGGTGAAGCTTATTGAGCTGTTGTGCATGCGCACTAATGATTGAAAATTGATACTTCCTGCATAAGGGTCAGCTTTATGTCATAGCCCATAAACGCTTAATCACTTACTTGGATTTATCCCTGTCAGCAAGTCTTGAAGTAGTAGAGGATACACTCGCGCAGAGGCATTGACAACTGGTAATGTGACTTTATTTTTCTGACAACAAGCAGTGAAAGTTTTGGCAGTCTTGTTTACGTCTTCTCCCGTTGATTCCTCGTTCCAATGCAGCACGTAACACCCATGGCACACAGTTTCACATCAAGCCAATTGGCGGGGTAAGATGAAGTTTGGTGACTTGGTAATCGCGAGTTCCATGTTTTCCCCCTCCTTTGCAACAAACTTACAACACATGTTTACCATCTAGCCAGGCGCAAGCGAGCATCAGTTTTTCACCAAAGCCCGGACAGAGGCCAACTTACTCTGATAGCTGACACGCAGGTGATTCCAAATTGATGCTGCTCCAGATTTGATGACCATGCAAGTTGGGAAAGATTTTATACTTTGCCAGACATTTGCATTGGTTCAATAGAAAATCAGGCAATCCGGGTCCAAGCGTGTGCCGTGACGGAGGAACTGTGCCCGCAAGAGATGGCGTTTGACACCTTGACACCCGCCACAGGTACAAGTAGTTGCCTGACAAAAATCAGATTGCTGAAACCAACGGTTCCAGCTGGTGAATAGGGCCATCCTTAGTGCCAGTTGACTTTCCACATGGAGTTATGAATTCTTGAATTTGCGGGTCTTCACCACAGTTTTTTACACTCCCCATTAAATCAGAAGTTAGGTGGGACCTCGAATGGACAACTCTGCAACACTCTTTACACACAAATTATTTAGTCCTTAACCTTATGTGTCATCCCTCACAACGAGCGCAGAAAGAACTGAAATATCACACCTGATCTGATCTCCTCCATTCAGATCCCCCTTTTCAAAGTCGTAGGCACATGGATTAATCTCCAAAGATTCAATTGACTCTAACAAGTAGAGCATTGTACAAATGACAGAGGAAATTGAAACACAGCATTTAAGATCTCATTCCCCAATCTGTGCTTCTGCTCAAAATTCATGTGATTAGGTACAGGTAATGAGAAGTTCAATTGTCAACTCGGCTTAAGTTCTTTTCATTCACTTTGCAGCTTCTTGCAAATCGGCCTTTCTAGGCCTACCTTGACCCCTTTTGGGAACCTCGTCTTCATCTTCGCCTTCACCGCTTTCCGACGAGGTGTTGGGATTGGTGTCAGGTCCAACATCCAACTCACACGCTTTGCCCTTACCCTTCGGGTCAATGTTGATTCTTTTGTTGGCACATCACGAAGCCTCCACACTTGCAAACAGGAAAGCCACATTGCCTTTGTTCAGAGCTAATGGAACGGTTGGTTTGGAGATCTTGTCACTCGGAGCGTGGTTTTCTTTGGAAGGGCTCAGGGCCCCAAACGTGCGTCTAAAAATAATTCATCTCAATTTTTGGTTGATAAGTAGTGGCTGTGAATCACTTACAAGGTGCGGCTGTTGCGCGCGGGACTCAATGTTGATGAGCTTGAGGCCCCACCTCCAGTGGGGGTCTCGTGGCCTGAAGTAACCGCCACAGACAAAACCTGATATTTGAGATTAGCACTGAGCATTTACGGGTTGAGTTATGATGACTCACCAAGACGATGGCCATGTTCACATCTGGGTCAAAATCCACAAGCGTGCCAACAACTTGAAGCTCACACCCAATTTGGTAGAGCAAATGAGTTTTCACCAGGTTTTTTGAACCAGGCACAATGTATTTAACCTTGAATTGCCGGTGAACTTGGTCCTGATAACAGATCAGATCAGCAGGGATCAAGTAATGTGGTGAGAAAATACCCACAGCAGCATCCCAATCATTGTGGGAAAGAATGACTTCAAGGTTTAATGTTGATGTCGTATCTTCCATGCGAACCTCCTCTTGGCCAGTGACTTGTCCAAGGACAACAACAGTTGATTTGTTCATCAAGTCGGGAGGTTGGTCCCCTGAGGCACAGATGTGAACCACAGCTGAAGCAACATATTATTTTTTTGGAAAAGCTTGGACAAATCCAAGCAAATCCATTTTTTTTATGCAAATACCGATTGTTTTGACAATATTTGACCGTTGTTTCTACCAAGAATTGTCTTGTGGCCTTTCTGAAGTCTCTGCCATAGTCTTCGCAGCCAATGCGTGGCTATTCCATCCTAGTGTCCTAGAGGGACATGGATGGGGGAGTCATTGAGGGTGCCGGTGGGTGAGAATCATGCCCTGGTTCCAAATCGGAGCTCATTTTCTCCTTCATCCAACTCCAACATAGCCTACCAGCAAAACAAGGCTTTGGGTCCTATCTGACAGCTGTCAGGGTAAAACCGCTGACAAAACTAAATAAAAGTATAAGATCCAAAACAAAAAGCGGACTTGTGCAGTCCAAGGTTTCCCGAAAAGACAATAAGTAATCTTGGGTGGAGTTCAATTGTTCAGTGCTATCAAGCATCCACTCATGGAGTAGAGAAAAGCCAGCTCAAGCTTGTCAGTCAGTGCCAAATTTGTGATCAAGGTCAATTCAACATCCTCCATCTTCATATGGTTGACCCCGCCACATTGAAAAAAGCCGTAGAGATTACCACGTGGAGCATCAGTTGATAACTAGAGAGATTTGGACAGTCACATTAGTCTTTGTCGTGAGTGGCTCATGAACAGGATGAATACGCATGACTTCCAACGCTTCAAAGATTCCAGAGGTCATCACAGGGTGGCTTGGTATTCTGGTTTGAGACATGGCAACTGGTGAGTGTAGCGGAAAGACGATGATAAACTGGGTTGAATGGAAGTGTTGTCTGTGGGAAAAGACGTAATGGACTTGTAGTTCTGCGTCAACAAACAGAGAAAATGATTTGGTGAGTGGGGAGTTTTGTTCATGGTTGGACTAAGGGCAATTTGTTGCATATGGTCTTACATGTCAGGACTGGGCCTGTGCGGCCCAAGCATCCTGAAAACCAAAGTCCAACCCTTCTTTGGCATGAAATGGTTTGACCAATACGCTTTGGTGACAACAAAAAAATTGCAATGGTGACAACCAAAACCACTGCCTTGTGGAACTCCCTGACAATCAGGCACTAAGAAAAAGGGTTGACCCTACATTAGTGACCAGGTTGCAAGGACACTGGAAAAACGTCAGTATTAACATGTTGGTGGACCATTTGGAGAAATCGAATAGTAAAGGTAATTTCCAACCTGCATACACCGTTCCAATGGTCAAAGCGCTGCGCTATGCTACCAGCGTAGTGTAGCACAATTGTGCTACCATAGCGGACCTATCGCACCATGCGCTATTGCTACTGCTAATTTAGCGTTGTCGCACTTCTCCCTCCAGTTGATTAACAAAAGCGCAGCACCAAAACTGCGCTAACGCTACAAAATAGTGCAGCGGCTCAAACGCACTACTGCTGCACTAGAGGCTATTAAATGCCTGTAGCGCGCAGCTGAGACCCGGTCAGACAGGCGGACCGGCCTGTTTGACCTGTCAGGCAGGCTCATGACCAGCCTGTTTGACCTTTCAGATAGGCTGACCAGCCCATCCCACTGGTAGGAAAGGCCGTTCAGCCTATCTGTCTGATAGAAAAGGCTGCCCAGCCTCAGCCTGTTTGACCGGGCTAACAGGGTGGTCAGACAGATCAGCCTGTTTAACCGGTCAGACAGACCAGAATGTTTGACAGGTCAGACAGACCAGCGTGTTCGACCGATCAGACAGACCAGCCTGTTCAACCTGTCAGAAAGACCAGCCTGTTCAACCTGTCAGAAAGACCAGCCTGTTCAACCTGTCAGAAAGACCAGCCTGTTTGGCGGGCCGCAGTCCTAGTGTCAGATTGCACACAATCCAACAAGAGAGCTGCGGAACTGTTACCTGATTCAGGTACCTCGGCTTCCAATCTGTAGTGCACTACAGCCCCGCTAATTCAGCACAAAGCGCAATTTTTGTGCTAGCGCTACCAGCCTGCTTATTTAGTGCCGCTAAATAGGTGTAAATTATCTTGAGAATCCACGTAGCAATAGCGGCAGCAGCTTCGCTGCAGAAAAGCATAGCGTAGCACCCCCAAATCCTGCTATGCTGCGCAACCAGTAGCGTAGCGCTTTGACTGTCAAGGTCCATTCCCACTTGCAGCAATGAGGTGATTCATTTTGACACTGGCATGAGGTCATGTCTCACTTTGACAAGGGAGTATTTGCTGTATCAAGCCCACAGCAACCCTTTGGTGATTTAGCCTTACGGTGTGACGCTAAGACAAAGGGTGAATCCTTGACAAATGGCAAGGGTCTCTGAAGATAGGAAGAAAATGTCAACTGTGGCGTGTTCCCGCGAGCTAATTGGAAGTGGGCTCCTAAAGGTGACTTGTACGAACCTGTATACCCGATGCATGACAAAGTACAATGTGTTGAGATGGCGTGTTCCAGGTGAAACCGATTGAATTTCAATTCCTGTAAACAAGTTCTGGTAGAGTGATCGCGTGATGAGTAGGACAGCATGACTATAAAAGGGTTGAGTTGTTATTGAACCATCTGCAGGCAAGTCCCGTCAAACCAAGTGTGATGCACGGGGGGCTTGTCTCAGGGTGACCCCCAAGCAAATGGGCCTCATCCATAGTCGGGAGCTATTGTGGTAGTGGCACACACCGCAGAGCTTCCAGGTCGGCTGACAACTGGGAAACCCACGCACTCAGATTTCCTGAAGTTGTGGCATTAATAAACTTGGATATATATTACTAATATATAAAGGGTGATGGGTGAGTGAATGAGGATATAAGATGGGGCAAAAGGCCCTGGTAGTTATAGAGAATAAATGCTGAAGGGAATTTGTCTTGTGGAAATTTAATGGAGGAAAGCTTCATTAAGCTTTCCAGCTTTATGGAGAGAAAAGTCTTACTACTTTTCTCCCAGGAAAGCAGTTGTACTTTACTCTTGATAAAGTACATCAGAATTTAATCCTCTTAGCATGAATGCACCATTCCTCTGGTGCATTCTTATTCTTATTGGTGCAGCTGGCTCAGCAGTTGTGGCCACATTGGCCATGTTCCATTCTACAGGTATTACACTTTCAACAGGTTCCACTCATACATGAGACATGTCATGAAGAATTTTACCTTCTGATTGTCTTCCTGTCACACAACAGACTCAGTGCTAAGGATCTCGTATTTGAATCTTCCATGCATTCACTCAGGGAACTTTTCAACCCTACATTTGAGCCTCACCAAAATTCAAGCTTTTGGCTAATCCTTTGGTTACATATCACATCACATTGATTTGCACCCTCAGCAATCTTCAAGCTTTTCTCAAAGGAAGAACATTCTAACTTCAATGGTTCAAAAGCACATTGCTTCTCAGTTATGCGAATGAATGAAATACAAATACCCCTTCTACCGGTCTTACATTTCTTTGGCATTCCCCTCTTGTGTGCATTAACTCCTTTCTTAACTTGCACAGTTCATCTTCAAACTTTCAAACTTTGATTCACACATGCCTTGAACTTCAAACTTCTATTCACACCTCCTTTGCACCTACCACACTCTCCACTGCTTGTTCCTCAGTCATGGACTTTCCCTGGTTGCCTGAAATCAAGAAGCTATGACCTCCCTCTTGCATTTCTTCTCCTTTGACCTTATGACCTCATCTCTTGTTTGAACCAGTGTCATACCTTTGTAGTACTAGTTGTATTTCCTATATAAACTGTCTACTTCTATGTTTTCCATCTTTCCTCATCAAAATAAGATTATAGCTTTTAGAATAAAATTGATTCCGCCTTTCCATTGCAAACCCTTTCAGTGTTCTTACTCTAAGTCCCTCTGAGCCTTAACTCTTTTTTGAACAGTAAGTCCCCTATTTGAAACTATCTCCTTTATTTTCTTCCATCAATGTTCCCATCCGTCTCTTGTACAAGACGCTCGGGTTGACTTAGCAGAAGCAGTAACGCTGTTACTAGAATCACTCAAACAAACAGAGGTAGCTTATGCATACTTATCCCCGGATTCTGTTGGAATGTGTGCTTCAGCCCCATGGGACTGGCTGAGCCATATTATATTATATCCTAAAATCACCAGGAAGACCAACTGTGTGTTTAGCTCAGTGGTATAAGAGCACCTCTCATGAATGTAGAAGGTTGTGGGTTCAATTCCCATAACACAAAATTATTTTCACCTTGGAAATTTAACAGATTCTGCATATTCAGTACTGTTGCAATCAAGTTTATAGCCCCCAGTATTGAACTAATTCCTGCAAGGTGTAGAGAAAAAAATAGCACAATCTACAGTCCCACCTGTATGTGACCCTATTAGACTTAGTGGGGGATAACATTGTATTTAAACCAATCATTTAATAATTTGATTATAATATTGAATTGTCTACTTGTGTCATCCAAATAAGTCTGTCAAGTTGCCCTAACAAAAGCAAAAATTTGCAACAATTGTACCACAAAAAGTAACAAAAATTTACCCCCATGAGTCCAAAGTATGAGTGAAGTCTAGCCAGGGGGTGGTAAAGATTGATTTCAAGCTGGACATCATGTTGCATTCCCATAGATTTTATGGCAAGATGTTTTTTGGGTTTGTTTTTTTTAGAAATTTTCAATTTCATGTTCCCTCTCTGTTTGGGTGAGGGGAGATTTTTTACATTGCGCACGAGCGCAATAGGGTGACAAATTGAACATTGTTTTCACATCCTATGACTTACACGCACAGGTAATTGGATATGAAAGGCCCAGCCTTTTGAACAGTGTGTCTGTGTAAAATGCATTTATTGAGAAATTCAAGTGCATGTAAATCATGATTAAGTTGAGCTAGAATTCAAAATAAATTAAACAAAAGTTATTGATAAAGAGGGTTCAACATGCAACCCATCGGATGTCGATGGGTCGGGAAGGGTGGGTTGAAGATTCAAAATTCCCCTTGGAATTGGGGGTAGCGCGTACAAACCCCCAAACACAATTCGGGGTGGGTCACACCTTCAAAAAATCTGTCAAAATGACAGGTCGCGGGTTCAATTTTGTGAAATTGCATAACTTTGGCATCACACAACATAAATGCATGAAAATTGCATCAAAATAAAGCTGAAACCTTAAGATTTTTTCTGATCAAACATGATTATGTCATAATACATGAGTCCTGAGAAATAAAGGACCCAAGCCTCTGAGGGGGTATTGAGATTGGATGTGTGGTGTAGAACTTTGTTTGCACAAATTTGTGCAATATTAGATGGTAAAATTAATATTGAGTCACTTTGTTTTAAAAATGCATTACTTAAAAAATTGAAATAAATTTTTGAAGCAGAGCAAGAAATAATGATTTTTTAAAAAAAAGAATGAATAAAATACAGATAAAATGTGATACCAGTGAAGTAAACACCCCTGATTGAAGGCCCTGCCAAACATTTTATTCATATTATAATTTATCTCAACATCCCCATGCATAATTATTACTTTGCATCTCTTTAACAGAGCTGAACAAGCCTGTTACCCTATTATTTCTGCCTTGCTCCACTTGTAGCTAGAATAATTTCAGTCCTTGGCATCAATTAGGCTGGTATGTGGTGGGGAGCCTTTACTCCATGAAGGAGTGCTTGTATTATGACTTGGTGTGCAATAACAACAGCGAGCTAGCTATGCTACCTGTGGCGTAATTCCACTACTACAGCTAATGGTTTTCTGGTGGCTGTTTGTGGATTTGGCACTATTGCTACGCACACAGCCTCAAAAAAAGCAGCTGCTACTCTGCTTTGCAGCAATTTTCAGAGGAAACCCCCACTAAAAATGAGTAAGTGTAGTGGCATTACAAGGCCGCTAATGCTACAGTGTTTTCAGGCTGCAAATACAAGGCAACTAACCCCACAGTTTTTTCAGGCTGCTACACTTCACTTTTTGCAGAAAACACATTGTAAAGTAGCGGCACACCATTGGCAATAGTGTTGTCAGCCTTCTGCTAGCTTAGCTGGCAGAGAACCCAGAAAGGGTTCTAAATTATATTAGTAATATATAAAAGATCTGACCCGCAGACAAGAGCAAGTCAGCAGGTTACATACCTATCACAACTTCTGTGATAGGTGTAGTGATCGGAGAGGATAAAGAGAAAGAGACCTGAAGATCTCCTTCCCCAGAATATACCAAGCCCGACCAACATTGTTGTGATTACAACGATTGGGGCCTTTTATTCAAAACTCTAAATACTTTAACTTAATGTTAGACTCTCTGACTTACATCCAACCTTATTCCTCAAAACCCATCCTCCATCAACTCTAGGAGACCAGACTACTAGTAAGTGACCTTAGTCTCCCTCTCTCCTCCTCCTTAGGTTATCATATAACCTTAATCGTGTAAGTAGATCATTATCTACTAGGCCCCTCTTCTAGAGGCGTGGCTATACTCCTCCTGTGTCGACAGTTGAGTTGAGTTACTTATCGTATACTCCCCCTCTGGGTTGAGCACTTTCCGTATTTGTCATCAAATTCATCAAAGTCTAGTAAATCCTTGGTTTCACAAAATCAAGATCACAGGTTTCTTACTGTACATTTTTCAAAAAAAAACCTGTCCTCAGAACTTGATGTGCAGTTTAAGGTTTCCCAGTCAAAAGCCAAGATTTACACTGACTACCCCCCTTTGCAAGCCAGAAATATTTCATCTGGAGATTCATCACTCCAGATTACTTTAAATCTGTGGGCCTTGAAAGTAACACAAGCGTGTCACTGGCAATTCCATTGTGAACCCTCTAGCAGCTCTCGCCGAGTGCTATGTGGAGGGATTCACAAGGATTGTTCACCCCCAGAAAGGTGGACTTTATAAGCACTGCACACCAAACAAAGTTGGATTGCCTTGGTGGGTCTACCCACCAACAAGGCAACCTCCTCAATGGCTGGGTATACCTAGACATCAAGCAGGCAGGGTATTGCCACCTCGTCAATGGCTGGGTGTACCCAGCCGTCAATAAGGCAACCTCATCAATGGCTGGGTGTACCCAGCCGTCGAGGAGGCAACCTCGTCATTGGCTGGGTGTACCCAGCTGTCGAGGAGGCAACCTCGTCATTGGCTGGGTGTACCCAGCCGTCGATGAGGCAACCTCATCCACAGCTAGGTGTACCTAGCCGTTGATGAGGCAACCTCATCCACGGCTATGTACCCAGCCATTGATGAGGCAACCTCATCCAGGTGTACCCAGCCGTTGATGAGGCAACCTTGTCAACAGCTGGGTGCACCTCCCGGTGAGCAGATTGGCGCCTTCTCAGCACCACTGTAGCCGACCAATTGATTGGTCCCGGAGGGAACATGTGGGAGTGTACTTCCTCCCCTTCGCTCCAGTACCGACCGGTCCTAGAGGGAAGAGAAGGGATTACACTCTCTTCCATTCCCTCCAGGACCGACCGGTCCTAGAGGGAAGGGAAGAGATTACACTCTTTTCCCTTCCCTCCAGGACCAACAGTTCCCAGAGGGGAGAGAAGATAGTGTACTCCCTTCCTTTCCCTCCAGGTCCAACCTGTCCCTGAGGGGAGAGAAGAGTGTGTATTTTCTTCCATTTCCTCCAAGTCAGACTGGTGCTAGAGGAGAGAGGAGAGTGTGACCTCCTTCCCTTCCCCCCAGACCAACCGGTCCCAGAGGGGAGAGAAGATATGACTCACTTTTCTTTCCATCCAGGATCAAGCAGCGCAAAGAAAAAATCAGAGGTTTGTTCAAGCTATCTTAAAAAATTACCTTGAATTTTCATGTATGAAGAATGGGAAATGCAAACAGATAGAATAATTGAGGAAGAAAAATATAAACAGCATTATATTTTTGAAGACAGTGTACAGCACCACGAAATTTGAATGATGTCTTCCAGAGCTACATGCAAGTGTAACAACAATTTTCTATTCATGAAAAGTGAGACATTCAAAAGATACAAAGCTTGGAGTAATTTAGCAAAAATGGTACAAGCAGGAAAAAAATGAACTGTCTTATGTTGTGCCAAATTGTGTAGAGTTCCACCAAATCTTAACAGCATTTTCTTGGGATACATTGAAAGGTTACAGAAATTTTTTGATTTGTGAAGAATGAGAGATGAAAAAGATATGGGACACCTGTCAAGTGAAGAGTTGTAAATTTGGGAGGACAGAAAATGTAATGTATTGTGGAAAAAGATGCCAGTTCAATCAAGATTTTTATTGAGTTTTTATCTACCAAGAATCCCAGGGATGTTTTTCATGTCACTTGCATGCAATAACCTACCAGGATACAAATATTAATCTGCTCACCAAGACAGCTTCCATAGCAGGCTAATTTGTTCAATGAGACACCTTGGGGTCTGATCAGACTAATTTCCCTCAACATTTTTAGATGTAGTTCAAGTGGAGGTATTTCTTGTTGGTAAAACAAGCAGATCAGGTGGATGGTGGAATTACTACCCATGTAAATTTTTTAATATAATTTGGCTGTGCTTGATCTAAAGAGGGGTTCAAAATACTTAAATACTACAACCATGATAGTGTGGAGGTGTAGCCGCCCTGGCCTCTAGTCTAGTTTATTTCTTATTATCTTATTTATCATCTCTAAATAAATTCAGGATTAGTCACAAAAGAGACTATCCCTGAAAATTGGGGGCCTCATCTTTTGTTTCCGAGATACTTGATTAATGAAAGCGGTATTTTCTTACGTACCTGCTTCGTCAATTTTTTTATTGTCTCTTTAGCTCAAATCAATACAGCTCGTAATACTGTTGGAGTATCAATAAGGATTGAAACAATAGTAAGATAACATACTTCAGTATCCGATCTTACACATTATACAATACTAGTTGAATTACTGACACTCAGTAATAGTGAGCTCAAGACAGGCATTGCTTCAGGAATTTTTCCGCTCAGATTGCCAGGCAAACCTGTTGTTAGCTAGTTGTAACTCTGAGCCACCAGCCACGCAACTAGGCAGCGCAAGAGGGACAAGAAGAGTAACAAGCTCAGGGAATATAGCAGGGTTTGGAACGCAGCAACACCTCAACAACATTTTCAGAGCTACCGGCAATACCTCTGTACCTGGAATCGGTTTTAACGAAGGTCAAGAGGATACTAGAGCGAATATAGATACATTGTTGTCAGCTGGTCGCCGATCCAAGTTAGCAGGCGTAGACGGTAACAAACGTGTTTCTAAATTGTCAAGGGGTGCGTCTACTATTGAGGTAGCTAGAAATTTGAGAGCAGAACCGGGAGCTTTGACTGTCGGTATAGGAGAGGAGCTTGTGGGTAGACGAAACATACCTGACAGAGCTGCACCAGCAGAGAGAGATCGAGCTACTAGTGTTGACTCTGATATTATTATTACCGGTTAGTCTCACCTTTTAATTTTCCTTATTATTTACTGTTGTCCTTTTTACTATTTATCGAGTAGTGGTTAGAAATTTCACCTCCCAAGAAATCAGTTAGTGTAGTAGGCTCACTTTCTTTGTCCACTAGATAGGCCAAACCCACACTGTAGGACTCCTGTGGGACACTAAATGTTTATTCGGTGAAAAGTTCCTATAAGGGGGAAATAAATTGATAATAGGTTGAAAGGCTATAACAATTTATGGGTGGTTTGAAAGACCTGCCCCTTGATGGTACTATACAAATGTGTAAGGAATCTTAAAATCAATACTTAAAGAGATATGGCTGATTTCAAGATAGAGTTACTAGGTATAGTAGTCTCTATCAGACCTAGATCAATGAAAATCAATACTATAGCAGACTGGTGATAACTTTGGAGAATAGTGAATAATATAATCCAGTGGGATTGATATTGTGAAATAAGGTAAAGAGACTAATAATACTTATGGGTGATGATTGATGATAATATGAGATGATGATGATGATAACTGATGATAATGGATGATGATTATGATGATGATGATGATAAATGATGATAAATTGTTATTGATGATGATGGTTGATGATGATAGCAGATAATAGATGATGATGGTTGATAACTGATGATAAATTTTTATTGATGATGATGGTGATGATGATGATGATAATAGCTGATAAACTGTTGTTGGGGGTGATAACAAATCTGTTATGGATGATGGTTTCTGATAATAATTGTTATTTGATGATGATAATGATGATGATGATGATGATGATGATGATTGGGTTGGTGTTTTATGGTTCTACTACTATCACTTTCACTCTGCTAATACTCTGATCAAAACTACTACTAATTGTCCAATTTATCCTTTAGGTAGGGACCCAATATACTGCTCCACTGCAACTGATAGATGGATCAGATGGGGTGATGATTTTATGATGATGCTACTACTACTACTACTACTATTCTGATCAAAAACTAATACTGATTTTCCAATTTATCCTTTAGGTAGGGACCCAACTCTCTGTAGATAGATGGGGAAAGAGGATTCTGGTGGGGAGAGACCCTCCTTTTATATTGAAGGGGGAGCCAGTTTTCTGCAGGGGGAATGTTTTCTGGCCTGCACACACCAGTACAGCCTGGTTGTCATGGCTGCTAGGCAACCCCAGCCACAGAGCACAGCCTGCATGCATTCTGATATGCACCTCAGCCATACAGCACAGCCTGCATGCATCCTGGCATGCACCTCATGCAATGCACAGCATACAGCCCTTGTTGCTAGGCAACCCAGCCCCACTGCATATGCCAGAACCTTCCATCTACTTTCCACAACACTTCACTCCTTCTTCCCTCCTCCCATGTGCTTCCCTCCTTCTTCCCTCTTTCCTACATAATTCCTTCCTTCTTCCTTCCTATATAATTACTTCCTCCTCTTATTGTAATACTTAATCCTAGAAACTCTTCCATCCTAATAACACCCTTTCTCGTAATGTAACCTCGGTCTTCCTTCCCATTCCTGATGGTGATGAGTCCTTGATCCAAGATTGTTGTCCTTCCAAGCTGTATGTGACTATTATGTAATGATTCCTCCTCCTATATACTTTCCTGTGCATGGGTCTATCACATCACAATACCTCTGCCACTTGCTTTTGGCATTGTAATGTGAATAGATCACCACAACGCTTGTTCCGCCAGGAGAATTTAAACAAGGTGGATCAAAGAAGAAATTGGAGTCGGGCAACGAAGTTAGTGTTGCAGAACTATCTGAGATACAGGCAAGCCTATCTAGAGGCAATGGAAGCCTCCAACAACAAGGCGATGATACTCTTGAGGCAACAAGCAATACCGACACAAAACTCGTTGGAACAACTAATCGGGATAGAGACTCTGCTGTCATTGACAGAGGGATGGAACCCTCACGCGGAGATTCCAGTAGGCAACAGGAGGAGGAACCAAGTTCTTATAGGCGCGAACCAAGCCAGGAATCACCCTTACATGAGGCCAGAGGTGAGAAACGACGAAGCTCCGGTAGAAGAAGTGAATCCGCCTATCCGTGAGGCAAACCAGCCATACAATCGG
Organism: Puccinia horiana; assembly: GCA_001624995.1. Taxonomy (NCBI): domain Eukaryota; kingdom Fungi; phylum Basidiomycota; class Pucciniomycetes; order Pucciniales; family Pucciniaceae; genus Puccinia; species Puccinia horiana. The sequence goes on along the minus strand of LWDY01000032.1, from coordinate 549,646 downwards.
GGGAAAGGCAGGAGGGACTACAGGAACAACGTCTATGCAGAATTTTTCCGCATGACCCAAACGCTCCAAGGGGGATACCAAGCAATCGATCAATCGCGTGTCCGGAACAGGGGACAGGAGTAGGACTCACCCTGCAAGAGGCAACGTCTCTGTTAACACATATGTTCGAAGGAATAGAGAAGATTATTGATGAGAATGGGAAACTGACCAAAGAATTTGTCCATTCTTCCTCTCTTACGGTAACAAAGGTTATGCAAAAAGATTTTAGCACTTTTCTTTCTAACAGTTCCCAACTGATTCAAGATTCCCTTACCAAACAATTCAAATTGGTGAAGTTTGTGTTGTCCGGTATCGCAGCCAACAGTAGCTAAATGTTGCTCAGCTATCATAAGACGTCAGACCAGTTGTTTCAGTTAATTCCTAAGCTTCAGAGTGTCGATGATCGTTTGTCAGTGATGAAAGAAGACATGAGACCATTTGAAGGACAAATACTAAAAGAATTAGTAGGAACCTTGTTGAAGAAGGAAAATCAGTATGAAAAGTTAGTAAGCGCGGTTCAGGAAATGAGAAGGAGGCTGACTAAGTTAGAGGAAGTGAAGAAAGAGAAGTATAAAATTGACAAGAGAAAATTACATAAATGGGTAGATAAGGCTACAGAGAAGTTAAGTAGTCAATTCTTAGCAGAGAAATCCAGAGAGAGTGAGCTAGTAGAGGAAATACAAACTATGAGTGTAAAGATGACTCAGTTAGAGGATCAGAATAATTTAATTCAAGAAAGAATGTTCTCGAGACTTGAGACACCATCAGAATTAGAGATGCAGATACTGTTTGACTGACTGAAAGATCATCTAGACCAGAAGTTTGAGCAGTTGACAACTTCAGTAGAGAATAAGACTAATTGGAGTGCACCTCAAGATCCGGAAATTCCAAAAGAATCTTCAGTAGGGAGTGCCAGTATGGAGTCAAAGTTGGGGGAATATAGTGAGAACCAGCAGGTGGATTTTCTCAAGTTAGGAGATAAGATAGATCATATGATGATTCAGTACCGGGCTGAAGGAGGAAGATTGAGAGAAGAAATAACTTGCCTTAGAAATAGCGTAGAGCAGGCTCAAGAAAGACCAACTCCAAAGCAGTTTGTTCCCCGGGAATCTACAAGCGATGGCAGGGGAACCGATAGCAGAGATGAGGGAATTCACCCAGAACTAAAGAAGCGTCTAAATAATGCAATAGCAAAATCAGATTGGCCTACCTTCTCTGGGGAGGGAGAGTACGATCCTCTGAGATTCATTCAGTGGATAGACACAGCTAAGTGTGACAGCCATGTAGATGATGAGTTTATTTGGTTTAAATTACTTACTATGCTGACGGGGACAGCGCTTTCCTGGTACGAGATGATGAGACTGTCTCATAATGATAGTAACTGGAGCTTCTGGAAGAGTGAAATTAGCAAGAAGTTTGGACACTCAACGTGGAAAAGGAAAAAACAAGCAGCTTTTGATGCTGACAGGTTTGTTCAAGGGGAGACAAGGCCAGCTCAATGGCTAACCAGACAGTATAATAGACTTAAGTGTTTCAAACCGAATTTGGATCAAGAATCCATCAACTTTAAGTTGCTGAGCTTGATGGATAACGGGGTGGAATACGTGGCTAAGAATGCTATGAGACAACCGGATACGGACCTTAGTTCTTTTATTAACATTCTAGAAGATATATGTGATAAGACAAGGCTGGGAAGGAAGAGATCTTACCCTAAACCAGTGGTTCCAACACCTAATAAGCTGTCGACCACAGTGAACAAGAAAACCAGAGGTTTATTGTCAGATATAAAGTGCTTTACATGCAAAGGTATGGGACATACCTCAAGAAACTTCCCTACAAACATTAACACAGTGAGGCTAGAAACAGAGGAAGAACATGGTAGTGACCCAGACAAAGACAAACCTATTATAGGAGCCTTAGCCATTCAAGAAGTGAAAGGAAGGAATAATCTGGTTAAAATGAGTTGCTGTGAGAAAGAATGCTTAGGGTTACTTCATAGTGGTCAGTAGTAGGGAAAGATTACTTGAAAAGGTTTTGTCCTACTTGGGAGAAGTATATACTACCAATTAGCACAGGTAAATTCCATGGGTCAGCCTAAATACACTCCAAAAATTTACTTCAAGCACTCCAAACTTTTGGCTGTATTGACATGGTACTCCAAAGAACATGGAGTACTGGGATATTGCACTCACAATTTTTGGAGTGCCTGCCTGGGTACTCCACATCTCCTGGAGTACTGGCATGGCCACCCCAAAAACCACCCTTTTTTTGGAGTGAGGCTAAATGTACTCAATAAAAAATGGAGTGCCCAGGCTTGCACTCCAACATTTAACAAGGAGACCTTGGCTCTGCACTCCAACTTCCACTATGTTCACTGGAGTAAAATTAGAGTGCACTCCAATATTTGGAGATGGTGAAAATCATTGGCCAATATGGTCCGGCAACCTATCAAATGAGAAGGATGCCGGATGGGCTCAAGCAGCTCTTCAGTGGCACCGGGCGACTTGCCAAACTCGACTACCCCCATATCTTGGCGAGCAGGGTCAACCTGCTCACCGAGACATCTTGGCGAGCAGGGTCAATCTGCTCACCAAGACATCTCGGAGAGCAGGGTCAACCTGCTCACCGAGACATCTCGGAGAGCAGGGTCAACCTGCTCGCCGAGACATCTCGGAGAGCAGGGTCAACCTGCTCACCGAGACATCTCGGAGAGCAGGGTCAACCTGCTCACCGAGACATCTCGGCAAGCAGGGTAAACCTGATCACCGAGAAATCTCGGCGAGCAGGGGCAACCTGCTGACCGAGACATCTCGGCGAGCAGGGGCAACCTACTTACCGAGACATCTCGGCGAGCAGGGTGACATCTTGGTGAGCAGGGTCAACCTGCTCACCGAGATGTCTCGATGAGCACGGTCAACCTACCTGCTCGACGAGATGTCTCGGTGAGCAGGGTCAAACTGCTCGCCAAGATATTTTGGTGAGCAGGTTGACTGTGCTCGCCAAGATGTCTCAGTGAGCAGGTTGACCCTGCTCACTGAGATATCGTGGTGAGCAGGTTGACCATGCTCACTGAGATGTCTCGGTGAGCAGGTTGACCCTGCTCACCAAGATGTCTCGATGAGCACAGTCAACCTACCTGCTCGACGAGATGTCTTGGTGAGCAGGGTCAACCTGCGCACCGAGATATTTCAGTGAGTAGGTTGACTGTGCTCGCCGAGATGTCTCAGTGAGCAGGTTGACCGTGCTCGCCGAGATGTCTCGGTGAGCAAGTTGACCCTGCTCGCCGAGATGTCTCGGTGAGCAGGTTGACCCTGCTCGCCGAGATGTCTCGGTGAGCAGGTTGACCCTGCTCGCCGAGATGTCTCGGTGAGCAGGTTGACCCTGCTCGCCGAGATGTCTCGGTGAGCAGGTTGACCCTGCTCACCAAGATATCGCGGTGAGCAGGTTGACCGTGCTCACCAAGATGTCTCAGTGATCAGGTTGACCGTGCTCGCCGAGATGTCTCCGTGAGTAGGTTGACCCTGTTCGCCGAGTTATCTCAGTGAGCAGGTTGACTGTGCTCGCCAAGATGTCTTGGTGAGCAGGTTGACCCTGCGCACTCCATACATAAGTGGAGTGCCCGGTATGGTACTCCATTTGTAGGGGGACTTGAAATCAAAAATGGCATTCTGAGTTGTTGCACTCAAAGCTAAGGGAGTGCAGCATCTGTGCACTCATTACATTTTAAGGCAATTGGAGTGTCTGATAGCACACTCAATTTCCTATGGAGTGGTGGTTGTATCACTTTTGGCATGCTTGAAGTAAATCTTTGGAGTGCATTTAGGCTGACCCAATTCCATAGTGCTTCTGGAGCTTTAATACCACTAGGGATAGTTAATGTTAAACTTATGATGAACAATGTTAAACTGGTCATAAAGCTTGTGGTAATGGAGAACAGTACCGGTAAGTATTTTATTCTAGAAACTGATTACCTCGTTCACTATAAAATTTCCTTATTGAATTCAGATAGAAGACAATTCACTATAGGTAAAAGGACATTTGATTTTGATAAATCAATCAACATGGTCTTACCAGTCGAGGAGAAAAGTAACTAGTTAGAAGAAGAAATAGTAGCGGACTCAAAAATTAGTGAAGAATTATCCCAAGAACAGAGAAAGCAACTTACTGAGACTATAGTCGATCATAGAGCACTTTTGCTACAAAAGACCAACCATTTGGTTCTATCAAAGGTCATGAGGTAGAAATTACACTGATGGTAGAAAAACCGTATCCTCTGGCCTTGCGTAAGTCTCCATATCCAGCTAGTCCTAGGAATAGGCAAGCTATAGAAGAGCACATTTCTTTGTTAGTCACTATGGGAATTATGAGAAAAGTGGGAGCCAACGAGGGAGTAGATATTACTACACCGGTTATCATAGCATGGCACAATCAAAAATCCAGGCTAGTAGGTGATTTCAGAGCATTGAACACCTATACATAGCCAGACAGGTATCCTATGCCTAAACTAACGGAAGCGCTGACTAAACTACATGGAGCTAAATTTATAACATATATGGATGTGCTAAAAGGATTCCATCAGAATAAATTAAGCAAGAGCAGCAGAAAATTTCTGAGAATAATATCCCACTTGGGAATCCACGAATACTTGCGTATGCCTTTTGGCATTAAGAACACACCTTCCCATTTCCAAAGGATGATGGACACCGAGTTCAGACTTGATTTGAGCCAACTATGGTTGATTATTTATATAGATGACATCATTGTGTTCACAGAGACATGGGAGGAACATGTGAAAAAACTGTGAAGTATATTGAAGAAAATAGAAGATATGGGTATGAGGATTTCACTGACGAAATGCTCATTTGGGTTCTTGGAGCTTAAAGCACTAGGACATATTGTAAATGGCCTGTCATTGGCCGTTGACCAGAATAGGGTGGCAGCAGTGTTACCAAAACCAATACCATTGAATGTGAAAGAACTTCAATCTTTCCTAGGGTTCGCAGGTTACTGTAGGCTTCACATTAAGAATTTTAACTTAATGGCTTCTTGTTCATATAAGCTGTGTAGTCCTAATGTAGGGTTTGAGATGACTCAAGAGAGGGTACAAGCGTATAAGCAACTGAGAGTAGCTCTTACAACATCTCCCTTGCTATTTCACCCGGACCCTAAGAAGCCTCAAGCTGTATGTCAATGCATGTATGGATGGGATCGGGGCAGCCTTACACCAGATACAGATGGTAGACGATTGAGAGAAGGAAGGACCAATTTGTTTCATATCTAGACAGTTAAGGGAATCTGAGAAAAAGTACAGAGCATCCCAACTTGAATGCTTGTGTCTAGTTTGGGTGTCAGAAAAATTGTATTATTACTTGGATGGCTGTGTGTTTGAGGTGATCACGGACTGTGTGGCATTGAAGTCTCTCTTGAACATGAAGATGCCAAGTAGACACATGATGAGATGGCTAATCTCCATACAAGAGTGGAGAGGATCCATGACGATTACGCATAGAGAAGGACTTGTACATAAGAATGCGGATGGATTATCAAGGTGGGCTCTCCCTAATGATGAGCAAAATCCAGCATATGATAAGGAAGAAGTCATTAGAGAGATATCTGTCATGGCGATAAACATCAGTGGGTTGGCCGAGGAGTTCTGGGAATCAGTGGAGGAAAGTTATAAGAAAAATAATAACACAGCCGCTCTGATAGAATTGCTGTGTTCTAAACACTGCCGACCAGACATGGTGTCAGAGGGGATCTCTAAATTGATCTTCCTCCGAATGAATTACTACACAAACTTGCCGTAGATGAGCTCTCAGGTGTACTGTGAACCTGGGCTAGCCGCGCCTTTCTCCGAAAGGGGCTGGTAGGATTCTACGCTACGGTGCGTTTAGGATAACTTAAGGAATAAGACTACTTAGACAAGGTCCTTACCTGATCTGAAGCCGTCCGAGGAGTTGTGAGAGAGTTAGAGAAGGGAACCGGAGAGTAAGGATAGAGGGGATAAAGATAACTAGGAGTAAGGAAAGTTGATAAGATAGATGGTAAAGCCCCAATCACAAAGTACTTTGACTGAAAGTCTTAGTACTAGTAATTTAGTCGGGCTTGGTTCTCTTCTGATCTGAGGGAAAACTTCCCTTCTAGCAGTTCTTCTCTTAAGTGGGCATCCTGACTGGATCGCCCTATCTCCTTCTTCTCTGACATCCTAGATCTGAAGTGAGAGTCGGTGTGCTGCTATTCAGCCACCTGTCTCTCCGCTTGACACTTGCAGCACTTCAAAGTCCCTGCTGTAATTCACTGGTGCCGCTTGGTCCTGCTCTACCAGGTTTTGCAGCCTCTTTCTGAGTACTGGCTAAGCTAGCCGGATGCTAACACATGGTGGTGAAGCTAGAACAACCGTGGAGAACAGGGTTTGAGGCGGGTAGATTTGTTCTGTTAGATGGGCTGCTATATCATAGGACCAATAACCATTGCTCTCTGGTTTTGGTAGACGAAGCACATATTAATACTATGCTGCATGAATGTCACGATAATATATCCGCTGGACATTTCTCTAAGGAAAGGACTGTAGAGAGAACTAGAGTACTTGCTTGGTGGCTGGGTTGGATAACAAGAGTGGAGAATTATTGCGCTAGCTGCGACCGCTGCCAGAAAGCTAATTGAGCCACTGGGAAAAGATTTGGCTTGTTGCAAACAATTGAAGAACCAAAGCAGAGGTGGGAACTCGTGAATATTGACTTTGTTACAGCTTTACCAACAGTGGGCAAAGATAATTTCAATGCTATCTTGGTAGTAGTAGATAGATTTTCTAAGTGGGCCAGGTTTGTCCCGTGTTACAAGGACAATACGGCACTAGACGTGGCTATATTATTCTGGAACGCGATAGTTCACGACGTGGGGTGCCCTAAAGTCATTATCTCAGATCAACGGTGTAACTGATACGATACATGTATTGTATCTGTATCTCCAATACACAGTTTTCCAAAACTGTGTATCCTATCTGATAACAGAAACGTCTGAAATACATGTATTTCGATACGTCCAGGACGGACCGGTCTCAGAGGGGAGAGATACTACATGCTCTGTTCTCTGCCGTCTGGGACCGATCGGTCCCAGAGGGCAGGGAAGAGAGTGTACTCTCTTTTCTTCCCTCTGGGACCGATCGGTCCCAGAGGGCAGGGAAGAGAGTGTACTCTCTTCCCTTCCCTCCACGACCGATCGGTCCCAGAGGGAAGAAAAGAGAGTACACTCTCTTCCCTGCCCTCTGGGACCGATCGGTCCCAGAGGGAAGAAAAGAGAGTACACTCTCTTCCCTGCCCTCTGGGACCGATCGGTCCCGGAGAAGAGATTGTACTCTCTTTTCTTCCCTCTGGGACCGATCGGTCCTGGAGGGCAGGGAAGAGAGTGTACTCTCTTTTCTTCCCTCTGGGACCGATCGGTCGTGGAGGGAAGGGAAGAGAGTACACTCTCTTTTCTTCCCTCTGGGACCGATCAGTCCTGGAGGGCAGGGAAGAGAGCATGAAGTATCTCTTCCCTCTGGGACCGGTTGGTCCTGGACGGAAGGGAATTTAGTATATTTCCTTCCTTCCCTCTGGGACTGATCGGTCCTGGAGGGAAAAGAATATAGCATATGTACACACTGACGCGGGTGCAATATACACCCCGGCAAGGGAAAGAGATACTGGCGCACGTGTGGGGTGACAGGGGCATGCGTCGGCGGTATGTGATGTGGATCGGTTGAGGTGTTGTCACCGGTGTCATGTGTGATTGTCATGCGTGATGTGTTGTTGATGAAGGCGCGGGTTGTGGGCCAGTGTGGTGGACTACCGACACGACCAGCGGTGGTCGGACGGACGGCCTTGCTTGGTGGCGCGAGCCAGAGGGTGACTTAGGCTTTGGGGGGGTATATTTTGGAGAGCCCAGCGAGGTCCGAGAGGTTTCGGAGGGATGTTTTTAGAGCGCGAAGTGTCTGGTCTAGCGGGCTTTAAAACGCTTGCATTTACCCCATTTCATCATACATAGTTAGGGTTCCCGCAGGTGGGAGATCAAGTGTTAATTTTGACTCCCTGGGAGGAAATCGGAAGCTTAAAGACATGTTTGTGGGACCCTTCCTAGTGAAAGCGTTGCACGGGAGGAATGCAGTGGAAGTACATCTTACCGAAGGTTATGAGAACAGACATCCGACTTTTTCTGTGAGTGTACTTAAGAAGTACGTCGAGCATGGGGTGGACAAACCCATAGCGGCACCCATAGACCCTCAAATCCTGGTTACACCAGGGGAAGTTGAAATACCATTGAAAATTCTAGACGAGAAGTTGACAAGAATACAAGGCAAAGACTGCCGACTATATCTTACAAGATTTAAAGGTTTACCGGCCGAACATGATGCCTGGCTACAGAAAGAGGGAATTAAGGATGCTGACGTTCTACTTAGGAAATTTAGAGCAGGAAAGAGAAGTGGTACCACGTCCCGTATAAGGGCCGTCCTTTTTAAGGGGGGCGAGTGTCAGCCTTCCGCTAGCTTAGCTGACGCGGAACCAGACAAGGCAGAGAACCCAGAAAGGGTTCTAAATTATATTAGTAATATATAAAAGATCTGACCCGCAGACAAGAGCAAGTCAGCAGGTTACATACCTATCACAACTTCTGTGATAGGCGTAGTGATTGGAACGGATAAAGAGAAAGAGACCAGAAGATCTCCTTCCCCAGAATATACCAAGCCCGACCAACATTGTTGTGATTACAACGATTGGGGACTTTTATTCAAAACTCTAAATACTTTAACTCAACGTTAGACTCTCCGACTTACATCCAACCTTATTCCTCAAAACCCATCCTCCATTGACTCTAGGAGACCAGACTACTAGTAAGTGATCTTAGTCTCCCTCTCTCCTCCTCCTTAGGTTATCATATAGCCTTAATCGTGTAAGTAGATCATTATCTACTAGGCCCCTCTTCTAGAGGCATGGCTATACACCTCCCATGTTGACAGTTGAGTAGAGTTACTTATTGTATACTCCCCCTCTGGGTTGAGCACTTTCCATATTCATCATCAAATTCATCTAGTTTATTTCTTATTATCTTATTTATCATCTCTAAAGAATTTCAGGATTAGTCACAAAAGAGACTATCCCTGACAAGTGTACACTCCAGGAAGTTTTGGAGTGCAGGCTAATGCACTCCAAAATTTTTGGATCAGTGTAGGCTAGTGCACTCCAAAGAAAGAAAATCAAAATCTTGTGTGCACAGGTGTGCACTCCAAAGATTTGGTGTGCACGGCCATCCCACACACACCAAATTTATGGTGTGCATGGCTGTGCACTCCACAAATTTGGTGTGTGCCACCATGCGCACCAAAATCTTGGAGCACAGTCATGTACACCTTTTTTGGTGTGCGCAGACATGCACACCAAAAATCTTGAAGTGCATGGCCATGCACACCAAAAATCTTGGAGTGCATGGCCATGCACACCTTTTTTGGTGTGCACTTGGTAAAGCCTAAGGCTGACCCTTTTTTGGGGGTATTATAGCCCGACCCATCATTCAGACAGGTTTTTTGAACCTGTGACCCAACCCCTGTTTCGGGGGTGGGTGTTTGCATCCGCGACCCTTCAATTCCCCAATGGAATTGAAGTTGCAAATGTCACCCACCCAGGTCAATTTTTTTGGAATTCGACCCGCGACCCCCAACCCCGACGGCTTTTTTGAAGGTGCGACCCACCTGATGGTCTGGCGACCAAAAGGGTGGGTTGCACCTTCAAAAAGGGCTAGCTTAACACAATCCCCTTGATCAGAGGGACTCGCAAAGCGAGCCTCCGAAGGAGGAGATTACGACTAATGCCCAATCTCTGGTGCAGACGGTATGGCTTTACAGCCATGTCCAACACAAAAATTGATCCAATTGGTCATATGAGGAGAACAAGAGCTCGTGAAGACCACCTCTTGTTAGGCAGCATTTGTGCCTTTTTCCTCATGTTTTTTATCTTATAAAGTTATCAACAAGTACTTCTTCGTCAAAGTCTTGCACCCAGTTGCCTTGGAGCTGAGGTATCAGGTAGGCAGGCAGACTGCGTGTGAAACAAGTTTTTGGACTCAAAAAACCCATAATTCAGATATTTTGTGGTTTTTTAAGAAGGCCTAGGAAGGGACACATGTGCCTTGCGCTGGCCAGATTTTGTCATGGAGAGGGCAAGATCCAGGGCTATGCTATGGTACCAGCGGCTAGCAAAATTTCCATGGGGAAGATGGTGTTTTTGGATGCACACTTTTTTACCATCAAAATATCCAAACTGTCCATGCCAGAAAGTGGACATTAGGCGCAAGCCCCTCCTTTGGAGGCTTGCTTTGCAAGTGACACCCACACCGGCCCTCTGATCGAGGGGCATGTGTTAAGCTAGCAAAAAGGGTGGGTCGTGTGTTGAACCCTCTTGATAAATTGACATTGTGTAACCTATTGCTTCACCATTAGTTGGCCTCTATTTCTCCCCATTGAACGGATTAGCTCAGCAACAACATGGGATTGACTTCTGACAGACTTCATACCAGAACCTGGATAAAATTGAGGTAAGGCATTCTCTGGGGAGTGCTCCCAACTCTGCCCTGGTGTCTGAAATTGTATTTATTTATTTTTTTCTAAGTAATTGGCAGCATGGACACAAAGTAGATAGATATACCATCCATGGAATCAGAGGGGAGTTAGTTTGCAAAGTGTTTTATATCAAAGGACCAGCCCTTCTTTGTTGTAAGTCTGAGTGGGTTTGCAGTTCTTCTTGAACCTGATGAAGAGTGAGTGTTTTGTGAATTGTGTGTTGGTTCTGATTTTGTTTGTTGTAGTTTGTATGAGGATGATATTGAGTTTTATGTATGGCTTACTGGGGTATGTACTTAGAAGTGAGTTTATTAAGATCCGCGTAGGCCGGGTGTCCTACTCCAGAAGATGTCTGCTTCTTCTTCTTCAGTCGAAGACACTTTTCAATTTCACCACAAACGACTTCACAACATGACCAACATCAACATCAACAACAACAACAACCAAACCATCATACTCACCATCTCAAACGCAGACCAACCCTACCCACAACGCACACTAACATCGTAAGAACTCGCTCTCTCACTCAACCCTTCAAAACAAACTAACATCCAAATTCAGTCCTTCCAACGCTCTCCCAATCATCATCGGAAGGGCTGCTGACCCCGATAAGCAAGCCAAAGTCAAGACTTCAGCACCCTATCAAGCTGCTCCCGATAACGCAAAGTTCCAATGTCCAGTCATGAGCAGAACCCATGCCCAACTGAACTGGATCGATAACAAAGTAATCAATCTCATCTTATCCCCTACCCTACATACATCAACCCAGCTCCTAACTGACTTGCACTCAAAAGCCTTATCTTCAGGATACCAGTTCAACTCATGGCACATGGTATCAACCAAACAAAGTCTTCATTGCTGACCAAAAAGGACGCAAGACTCGCACTGTCGCTCACAGCACTTGGGAAAAGATCCCTAAATCCCTTCCTGTGAATATCTCTTCTCCTATCTCACTTGATCATCATCATCAAAACTCAAGCTTCCACAATCCATTACTCATCCACTCCAATCAACCTTTCTTTCTTTCTCAGTTACAGGATGGTATGTCCATCCGATTTGGTAGGGCGATCACCAATCCTTCAAACGGTACTCGTCACACCCCCTTAGAAGTTAAGGTTCGATTCCACAGACCTGCCGAACCCTTCAAACCTGGTACATACGGTCTCAAGCCCTCCCATCTCGCCTCTTCCGATGACAGCGGAGAAGAAGATCAATCGATCGAGACCCGCGGCGATACTGGCGACTGTCCCTCATTAAGATCTCCCTCCAAGAATCGATCTCCAGAAACTGTTCAACCTGCCCAGCCCACTCAGTCTGACTCAAAGTCCGAACACATCAGGGTCGCTCAAAATCTCAACCTACCTGATTCCACTTCAACCGTCGTTCAGATCAATCGTTCCACAGTTCGTCTGGAAGCCACAAAGGCCCAAGAAACTCTTGAACAGCCAATTCCTAAAAGTGCTGCATTGAACTCGGCCAAAGTAATCGCAAAGGATCCTCCCCAAGGGTTACACAACCTCAATCAGGATCCCAACCCATCCAGTCCCGACACCCAACAACCAGGCCAAAGTTCCAACCTGGTTAACGCCCTTGCTAACCGTCCCACCGAGAAAATTGAACAACCTTCTACTAGTAAGCCAGGAAACGAGGAGAAGGATGAGCAAATCAATGGAATTGACGAAAACATCGACCAAGTCGAACCACTACAATGTACCTATGGCGCAAAAGAAGCGTCAAACGAAATCGAAAATCAGCACAGCGATGCCGAAAATGGGGGCAATAGTGCCGAAGAGGATGAGAGCAACGACGAAGAAAAAGCCAGTGACGACGAAGAAGACGATAGTAAAGACGAGGAAGAGGACAGTGACGAGGGAGAAGAAGACCGTAACGATGATGAAGACGAGGAGAGTGACATTGAAGAGCAGAATAGCGGGATGACCGATGATTCTAAGCATCTTAATTCACCCCATCTCCTTGTCAACCAAGCCCAGGTAGCCCGTGAAGGAAACACCGATGCTCGATCGGCACACCACCGAAAATCCGAAACTGAACGCAAAGGGCGACAAACCCAAAACCGAAACCAAGTGACTAGAGCTGACTCGGAGGAGGAAAGTGGAGTCAGCGCAAACGAAGAAGAGTCCTCTTCCTCACTCTCTTGCCATGAGCTTCCTGTCTCCAAAGTTTCCTCTGTCGTGGACTCTGTCCAAAAGAAACATGCTCCCAAATCATTCAAGGATGTCTCGGTTGTGACTACTATCACCAGCCAGACTCTATTCACTGATTCGTTGAACCGATTGCCTGAGAGTCTTGCCAAGACCGTCCAGGTAAGCTTCAAGCTCAAGCCTCTTCATCCAAGCTCCTTGGGCGGAACCCTCACCGAATACAATGTTTCTAATCGGCTGCCGATTGTCCATACTCATTCCCGCAAGTCTCCCAAACTCAGACGCTTTCATAAATCTAGCGGCGATCAAGAACTGTTGACCAATCGAACTATTCTTAGTGGGAAATCTGTTCCAAACGACACTCAAGCAGCTGCTCCAGTGGTTGATGGTAAGACTCAGATAACCACCATTTAGGCTCTCATCACAATGCAAGCAAGGCGGACTAATGCTCACATCAATCTCCAGCACCAGCGGCCGTCCAACCCAAGAGAAAAAGACCAGCGGAGGTTGACGAAGAAGAAGAAACGGAGAATTCGAAGGCCCTGTCTGGCTCCCGAAAAGTCGCCAAACGCGCCCCCGAGAGCGTTTGCCAACATTGCTCGTCCGACGCCCATCCGGCCAAGAAGCCCAAGTTATCCAGCAAGCTCGTCTCCGCCGCCCAATCTTTTGCTATCTTCGCACTCGGTGGCGTCGCTACTGTAGCCGGCATCCTTGCTCTCGAAAACGTGATCGAATAGTTTCTCTCCTCTCCTCTCACCTCTGTAAGTATTAGTCACCCAAACCGATAGCTGGATCACGACGCAAAGATACCTGCTGATTGTTTTTTTTTTGTTTCTTCCTCTTCAGAGTTATTTTATTTATCTGACCGTATACATAATCGCGTCTAAGCGCCATTCCAGGACTATATAGGCTAAGGCTTTGCAAAAAAAAAAAAAAAAAAAAAAAAAAAAACCATATCTGATGTATTTTTATTCTCTCCCTACATTTTTTTTTCTGTGGTACATATTTACATGAATTACACTGACGTTGTTGTCTTTCTCCCCTTGTTGTTTCTCTCTCTCTGTTGGATTACTTATGATTGATTGATAATTTTTTCAGACTCATGCTAAAGTGTACTCTCTGAACCGGCTCTACAAGATAGACCATAGTACACAAACCAAATACATTTGTTTCTTTTCATTTCTTTCTATAAAATAAAGGATAGTCAGGACTAGGTTGGTGGGTCTCATGACGACCTGCTTGGGATGGTTCTGATTCTTTCTGACTCTTCCCACTGATTGAAACAAACGTCTTTCATTCCAGGGGTTCGTCTCATGTAGTACTACGACTCACACCCTCACTGATAATCATGTCTACTTCTCTTGCTCAGTTGAAATTATCTGCTAGCTACATAGTAATCGGACAGTCATCATCTTCCAGCTGTTTTCACTAGCTGTTGACTCCTGTCTTCTGACAATGCACAAATAAAAGTTAAACTGAAAAAAATGATACATCTACTGGATCCAGAAAAAAGAGAGTGTGATGACGGACTTCCTGCTACATGGGCTGTAAAGTCTAAATTACAGGGCTGAATCCAATCTTCCCTGCCAAAATTTAGTGTTACAGGCTCAAATTAAGAATCTACAGGGGCTGTAGATCCTACGGGAATTCCTCCAATAGTAAATACAAAATGTGTAGATTGGTAGCTGGGAGGATGACAAGTTCTTTGATTTGTCAATATTGGTGTTTCTTGTTGTTGGTTTTCTGAAATGAGGAGAAGACGTGATCATTTGTCTTATGGAGAACTACATATTCAAGTAGAAGGAGAAAGTACAGAAGATAAATAAAGTAGCTGGAGGTTCAAGGAAAGTGAACTGACCTACACCGTAACAATCAAACTAGCTATACTATACATCATTTTAACTCCATGAACTCATTTTGTTTTGTTTTGGACCCAGCTTGGAATTTGTGAGTTTCTCTAAGGTCATTGATTGAGTTGAATTTCTATCCTGATAGTTGTGAAGTGGTTTATCTTGGAAGCTTTTTCTAATCCCCAAATTTGCTTGTTTGTTTTCTTAGATTTAAGATTTGATAAATGTTCATTTTTTGGACTGGATGTATTTAAGTTCAGTGACTGTGTGGCTTATCTAGGTGAAATGGCTCTATCCACTCTGGGCCAAGTTGGACAGCAAAATACTTTCAGCCAGTTGACACCACACTCGAAACAATCACGCGTTGGAGCTGTGACAGGTTCTTGGCATGTGTTGCGTCACCCCAGACACACAAAGGGGATGTGACAGGCACATTACACCTGACCAGCCGCTACTGCAGAGCCCTCGATCGACCAAGAAAGCCATCGACAACAACTAATTCCAGCAAGAAACACTTGGCTAGATTACTCAGGATGGCTGTGGCTGACGTGGAACCGAAATCGACTGGCTTTGACTTCTCAAATCATTTGAGAAACTCTCATCTAACCTCAGCTTCCGGTCCCTCCAAACTTTCACTGCCCAAGGCCACCAGCACCGGAACGACGATTGTAGGCTTGGTTTGGGAGGGCGGGATATGTCTTGGTGCTGATACGAGAGCCACCGAAGGGCCAATCGTCGCCGACAAAAAGTCCGACCTTCTCTTCTTGCTGCCACCATCCTCGAAAGTTATCTATTGGTTCGATCGAAGCGTCAACTGATATTTGAATGGATTTCTTATTGCGTTTGCCTATTGGTGATCTCTCTAGTTGCGAGAAAATTCATTTCATTTCCGATAATATCAGATGTTGTGGGGCAGGTACTGCAGCAGATACCGAATTCGTTACTGCTATGATCTCTAGCAAGTTGAGTCAAAAAGAAATAATCCATTCAAGATTCTGAAGATCCAAGTCACTAAACATATGACCTTTAAACACCCTCAGCATCCAGTTACATGCACTCTCTACTGGCCGCCAACCAAGAGTGGTCACTGCAATGACCATGTTAAAGCAACATCTCTACAAGTGGGTTCAGGCTCTATAAATTTCGTTCTGAAGCTGTTAGCTGATACAGCGTTTGGGACTTCTCCAACTATCTGTAAAGGTATCAAGGTCACGTCGGTGCAGCTTTGGTGATCGGAGGGGTTGACCCGACTGGACCCCATCTTTTCACAGTCGCCCCACACGGCTCGACGGATAAGCTACCATATGTGACGATGGGTTCAGGTTCGCTTGCCGCAATGGCCGTTTTCGAAACCAAATGGAAACCGAAAATGGCCCGCCAAGAAGCCATCGACCTTGTAGTTCAAGCGATCTATGCAGGAATCTTTAACGATCTCGGATCAGGAAGTAATTGCGATGTTTGCGTGATCGAGGCCTCTGGAACTGAGATGCTCAGAAACTACGCTATGCCCAACGAAAGGGTGGCCAAAGAACTCAACTACACTATGCATCGAGGTGCTACGGCTTGGATTGTAAGTCATCAAACTGCTCTGATCAATTCTATCGACTTTTGCTGAAACCACGGGGTTTTTTCTCCCTTGAATTTTTATAGAAACAAGACATCAAAAAGTTAATTGTTTCTGAATCTGTCACTCGAATCGGCGGTGGAGTAGTTGAAGGTGGACCGGGCACTGGTGCTGGCGCTGCTGAGGGCATGGAATTAGACAAATAATAACTGATCGGTAAAAACTGAAGTTGTATTAAACACTGAACGATTTTATGCACCATAAATCAAGAGCTCTTCTCACCGTGGTTTTTGTACATTGAACGGTGCCTCCGCCCATTAGGGGGAGCAAGCTGAGATTTTGTCACAAAATTCCTGAAAGACATGACCAAGACTTTTTTGACAAAAAAATCATCAAAGCCTTTGAACGAAAAAAACCCATTTGGTCTCTGGTTGACTTCTAGGTATGACGTTGTGGATGTGTTTGTTGTTTGTAATGCAATTTCAATGGCGTTTGGCCTACATTACAGAGATCAAGAAAATTGGAAATAAAGAACGACAAATGTGTAATCTCAGATGGAGGCAAAGCTTTTTGCGATGCAGGATATGGTGATTCAGGGATCGCGGACGAGATGATTAGGGTAAGAAAAATCGAAAACTGTGGAAGAGAAAGAACGACAGATGAAGAAAACAGAGTAAAAGCTTGAGGATCTAGTCGATAAATGACCAGACGGGTATAGAATATATTTATTCAATACTCGGGAGACGCCTTCCGGCGTAGTTTTTTAGTGGGTGAGCGACCGACAAACCCACCGGGAAAAAGTTCAGTGGCTGGTTTAGCGGAAGGATTCTTGAGTTTTTTAGATCCTGATAGACTGATTCCTTTTCTCTTTTGTCTTGAGGAAGAAGAGGCTGTTGTCGCAGATCTACTTTTGTGGGTTCCGTGTGAGGGTTTTCGAGTGGAGCTGGAACTTGAAGTCACCGAAAAAAACAAAACAGAATACGTCAAATTGAAATTGATAGGAGTGGTTAAGTTAATGTGCGTACCCTGCTAGGCTTTGATCCGCTCTGCTTGATGGAATAGGCGGCAACTTTCGGCTTGTCGGTGTTGAAGAAGCATCACGCGGTGAAAGCGGCGCTAGAAGTTTTACAGATTCTTCAGGGCCAGAGACTGTTGGTTCCCGAGGACGTTTAGTCTTAGCTATCTTGATAGTTGAATTATTGTCCCAAGTGCAAGCTGGGAGTGAAGGCAAAGCGATATCTGCCAAGGATAGGTCTTGTTTGAGAGGAACATGGTGAGCTTCGAGCTCGACCAGTTTTTCGTCATAGTCATGCACGTCGTAGTCATCCACTAATCGTCCGACTTCGTTCCATCGGCCTCGAGCTGAGTCTACTCTTACTTTACTATTCGATGAACCCAGACTGCTAAATTTGGTACGGCCGCTGATGCTATCTTTCAAGCGAGTAAGCAAGTAGGAGACTCCTGAGGATGAATGAGGCAGTTCTCCAGAATAGCCCTGGTTTGGATTGTATTGGTCATAGTTGAATACGTTGGAAGAGTGATGTGTGTAGTCGTATAAGAGCTCCTCCTTCATCTCTTCAATCTCTCCCTTCTTGGAACAGAGTGATTCTCCAATGACCATAGAAGCAGCCACCAAGTGGTGAGTTGCAAGGTCGGGAAGATCGACCGAGCGGCCGACAGCATACTTGAATCCACAGGAAGTATGGCTGCCATCCTTAGCCCGGTACTTGCCGACTCCCAAGCCTGGAGTGGTGAAGCGGGTGAGGTTGTCTTTCGCCGGTCTAGAGCCCCACTGCCATCCGCGTTCTTCGTCAACCTGCTCGACTGAGTCTCCGGCGGATCCTGCTCCAAAATGGAAGAAGCTTTGCAGGCGACTTTGTCTCTGCATGGGGAGCGCCAAGGGCTTCTCTGCACCGGCTATCAACCTGGCACTCGATTCCCTCTGCACGCTTTTTTCCAGCAACGCTCTCGGTCTTCCTTTCGTCACTTTCCACTTGTTCTCGGGGTAACGGGACCAATGTTTGTCTTTCCAATTTCTGAATCTTTGACTAGTCAGGTATCCAGAAAGTAAGATAATGACGAGCACGACGATTACCATCACTACAGTCACCGCGACCGTGATAGTCGAAGCATGATGGGTTTTACCCACTTCCATTTGCTTCAGGGCGGCACCCGAGGCCATCGATGAAATTGAGCTGGCGGTAGAAGTAGAAGATTGGATGGAGCTGACGCTTGAACTGGCAGGAATGTCTAGCGGCTCGATTGGAGAGAGTACAGGGCTTGGAATGAGTACGTCTGGCATAGCTTGCGGAACCGGTGGTTGGACGAGTGGGGGAGGTGTGACGATGGTTGGCTGACGGGAGGGAATAATCTCAGATAGGCCTTCTTTGGAATCAACGATGCCTCTCCTAGTACACATTACTCACAAACACTGGTGCTACATTATTGGGATGGTAAAGGCCATCATCGAAGGTGATAGCAGTGATAGGAGCGGCCATTTTTTCTTGTGAAGGAAAGTAAGAAAGAATGGGCGATAGATCTTCTGGCGAGAAAGCGGAACAGAATAGAGCTATGTAGTTGGGAGTGTCAGAAGTTTACAGAAGAGAAGTGAGGAAGAAAGAGAGACTGAAACAGGATGGAGAATTTATAGCGATAAGACCAGATGAACATGCAAATGGTTCCTTTTCCTGGACAAGTTTCCAGCTATCATGAACTGAGAAGACTGACTGGCCAATCCCAGGATATCAGTTCAGTCTCAGACCAGTCTCCGTGCTCATCACCCCAGGGGCTATTTCAAAACAGACCGGCTCAAGGGCAGTGAGCCACTGTCGATGTCCCTCTAATCAGTGCTTGTGGTGCTCTGAGGAGGCTGAAGCTATCATTGTTTGTGGACACAATCGGATGTATTATGAAGTCTCCTTTTCCAAGGTCGTAGAGATGACGACCCAACATCACAAGATTTCTAGCGGCTATAATAAGCTCGAGCAACGTGCCGAGCTTAAGAAAAGCGGTGTGGGTGTGCTTGGGCATGTCGCTTATGCCACTGCAGTCCACTACAGTTGCGCAAGGCATAACCCGGCACTGCTTTTTGGCCGTGTCCGAAAGGTCGGGGCCGAAAATGTAGAAAAAAAAAATTTAGGGCAAAAACCCACCCATTTGGGTGAGATTATGGCTTCGGAACTCATTTAGAGTCCAAGTAAGCCCCCCTAGAACTCTGTGGTACTATGTAACAGTGCCTAAACCATAAATTTTAACCCCATAAATACATAATTATGGGGTTAAGTATGGCTTTATAGCACTGTGTCCGAACCATGGATGTAAAAAAAAAAAAAAAAAATCTACCGGGCCAAACTCTAAGCCCATATAATATCAGGCTCTACACACCCGTGCGAGTCCAAAAATGCAATAAAAATAAGCATTCATGTATTTTACCCCCCGGGGGAAGGCCCCGCGCAGCAAAAAATAATTTGCGGGCGGGGTAGTGCCGGGTTATGCCTTGAGCAACTGTACCTCTACTACACCTTTCGGGGGAATCCTTTTACGAAAGGAGCGGTGGTGCGCCCAAATCCTAGCGCGTCACCCAAGTCTAGCACGTGTCCGGGTTGCTCATTCAACCGGTGTCGGGGCTATGCCTATTCTGCCTTGGCGCCGGTTGAAAGCCCGCCATGGTGTGGGCACGGATCCGAGAGACCTCCGATTTCTCAGTCACCAGGAAGGAGCCTGAGCCTCTGGAGGGATCACACCCCACACTGCTCGGCTGAGCTTCCCGGATCGATATCCATTTGGGATTAGTTGGGTCGCCACTAGGGCTTCCATTACAAGGGCCCGGCGCCCTCGTTAGCCTTAGATCTAGGTCTGGACGCTTGATTTCCGTTTCTCAATCTTCTAGCGTTTTGGACGCATAAACCTGTCGCATTGTGCCTCTGTAAGGATAGCAGAATAGAGATATGGCAGAGAGTTATAGCCTCCTCCCGTAAGGGAGGGGGACACTTGAAAGGATGGTCTGTCTCGTCCAAGGTCCCGGACATTTGAGGATTCTTTTGGTCGAATCTGGCTTCCGTCTTGTAAGGACGAGTGAAAGGTGGAACGGAAAGAATCTAAGTAGAGGGCCCGTGGATGATCAGGTAGTGAGTGTTGTTTGGAAAAAAGGATAGGTAGTAGAAGAATAGTTTCTCTCTAGAGATAAGGCCTTGTGGATACTGAAGCTTACTGAGAACGAGGAAAGGTTTTTTCAAAGGAGGAGAAAGAATAGGGTCCGTATAGCAGAGACTCTACGAGTCCTTAAGTATCAAAGCTGGCGGCTGGATTGTGAAGTTTTTATACCTATGCGTTAATGCGGCCGCGTCTCTGAGGCTGCTCTGTTGCTCTTCCGTGGACAACCTCCTTTCTAGGTGTAAGTCTCTATTAACCAGCGACCAAAGGGGCATGCTCGATATCATTCTTGATCACACACTCTCCCGGCCGAGACCAGGTCGATTTCTACGGTGTTCAAGCTATGTAGCGTCATGAGGCTCTGTTCGGACGATTGAATGCCATGCTCACTTTGTATTCTTCATTCCTCAGTTTCAGGGTGTATTGGGTTTTCTACTCATGCATGTTTATATCACAGCTGAGCATTTGAGTGAGGCTTCTTGTTTGAGTGGGAGGAACAACGGTTGGAAAGTTAACTTAAGTCTAGCCAGTGTTTAAAGTTACTTATGTAGATGGGTTTAGTTACGTATGCACAGTTGGATATTGAATATTCAAAATCAACCAAAATAAAATTGAGTTTTACATAACCGGAAAAAAAAAAAAACTCGAACTAAACAACTGCCGGATAGATAGATATTAAGAAAAAATGGGATCCCCACCGAACAAGACCAACGACGAACCAAAGGGAAAGAATCGATCGGAAGAGGAGACTGATAAGCAAGAAGCAAGAGTGGACGATATTCCAGGAAGACCGGTGTGTATAATATGTATCGGAATGGCAGGTAGTGGGAAGACGACGTTTGTTCAAGTTGAGTTTCAATGACTATCCCAGAAAAACAAAACTAAAACTAAACAGATTGGTTTGTTTTTGGTAGAGATTGAATTCATACCTTCACTCGGTCAAAACACCTCCCTATATCTTGAACCTCGATCCGGCCGTCAATAGCTTACCGTTCCAAGCAAATATTGACATCAGAGATACGGTGAATTACAAGCAAGTGATGAAACAGTTCAGTCACACCTCCCTCTCTTTTCTTCGGATAACTGGGGAGGTTTTTTTAAGTAGTTCGTTTCGTTGTGGATGTTGATAGGTATAATCTTGGCCCGAACGGGGGGATCTTGACCGCCTTGAATCTGTTTACGACCAAGTTCGATCAAGTATTGAATTACGTCGAAAAGCGATCAACATTAACCGAGTAAGATTTGTTTTTGTTTTTCCGAAATAAATTATTTACCAACTGTTTTTACTTTTAAACAATAACAGTTTTGTTTTAATCGATACGCCTGGTCAAATCGAAATCTTTACGTGGTCTGCCTCAGGTGCTATCATTACTGATGCCGTCGCTTCCTCGTTGCCTACTGTGGTGGCCTATATCATCGATACTCCAAGGACGACTGCCCCGGCGACATTCATGAGCAATATGCTATACGCCTGTTCGTAAGTTGATCTATATTCCCTTAATAATCAAAGGGTGTTTTTTTTTGACTCTCACTTTTTGTTTAAAAAAGAATCTTATACAAGACTAGATTGCCATTCTTATTGGTGTTTAATAAGACTGATGTCCAACCTCATGATTTCGCGTTGGAGTGGATGGACGATTTCGAACGTTTCCAACAAGCTTTGGTTGCGCAGAATGAGAGCAATGAGAGCGAGGGAGGGAGTGGTTACATGAGTAGTTTGATGAATAGTATGAGTCTAGTTTTGGATGAGTTTTATAAAAACCTTCGAGTTGAGTGTTTGCATTTTTGGTATATGTGAGTGAAAATCTGATGTTGTTTGTTTTAGACGGTCGGATGTTCTGCAATGACTGGGTTTGGGATGAAGGAGTTTTTTGAGGCTGTTGAAGAAGCCAGAGAAGAATACGAAAAGTATTACTAATGTTGGCTGTGTTTTTTTTATGTTTTGGGTTTCTAAATAAGTTTTTTGTGATTTTGTAGGGATTATCGACCGGAGTTGGTTCGAAGACAGGAGGAGCGTGCTCGGATAAAGGAGGATGAGAAGAAGGACAGTTTGAATAAGTTGGTTAATGATATGAGTATTTCGAAGGATGAATGAGTTTTTGTAATTTTGGGGGATTTGTTTTGAGTTTTTTTGTGGCAGTGTTTTTTGTTTAGTAAAAGATGAAGAAGAATTATTATATTTTTTTACTTTTGTTGATTGTTTTGGTTGTATGTTTGTGTCTGGCTGATATTCTCAGCCAGACAGTCTCGAGTCAGACCACCCCAATCATCATCGGCTCAGTGCTACTAGTAGTCAGTCCACTCACTCTAAAGCTAATATATATAGACTCACGCAAACTGACTATCGACAACAGCTCATCGTCTCTCTCTTCACTTCGCTCGACCGCTTCTTCCAACTCAAACACACTCTCGCCGGAATACCAAAACCATACATCCCATTCAACCAAAACATCAAGCAAGAGTATGCCAGAATAGCCATCATCTCCCATCTCGCGACCAAACCAACTCTCTCGCTCGCCAGGGATTCAGCAAGTAAACGATTTGCCAACCAAATACTAACCGACATCAACTCACTCGAACGTGCCCTCAATGGTCTACTACCCACCAAACCATTCCCACCCATACCCACTCATCATTCTTCAACTGTCGACGGTCCTCTCATCCGCTACACCAACATCCTATCCCCACCATCTCCCACACAACCAACTCCGATCATCCTAACTCCTCCCCAAAAACTCATCTTCAATCAATATGCTCTACTCATCCAAAAGTCAATCTCAACCCACTTCCTCACCGAAGCCGACTACGAACTCGCTTGCAAATCTCTCGTCATCATCCTAGATCAGATCCAACTATGTCGCTCACCCGGATGGATCAATCCAGACGGATACGGTCCCATTGGTCATCCACTCTATCAAGGTATCAGGTTTAAGGATGCGATCATCGAAACTGCCGTCAAACTAGGTATTCCATCTTGACTATCGTCTACTCTCAGATTCGATCAACTGACACAGTGTATCTAGAGCAATCATTATCACAAAAACTAGCCATTCAACCAAACAAAATGAATAAATCGACCAACCAAACGCCTCCCTCGACAGGCCAAACCAACCGACCCATGACGGCGACGACGACGACGAAGGGGAAGGAGGCGATCGAGAACCTGGTCAAGAAGATCTTCCCGCTCATCTACCCGCCTTTCCTGCCGAGCCCATTCGGCCCGATCATCACCGGCTACGAGTCCCTCATCAAGGATATCGCTTTCTTCCATCCGCTCCTCGAACGATCGATGGACGAATACGAATACGCGTTGAGGTGTATCGGATCGCTTATCGATCATGTCCAGCAAGCTTTGAACCCTTAGATCTCTTTCTCTCTCTTGGCCTCTTATCTTCTTATCTATTTACCTCGCTTATCCCTTTTTAGTTATGACCATTATTATCTGATTATCTTAATCATTCAACAAGGGTTGGAAATGTGTCAACAAACAAGAGAAAACACAATGGAGGCTGTTGCTTCTGAATAACTCATTCTCTGGTAAAACAAGGGATAGATGAATACCAACAGTTGAGGAGACAGAAAATGGAGGACTTCCCGTGGCCATCAACGTAGTACAGGGGCTGTAAAGTCTAAATTACAGGGCTGAATATGATCTTCCCTGCAAAAACTTAGTTTTACAGCCTCAAATTAAAAATCTACAAGGGCTGTGGATTCTACAGGAAGTCCTCCAATGAACAGGCAAGAAGAGGCTATATATAAGGAGAAGGAAGGAAAGACTGGAGACAAGTTAGATTAACAGTGAGGACCAAGAGACAGGATGCTTGACGATGGATTGGTATTGCTGGTGAGCAGATGATGGGGTTGATTTCATGGAGTGATCAGAGAGTGAGGTAGGAATGAAGAAGAAGGGAAACAAACAGAAAGAGTAGAACTTCAAGGAAGGGATATTTGATCACGGTGGGGTTGGGGATTGTCTTTGACTCTGAGTGAGTTTTTGGAATGGAAGGGATGTCACAGAGAGATGGTTGTTGAGCCAAGTGGAAAAAGGAGTTGGATGTGACATGGATCTATCTGAGAAATCTTACAGGTTCAAGACACATGGCATCTGCAATTTTGGGTGAACCAAGACAAGTGTCAAGTGATGACCAAGACAGATGTTGTTGGAATATCATTCCATCCGCTCTCAGCCTTTCCAGCTGTTCCAGCTGTCTATTTCCCTGCCTGGCTGTTCCAGCCTTCTTTCATGCTGTACCAGCCTCCAGGATTTATTCCTTTCTGCTGTAGCAGCAGTTTTTACTCTTGTCAATCATCATGCTTATAGTACCTATTATAAGCTATGCTTGTACCAAGCTCTTTTGTCAACCACATTTTGGCCACTCTTGTCTTTCCTTTATGTAGACTGCTTATCTGCTGCCTATAATAAAAATCATCCAGTTTGAGCCTTTCGTGCATACTTTTATCAGCTCCTGGGTCCTCACAGGCTCCATACCGTCAGCCCCCTTCTCACTGCATCTATTTTCTTAGAGCTGAAATCTGACAGATGTCAATTGATGGTCTGTGGACAGATATCTGGTGGTCCAGCAGTTTGCTCATTAATGCAGGTGGGGTCAGCATCCCTCCTCATCACAGGCTAGTACTTCCTATACCTTCCTCCTCAGGAGAGCACATTGATGTGCATATTCAATCATCCCCAAAGAATTGCATTTATTGTACCTAACTTGACTAGACTTTTGTGATTGTTTTATGTCCACAGCTACTACAATCCTAACTCACCTTCTCATGATCATGATGTCCATTTTTCAAAGAAATAATGGTGGTATAAAACAATGGTGAGTCAGCTATGCTACACGCATTGTTAGTGCAGCGTAGTGTTAGCTTTTTAAGCTATGCTAACACACCACTAACGTTAGCGGCACAATTCAGCCAACTAATGCTAAATTTTTTTCGAAATTATTTTTGTTAGTTGGTAGTGTAGCCTTAGCTGGGGTCAGGAAAAAAACTAACGCTACCTGAAATTTGTGTTAGCGGCGGAAACAATTAAGCTACACTTTTCAATTTTTTTTTTGGTTTGTTGGAAAAAGTTATGCTACACTTTTGAATTTTTTTTGGTTAGTTGGTAGCATAGCGTTAGCTGGGGTCAGGCATCAACAAATAATGCTACCAGAAATCTGTGTTAGCGGTGTTGTAGTGGTGTTAGCAGCTGCAAAAGTGAAGCTACACTTTGGCATAATCTAATGACCCACTATGCCAAATGTTAGTGTAGCTGGTGGAGTTACTCTAAATGTTAGATAAGATGATGGATGCATCACACAAGATTTTGCATAGTGAAGAAAAGGATTCAGATTACATGAAAACAAAAAATGTGATTGAAATTAACAACACAGAAAAAAAACATTTTATTCTTGAAATAGGCTATTTATTTTTCTTATTGATGACTTTTTTGGTAGAGAAATCTGTATATAAGAGACAACATCATGTGCTTTCGAGAACTTTCCAGTAGGTTTAATACCCTCTTTCAGCCACATGTGGCTACTGACACACTGTTCAATTGTACGCGGTTTTAAGCTTCCTCAGCCAGTAGAGCAGACATCAGAAGCTGATGACAAGGTGCGCTTTGCTGCACAATATGATGCAGAGCATGCCAGAGCTGCCCAACACAAACAGATTGCTGGAAATGGTTATCATACTTTTCCATCTTGCCAGCAGTAAAGGCTTTAATATAGTGCCCAACAATCTGAAGAAAATCCTGTGACTTCCTCCAACCAATAGCCCACATCTTACCACCCCAGGAGCAAGTACAGTTGCACACGGCATCCCACTGTACACAGCTGCCTGGAAAAGCCGACTGGGGGATGCGGGGGAAAACACTGCCCCCGATGTGGTGGACAGGGTGGTACACCTCCGTATTCAGCTTTATGGTGTGCAGCGTGTGCCGGAGGACGTCAAGGCTCAGACATCAAGAACTCAAGGCGTTTCAGGACTCTCTTTTCTTTTCTTTATGATTTTATTCAGATGCTTGATGCTTTTCTTGATCTGTTTCTGTTTTTTTTTGTCTCTGCTCGTGCTAAGGTATCTTTTCATTTCTGTCAGTGTTTCCTTGGCTTGATTTGTTTCCATTGTTTCTTTTTTCTTCTTTACTTCGGTGTATCTTTGTATGTAGGGTTGTGATGACATGTTCCGAACATGTCACTGTCCCCAGACTTCAAGTTTGGCTCGAACTTGAAGGATGGGGCGGCATGGAACCTATCTGAACCATCAAGAAGAAAGTTATATATATATATATATATCAGTGACAGTACCCACACATTCGGAAGTCTTCTCAGTCTCTCACCCCACATGCCAATCTTTCCATACCGTCGATTCTGGTTTAGATCACTCCCCAGCAACATCCTCTTGTTAAAACTATCAACTGCCGACGCGCCTTCCCAGCCGTTGTAAAATCTTTCTGATTACTCATTGCTCTATCCAACCAGTTCTCATAGGAGGGCATTCTAAACTCCCATTCACAATTCCCCTCCCCCAACTGCCTACCGTCTGACACGGTAGGAGTTCTTCATTTGGTCCCCCAAGCCGGGATTGAACCAGCGACATCAAGATTTACAGTCTTGCCGATTTTTCACGGTTTTGAGACGCTTAGTGGTCGAGTTTCTTTGTTCTAGATTTTTTGTTTCTTTGATTTTTTTCGGGCGGTTCCAAACTTTTGGCGTCCGGAATTTGGTGGCTTATTCTTTTCTGGAGTTCAGTAGCAGAGGCACAGGGAGCTAGAAGATCAGCGCGATGGCGGAACAACAGGCAGTGCGGATGGTCAAGATAAGACACTTTGGTTTGATGGAACCAACATGGAGAGATTTCTGGCCGACTATCAGCTAGCGGAGAAACTTGACGGTGCGTCGGATTTTGACATGGCCCAGCAGGTTCGCTTTTTCCTACACAGCACAGAAGTTAAGGATGTTGTCGAGGCATTGGATGGTTTCGATCCTCCAAATTGGCCGGTTCTCAAGGCGGCAATGCTCTTGCACTGGGAAAAAATTGACACTGCTCGTTTTACGACTCAGGATTTGGAAGACTTGGTTCAAGGGTGGAGTTGCTTCTGTTGTGGATTTCCATAATTTTGACAAATCGTGGCAACCCATTCAATCCTATTTGCTGCGTAAGGATCACATTGATTCGGTAGAGGAAATCAAGAGGCCCTTCTATCAGTCCTTTTCGGCCGCACTTCAGGAGCGGATTTGTGACCAGTTGATTAAGGATAAGACGATGATTACCACACAAGATAATCGGTTCACGCTGCCGACGTTCAAGATTTTGAAGAAGTCATGAAACATCAGACAGCACTCACTTTTGAGGGGTCTTGGGCAGCCATGCCAGTTCCAACTTCCCTGTTCAAGCACTCGAATGACGTGATGCAGAAAATGGAGTCTGATCGTTGAATCAGGCTAAAGTGCCAGCTACAATGGACAATATTGAGCAGATGTTGCAGTCTTTTGTGCAACAGATAGACAAGAAGATTGTGGCTCAGGTAACTTTCTCTCATTCGTGAGGGCCAATGGTTTGCTATTACTGTCATCGCGAGGGTCATGGTCTGGGTTGATGTGAAGAGCTTCAAAAGGATAAGGAGCAGAAGGGGGGAAGATTTTTCTTGCCTAACTGAGCAATCATTCCCAGGGACAATTTGCGACCTATCCGTCACGTAGTGGTGTTGTATCACCCTAGGACGGCAACGGCTAGTGCACCTGACGTGGAGTTTTGGGCTGTTTGTGGATCTTTGGACCCTTGGCGCCCCCCGTCAATTTCTTCTCAATCTTTTTCTGGAACTTATGAGGCGGATCTGGCATGCAAGAAACATGAAGCCCCAAACCCTTTTAAGGCTCCGGTGGTCTCCCCATCAACAGCTCGACATCCGTCTTGGAAGATTATGCCTCCCTGATGCAGAAGATATGGAAGCTGAACCCAAGCTCTTTGAGCCAGTCCCAGCAGTGCCCGATGTGAAGAAAATACAGAGGCGTCCAAAGCGCCTAGGTCAACATCCCCAAAAGTCAGGTTTGAAAGGGGAATTGCTAAGGACCATCCGAATGCCGTCAAGGGTATGCTCAAGAAGATTTCGGATCTGTTGGTCCCAAACGCGACAGTTTTGGAATTGCTAGCGATCTCGCCTTCTGTTGCAGAAGGCATGAAGAAGTGGGTATCCCGGCGTTGAGTTGAGATTGGATTGGATGAGTTGAAGGTGGCTTCTGGGACGCTCTTGAAGGATTTGGATGAGTCTAGACGGCATGATGAGCCGAGGCTGTACTCCTTTCCACTAGGCCATTTGTCCTGTTTGATTGGCGATGAGGAGAGTATTGGAAATCCATTAATTGACTCTGGCTCGCAGCTTAATCTTATCTCGGATGCTATGGCTAACAAATTCAACATTAGTCCGCGAGTTAACTTTAGCTTGGCGGTATATGGCATTGGTAATCAAGCCTGTGAACTAGTTGGTTTTGCGAAGGACGTACAAATTCGGGTCGGCAAAACTATTTTGGATTACGCAAATGGACGGACCTCTCATCCTTGGGCGACTGTTTCTCATGGATTTCAACACGTCTTTGAACTTTGATAATCATGTGGGAGAGTAGCTGCTGTTGCCGGACGCAGCGGGTTGCTTGGTGTTCAGTCGACTACGGACAATGGGAACAGGAGTTCCCCGGGCATGGCAGGAAAGTGGTGCTTTCTCATAAGGGAAAGGCTCACAACAACCCTTTGGAGGGTCATCATTTTTGGTAGACACGGTTGATCCGAGAGGCGGAAGATCTAATTTCAGACTCCAAAATCTTGCCTCTGGATCAACTGCACTATCAGGAGTCCATGGGTGCTATTTCTCTTTATCTTCTCATTCTCGTCAAGAAAAATTCAAACAACACTCAAAATTTAAAAAAAAATGTCTCTTTCCTCGGTTTCCCAATCACTTTCATCTCATCAATTTTCTACTTGCTTCGGGCGGCTTAATTGGCGGGGAAGGCTCATCAAAGGGTGGCAATGAGGAAAAAGGTGTCATGCGGGGGTTGGGAGTATGGAAGTAAGTTGCATCCAATTATGCACCTCCAGGCATGATGCTCTCCTTCCTTTGAAAACATTACATGCCACATATGTGAACCTTGGACAATTTGGCTATGATTGCATTTCAGATCATGGGTCTTTTACGGGTGATGGGCTCTGCCAGGAGGATAAACTAGCTACTCATGATTCAGAGGACTGGGCTAATGAGGAGGAAAAGGGGTATCCGCGGAGGTCTGGGAGAGTGAAAGTAAGTTCCTCCCAGTTGTGCACCTCCGGGCAAGATGCTCTTAAATCAAATAAAACTCTATCTCGTGCCACACTCGTGAGAAATTCTGTGGATCCAGTCTTCTCCTTTCCCTTTAGGCGTGGTTTGGACTTCGAAGAAGATTTCATCAAGAGAAGTAAATCATTTCTTTTAGACTTGGCGTGTGAGGGAGGAGTGGTAGGATTTGGTCCGCCGTGGAGGCAGTTTTGTGTGAAAGTAAGTTCCATCCAATCGTGCACCTCCGGGCGAGATGCCATACCCTTGTTGAAAACTCTATCTCGTGCCACACTCGTGAGCAAAGCCCCAGTGTTTCATTCCACTTTTTCAGACAGGACGGCCTTCGAAAACTTTGCCAAGCATAGGACGTGGAAGATGCTAGAGTGGGGTCTTAGCTTGCAATCTCAGAAGATGCTTTTGGACATGTGGCACGAGGGGTTGTTCTTGTCTCTTGCGGCAAAGTACAAACCTGTATCCAGAAAAATAAAGCCGGTCAATCAACCAATGCCACAGAATATCAATCCCCCCCTTTGTTGCCCTCCATTATCTTGTGATCCTTACTGCAGTCTCCCACAGGCTTTAGCATGGGTGACTCAAGAACGTCTCTCAGTAGTTAATTTCGGACCGGAGGGCTGGTTGCGCCCTGCGGAACTCGATCTAATTAAAAATGTCCTGGCTGAGTGCAACCTGTCAATAGATTTCACCAAGGCGGAGCACGGATTGTTGAAAGAGTCATACGGTCTTCCCTATATCATTCCAGTTGTAGAGCATGAGCCGTGGCCAAAGAAGAAAATTCCTATCCCCGCGGAGAAGATAGAAGAATTCATTAAAGTGGTGCGTGGGTGCATTGAGACCGGACTGTACAAGCAGTCAACGTCAAGCTATACGTCTACGGTTTTCTGTGTTCTCAAAAGCAATGGGAAGATTTGGGTGGTTCACAATCTGCAGCCTTTGAATAAGGTGACCATCAAGGACGCAGGCGTGCCACTGGCGATGGAGGAGTTTGTAGAGTCATTCTCAGGGTGTGCATGCTATGGTTTGGGGGACATTATGGGTGTCTGCGATGAGGGCGCTCTGGACCCCATCTCTAGACCGCTGACAACCTTTGAGACACCATTAGGACGGTTGCCTCAGGGAGCTACTAATTCTGTAGCCGTCTACCAGGTGCAGATGATGTGGATTCTTCAGGAAGAAATTCCTGACCATGTGGGTATCTTCATCGACGACGGTGGCATCAAGTGCCCTGTTTCTGACTATGGAAACGAGACATTACCTTGGCATCAGGGTATTTGCCGGTTCATCTGGGAATTCACAACCACTCTTGAGCAGATCCTATTCCGTATTGAGGAGTCCGGTTTAACCGTTTCGGCATCAAAACTGGCAGAATGTGTGCCGGCTCTTGAGATAGTGGGGCATGTGGTGTGCAAGGAGGGACATAAGATGGCTAAAACCAAGGTCAACAAGATTCTAGCGTGGCCTACTCCAATTAATCCCACAGAGGTTTGCGGTTTTTGGGTGTGGTAGTTTATGTGAGGATTTTCATCCCACATCTGTCTGAGATTTGTCTTCCTTTGCGGCATTTGACACGCAAAGACCTGGAGTGGCTCTGGACGCCGGACTGCGAAGCTTCTTTTCAGCGACTGAAGATGATCGTCGGTGAAGACATAGTGTTGGTGAAAATTACATATGGGCCTGACGCAGGAAAACTCAAGCTGGTGGTTGATTCAAGCTTTCACGCGGTGGGAGCCATGCTCACTCAGGAAGATTGGAACGGACTGGATCAGCCGGCTTTGTACGAGTCCCTGCTGTTCTCAGACGTGGAGTCCCGCTACTCTCAGCCCAAGCTCAAACTCTGTGGAGTGGCGCGCATCCTCAAGAAGATGCAGACAATTTTATGGGGGCAGCATTTCAAATTGCAGGTAGATGCCCACTTATTGATTGAGATGATTAATGCCCCTAGCCTTACTAACACGTTGGGTAGCTTTTATTCAACTATTCTCCTTTGATATTGTGCACCAAGCGGGGAAGACATTTACTATGCCTGATGGCCTCTTTCGGCACCCTCAAGGAGACGACGAATCAAATCCTCCTTCTGATTTTGATGAAAAAGCTCCTCACATTTGAGTGCAGCATTCTTACGCAACAAGCTTGGTAGATTCTTACTCTGGATATCAGCAAGGGTACTGGCGCGATCTCGAGCGTATTTTGGCCACCCTGCTTAAGCCGGATGGGATGGATGTGAAAGAATTCCGTGCATTGAAGCGTCAATTGACTGACTTCTTTCTGCAAGCTGGACGCCTAATGAAGAGGGGATCACCTCTGCCTCAAATTGTTGTGACTATTCCGTCGAAGCAGCAGGAGATCCTCACGACAATCCATGAAGATTTGGGCCACCGTGGTACCACGGAAACTTAATGCCATGTGTCGGAGTGCTTTTGGTGGCCGTCTCTGAAGGAGGCTGTGGCTATGCGGGGCCTGCCAGAAGAAGGATCTCAAGTGCCTGCAAGAGTTGCGTTACCCAACAGGCGAGTCTACTGTCTTGACGGGTCTCTATGGACACAGTACATCTCAAGGCTAGTGGCGCGTGAAAACTTTTCCAGCTGGGTGGAAGCTAAAATCCTCAACAATCTGACTTCTGAGACGGTGGATGCCTTTTTGCAAGAACATTGGACGATGCGCTATGGTTTGGCGCAAGATTACTTAATGGATGGTGGCTCCGAATTTGGCAGCGCGCATTACCAGGCCAGCATTGTGTGTCCACAGCGTACTACCCTAAAGGTCAAGGAATGGTGGAAGGCAGCCACAGACCCTTAAAGGCAGCTTTAGTCAAGTTAGCTGGTGAGAGCGGGAAGAATTGCCGGAAGTTCTTGCCTTTAGTGCTGTTTGCCAATCGGATTTCAATGAAGAGGACAACGAGATACTCGCCGTACGAGTTGGTGTTACCTCTGGACTTGGAAATCAAATCTTACTTGGGTGTCGACTGGGATTCAGTGAAGGACACCTCATATCTTTTGGCCGCACGTTCTCTCCAATTGGAGTGCAGCAAAGAGACGCGTGGGGTTGCGTACAAGAAGATGATGGATGCGAGGGGCAACTTGGTCCGCTATTGGGAAGAGAAGCACGGGTCCCGGATTCGGGAACCTTTGAAGCCCGGCGATCAGGTCCTTGCGTACAATCAGTCACTGGAATTTCAATGGGGTCAGTTGTTTGCGCACCGCTGGAACGAGCTTTACCGCATTGTGAAACAGGTTCAGGGCGGAGCTCGACGGCACATATCTCAAGCGGTGCTTTTCCGCGGATCAGGTAAAAAGGTTCTTTCCTCGCGGGGACATTCTTTACCAGACGTAAGTTCCCCTCCAAGTATGCATCTCAAGGGTAGCTACTACTGTGTTTCTTCAAAACCCTACTTTTTCCCACACTTGTGAGCATCGCGGTGGCACCTGGTTTTGTTTCCTTTTATTTTTTTCTTAGGGCTTGGATTTTAAGGCAAGAAAAGTGGGACAAGCAGTCTAGGGACAGACTGCAAGTTGTGGGTGTTACACCTCTGTATTCAGCTTCATGGTGTGAAGTGTGCGCCGGAGGATTTCAAGGCTCAGAAATCAAGAACTCAAGGCGTTTCAGGAATCTCTTTTCTTTTCTTTATGATTTTATTCAGATGCTTGTTGCTTTTCTTGATCTGTTTCTGTTTTCTTTTTTTTGTCTCTTTTCATTTCTGTCAGTGTTTCCTTGGCTTGATTTGTTTCCATTGTTTCTTTTTTCTTCTTTCCTTCAGCGTATCTTTGTATGTAGGGTTGTGATGACATTTCACTGTCCCCAGACTTCAAGTTTGGCTCAAACTTGAAGGATGGGGCAGCATGGAACCTATCTGAACCATCAAGAAGAAAGTTTTGAATTTTAAAGTTATATATATATATATCAGCGACAACACGTGGGACAGTAACCACACATTTGGAAGTCTTCTCAGTCTCTCACCCCACACGCCAATCTTCCCATACTGTCGATTCTGGTTCAGATCACTCCCCGCCAGCAGTATCCCAGGAAACATCGTCTTGTTAAAACTATCAACCGCCAACGCGCCTTCCCAGCCGTCGTAAAATCTTTCTCATTACTCATTGCTTACATTCGACTCAGCGCTCTATCCAACCAGTTCTCATAGGAGGGCATTCACAATTCCCCTCCCCCAACTGCCTACCGTCTGACATGGTAGGAGTTCTTCACCAATAGGGCGCCAAAACACACTCCAAGTACATTTTTGGACTGCTTGGGGTGTGTAGATTCCAAATCTAAAAGGCTGGACAAAATGGCAAGCCAAATTTAATTTTTTGATTTTTTATGCTTGTCAATTCAGACCTGTGGGCTGTAAGCAGTCTAGAAGTCCATAAATATGGGTTTAATAGCCCACAAAAGACCATAATTATGGTTTAAAACAATAGATTTAATCTAAATCCATGGGTTTCTAGCGGCAAAAAGCCCATTTTTTCATGTTTTGGAGCCAAAAATTTCAGACCTAACCCAAAGTTGTGTACAGCGGAATGCCGCGCGCAACTGTAAAAGAAGAAAATTAGATATGAATTTGAGATCATCCTTGTCCTTCTCAGTTAACTTACCCCATGGTGTGAACTCCATCACCGCTATGACAGAGTACTTATCATCTGGATCCATGATGACACACCTACCAGACCTCATCAAGTAGAAATGATTGTAGGCTGTCTTGAAAGAAGTGGTGCGGTAGTGTAATTCCGCTACGGCTAACGGGTGTCCGCTGGCTTTTAGCGGATGTAGTGCTATTGCTACGCACCTGACCGCTATGCTGCGTTACAGCACTTTTTAGTGGAAAAACGCGCTAAAAGCGGCGAAACACAGCGTAGCGGCCCTACAAGGAGGCCAACACTATAGCGCTATCGGGCTTCAAAAAAGGCCGCTACGCTGTGCATTTTTTTGAAAAAAGCGTGGTGTAGCGTAGCGGCGCACCATTGAGAGAACTCACACATCTCAACTGAACTTTTAGGGCGTGTACCACAGTGGGGCACCTGTTTTTGATAACAGTTTCTGCCTTTTTTTTGTACTTTTTTGTAAACAAGATCAGTTTTCAAAAACAGGGGGAGATCTGTCCTCAAAAAATGCAGGAAAATTGGTGAAAACAATTGTCAAATTTGAGTGAAAAACCAACACTCATTGTGGTGTTCTATTTGCGTTACAATGTCAAAAGCAAGTGGCAGAGGTATTGTAATGGGATAGATGCATGCACAGCAACGGTGGGCCAGCTACACTAACAGGAGTGTTAGTGTATCGTAGTGTTAGATTTATCAGCTACCCTAACCAAAACTAACTGTTAGATCAATTGTTGCCTATCTAACATTATAGAATATTTCGGAGAAAATTAAATAGCTGTTAGCACAGATGAAAGAAATTAGCTAACACTAACCAAATCACCTGTTAGATGATGGTTAGTGCCATTAGTTTGCACACAAGCTACCCTAACCATTAGTGTAGTGGTCTTTCAAGTTACGCTAACTGTTAGCGCAGTGGCAAAACCATCATTCCATATTTCAACTCAGATTATATAAGCTTTCTTGCAATTGATCAGTGGACCATATTTGACCTCAGAACACTTAAAATATCACTTGAGATATATAGTACAAGATAAAAACACTTTACATTTGACCATCAGACTTGACATCTCAAATCAATGTTCAACCTGATCAACCACACATATTTTTTTTCTTTTGTTTTCCTTATTCATTTAATATTATTAAACTTTAGATTTTAACTATGATAATGAAAAGAACGATCTCAGATGGAAATCTTTCTGGGGACATGAAAAGATTTATCATAGCTATCAAAGAACAAATCATTCCGTGATATGATGCAAATTTTACCTGTAAATGGTTTTTCTACATAAGAGGAAGAATAATTACATTATAGTCACATACAGCTTGGAAGGATAACAATCTTGGATCAAGGACTTATCACCATCAGGAATGGGAAAGAAGAATAAGGTTGCATTAGGGGAAAGGGTGTTATTAGGATGGAAGAGGGTCTAGGATTCAGTATATCAATAAGAGGAGGAAGTAATTATATAGGAAGGAGGGAAGAAGGAAGGAATTATGTAGGAAGGAGGGAAGAAGGAAGGAAGTACATGGGAGGAGGGAAGAAGGAGTGAAGTGCTGTGGGCAGCAGATGGAAGGTTTTGGCATGTGCAGTGGGGCTGGGATTCCTAGCAACATAGCCAATTTCAGTCACTTCACTCAAAAACACACATAGATAAAATGATGATTCAATTGTTGGATCTGTTCTTTCATTTGAAATAATCTTCCCACATTTTCCAATTTGGGATTGGTACTCCTATCACTGTGGTGCCTGGATAAGGTTCACTCATGTCAAGTGCTCACACTGGCTGTTATCCTGAATTCAAGATTGCTGACTTGCACTTCTGTCACCGGATTGATGTGGGATTGTAATGTGTTGGTTGTAACTTGTTACTAGCCAAATGCTTGATTTTCCTGTTTGTCTTTTGAGATTATTGAAACAGTCAGCCTCTGTTTTGTTAAATCTGAACTTGGATTCTCACCCAGCTTGGTCCTGCCACTCAACCAATGACCTTTCATGAATATCAACCAATGACCTTTCATGAATCTCAACCAATGACCTTTCATGAATCTGAAACTTCAATCTTCCTCAACCCAATTTGCTCCAAGCAATCTCATTGAATCTGGTCCGAAAAATCAAACCCTAAACTCAATCTCATCATTGACCATTCAACCACTTGACTATCACTCTCTTCTATTGTCTCATTTCAACTTCTTCTCATTGTTTCTGTCTTTCGATTCTTTATCCTTCTTCATATCATGTTGTCCTCAACAATCATTGTTCTGTCCAGTGAGATTCATCAAACTCATTTTTTCATTCAACTCAATTTGCACTGGCTCTTTTCATTAGATATTTTGTTCTTCCTTCTCATTGTCTTTCCTGTCAATGTTCCTGCTTCTTTTCATACTCCTGTCTCTTAATGTGACTTTCCTTTGTGTTCTTTATTTTTCACTCTTTCTTTTTCTATTCTTGTGATTCTTTGATTTCTAATCTTGTTTTTCATTTCAGTCCATTCTAAAGGAGATCTAAAAGATTGCTTAAAAAAGAACCAGACTAAAGAGATAAAAACAATCAGAAAATAGAAAAGGATCAACAAAGAAAAGAGAAATTATACCTAAAGAGATAACAACTAGTATTATGAAAGACTGGCAGGCAATGACAACAAGGACAAAGAGGAATCACAAAGATATCTTTAAGGAAAAGAAAGAATTAGTTAAGCTTGATAAAAAATATTTTTAAGATTGATTGGTTCTTTTTCTTGCCAAATTACAATGAGGATGATTGATCTGGAAAGATTGATTCAAGGATTGATGATTGGATCAAAGTAAGAATACCAAGGAGATAGAGAGAAATAAGAAGGGGAGAGAAAGTGATGGCAGGTGAGAAGGAGACGAAGGATTAGCATAGCCAAGAGGGCAAGTATTATTGATTGAGTGAAGGATACTAATTAATGATCAATCAATCGAAGAAGGAGAGTAGGTCAATGAAGGATGATTGATGATTTGACATTGAGATGATTCGGAAGATAAATTGTGAGATGAGGAAGAATGAAAATGATTAAGAATGTTTTTAAGAGATCACATTGTGAAGTCAAAGCACTCTGAAAGAGTCAAAGCTGAGATGCAAATAATGATGTTGTTGAACAGTGATGATGTCAGTGAGAGGAACTATCTGAATTCCAACATGGTTCTAGGTTAATTCATTTTCAATCTCAAAAGGCTTTTCTTTTTTCTTTGTTTTTCCATGAAGACATCATTTTCTACTTACCCATGCACTGCAACAAAAAAACTGCTTCAGCCATCAGAAGTAGACATGCAAAAGTACAAAGGCACATTTGAAATTTGGCATGTCTACTGCTGACAGTTGAAGCAGCTTTTCTTGCTGTGCATGGTTTAACTCTCTGCCTTGGCCCTTAGGCTTGAGTAACTTTCTGATGGACTGGTAATCACATTGGCCATAGACCTAGTTTGGAAGAAATTGGATGACTACTGTAAGCATTACACTTTTGTATCTGCCTATCTCTGATTATGACTGAGTACTCACAGTTGGATTTGTGTCTGAATAGTGGTTTGGGTTTGCCTTTCCTCTGTCTATTTGCTGCTTCCACAGCCTGTTTGATCTATATAAACTGATTGAAAAAAGCAATCTGGTTAGCTGAAGCTGTAGTACTGTTGAGTGATGAGAAGTTGCACATGACTTGCCTTTGCCTGTCACACATCTGAAATTCTCCTGACTTGGAGCTACAGATGAATTCCAACAATTACCAATAATTCCAAGTTGAAGTTAATCCAACACAAAAAAATTGTAATCACTTCACAAAAAGTGACAAAGAAAAGTACCAAGGGGCCTTTTTACTCTGGTATGTGATCACTTGTTTTCAAGTGATTGTGTATCTTTTTTGGTGTTTTGGATGTTTAAACGTAGTGGTTATAAGCTACTCATAGTTAGACTTATCTTCTTATTAATGGTTTGTATGTACTTCCAGCCTCATGCTATGATAATTGCAATGATAAGTCATGTTAACTACTCTGATTAGGAAGTTCACATTTGAAATCTGTCAGCAAACAATTTAATGATCTTCAGCAGACAGATAAAATTGCAAAACATCTAATGAAGGTTGCTCCACCAGCTGGCATCAGCATCAGCCACCAAGATAGGTTGCCAATGAACCTTAAAGGATCATCTTCAAAGGTCAGTGAAACTGTGTTGCTGCCAATGTGTACAATAATTACTTGATTTTAAGTGATTTTTATTTGTCAGTAAGCAGTTATTTTAAATATTGCTGTCAGCAACAAAATTTTGAACGTGAACCGTGTTATTGAGATGGTTTGCAAGTGGCAAACTGAGATTAGTCTGTATACATTGTAATCAAATAAGCTTTTTTTCAATTTGATTTAGATCTTGAGAGATGAAACTCACTTGAAAGTTTCCTTAACTTAGGGCTACTAGTGTGCATACTTCTGGGCTCTTGTCGGTGCAGTTGACAGTGCCAGGATCAAATCTATTTTCAAAAGGTTCTGACAAGACTTGCCGATTCATACCCTAATCCTCCCCGGTCCCCGATACATACCGGGGACGATTCGGGTACGTGCTGCGTGCTGTGCAACATCTGCTGCGCAAGAATGAGGTGGGAAGAAATACGCCGACACAGTTCTCCCAAGTACAATACATCGTATCCTTCCAGAGACCACATCCACCAATCGAAACTTGATTCGATCGTCGACTATCGCCCAGGATGCCACGAATGTCACCCGAGTTATTATTATCCTCACATTCTTATCTGAATCCGCTTTCAGATCGTGAACTGGATCTACGTGGTTATCAGATCCCAGCCATCGAAAACCTCGGGGTCACCAAAGTCTGTTAACCTCCTCCTTTGACCTACAAATAATAATCGCGAATTTCGATCGTTGAAAGTTAATTGAAACCTTTATTATTTTCATCTTTTATTTTAATCTGTAAATGCGTGTAGGACTCTTTAGATTCAATTGATCTAACGGATAATTCGATTCGATCGTTAATCAATTTCCCCAAAATGACACGACTCAAACATCTCTATTTATCGAACAATCCAATCAGCTTTATCTCACCCAAGTTACCACAAGCATTACCGAACTTAAACTCGTTGGTACTCAGTGATTGTAATCTGAGTAACTTTAATCAATTGTTTTTGATCTTGAAAGACTTCAATCGATTAGAGTTTTTGGTCTTGACTGGTAATCCTGTTTGCAAGATGAAACTTTATCGGGATTGGTGTATCTTTAATTGTCCTAAAGTGAGAATTTTAGATTTCAGACGCGTCAAGGACAAAGTTGAGTGTACAAGTTTTATTTATTTATTTAAACTGATCAAAGTTACTTACCAAAAATTTCGATGACTTCAACAACGTTTTTATTTATTTATTTTAAAAAATATTGTTGGGAAATAGGATCGTAAGACGGCTAGAGAATTATTCTATGATCCGGTAACGAAAAGTGGCACAGCGATCGCGCAAGCATTATCGATTGCTGAGACTACGGAAGAAGGAGAAGGGAGTGAAGATAGTACGATGATTTCGAGTAATCGATCGCATCAGAAGATCGAAGCTGGACAGTCAGGTCGAACATTAACAGCTGAAGAGAGAGAACGAATCAAACGATCGATAGAAGAGGCGACGTCAGTGGAAGAAGTCAGACGGTTGAAGCGGATGCTCGAACAGGGATTCATTCCTCGGGCGCCATGATCTTTGGAACTGTTCTTATTCTCTTTGCTTTTTATAATTCAGACTACCAGTTCAATTCTGGTAGTTGAGATGTTTGTGTTTTTTTTTGTTTCTGTTTTTGATGATGATGATGGTCATCCGTAAACAAAAAAAGAAAACGAAACAGTCCTATTTATAATTGAACCAAGTAGATAGATAGATATAAATCAGTTATTTGTATCTTGCTCTGCCAACTTCCAAGTCAAGAGACATGCTAAGCCCCAAGGCAGTTATGACAAGGTGAATGGATTGTAGTGAATTGATAGATTTATTGAAAATGTTATGTTTTGTTTTGTTGAAGCCGAACTGACTCCTCTGAGCCCCTAATGAGATCCACCGCCCACTTTCTCTCCATGATCCCAGTACTTCAGTTGTTGTGTTGTTGCGATAGATTTGCCAGAGCTTTGGAGAGATCTTGCTTGGAAGCTAAGCTGGTCAGCCCATGTACATAGATTTATCTGATGGTTTTTAACTTTTGCCGTCACAGTTTAAGCACAGTAGTAAATATGTATATGTATATAGATACGGTGATATAGTGATCTGCAATAAAGTTTGATGAATAAAATTTAGTAAAAATTTAATTAAATTTCAATTAAAAATTAATTCGTCGATCGCTCCTCCGACAAGTCCGACTAAACTGAACTCTTCACAGCAATTTCAGTTTTTCAGTTTTTCAGTTTTTCAGTTTTTCAGTTTTTTATCATACACCACACTACTACTGCTACTGCTACTGCTACTACTCCACTACTACTAAACTCACTCACTCACTCACTCATCCACTCCACAACACCATGTCCCAATCAACTTCATCATTGGCCAGCTTCACCGCTCACACCGATGACCATCGACGACGCAAGAGGAACAGGACAATGCAATCATGTCTACCCTGTCACACAAACAAACGAAGGTATTCATCCATCTCATCATCATCATCATCATCATCATTCTTAACCCCATCTCAACAGGTGCAATCGAGGAAGACCATGCGAACGCTGTACCTCACTCGGTATCACCGGAAATTGTGTTTACGAGACAGAGGATCCAAGCGTCATCAAGTCTGTCATCTCCTTCTTCATCTACTTCTTTTCGATCCATACTAACTGTGGCTTCGATCATCTCAGAAAATTCGACCTGAAAGATCCCGCCTGTGAGATCGCTCGGCTAAGAGATCGGATTGCTGAACTCGAAGGAGTCGTCCGGATCCTCAAAGGAAGACCACATCCCAAACAACAACGTCACCCCAATAACTCAATCGGTCCTCAATCAAGTCTCATAAGTCCCACCCTCGGTCCTTCAAGTCCAACCTTTGCTCGTTCACACTCTCAATCTCTGGGTGCCTGGAGCATCCAAGAGGACGGTAATCATCGTCCAATCCTAGATATCTTTCAATCTTCTCGAAATAGCGGTGGTGGTGGTGAAGGAGATAGCTCTGAACCTGTCTCACCATCCTTTCGTGGTTCAAACGATCAACACCACCACTCTCGTCCAACGAGAAGCTCGAGCTTCAAGACTGACCTGGGATCTCTAGTCGAAGATTTAAGAGAAAACCAACGTCTAGAAAATCTACCCTACCTAAGACAATCTAGTTGTCCACCCGGAATGAAATGCTACGGAGAAGATCAGAATGTGATCGAGGATGATGAGGATGGTCGAAAGATGTTTTTAGGTCACGCAGCAGGTGGCTCATTACTCCGAAAGGTATGCCTCTTTTCCTCTCTATCTCCGATCATATTAGCCCTCATATCTTTGATCATCATCCTTTTCCAGCTTCAAGGTTTGACCTCTCCAGAGCTCAAACCTCACACACTGGACTCGGATTCCAGTCCACCACGAAACGAAATGATCACCGCCAAAGTCGCCTATATGGGTCTCTTTGGTGGTAAAATCGGAAAGCGCTGGGCTTTTGAAACACCCGGATCGGTCACTAGCAGCTCAGATATGAGGAATGTTATATTGGATGCTTTGCCTTCCCCCGCGTGCGCTCAACAGTACGTACCTCAGTAATTTCCAAAGTCGAGATAGACAGTCTTAAACAAAAAAAAAAACCTCATCCGATAGGTTATTGGATTGTTTTCTACAGGACGTCGATTGTTTTTATCAGTAAGCTTCTTGAGATTCATATCAATCCGATAACAATCAGCTAATCTCAACTTACTACGTAGCGCTTGGCACTCCCCCACAATCATCGACCTTTACCAAGGATTCTTTTCATCATCAAGATCGGAACAGGAACGACTGCCATTTACCCAACTCAGTGTCATTCTTAGCATACTCACCGCTACATCCGACCTGGCCAGTCACATCATAGATGCCCCTCCAATCATGGTCGGTGAGGTCAAGGAAGACTATCAGAAGAGGTTGAAAGCTTGGCGCTTTTCATTCTCTAACAAGCTAGGTTGGTTCTTCTCATCCTGACTCTGACCACTCCCCTTCACCTCATCTTTCTCATCCAAATTCTTCCGAGTAGCCTCCTGTGCGGTCCATTCTCTCAAATTGGCATCTTATTTGGGACACCCCTCGATCGAGTGCATCCAGGCTCAATTATTGCTTGTTTTATACATGGTCAACAACGATCGTTGTACTGGTATGTTTGCATACTCTGCAAAGCCACTCGAGTTACTCATTCACATTCATCTTGCTGCTTG
The DNA here is from genome assembly GCA_001624995.1 of Puccinia horiana. NCBI lineage: Eukaryota > Fungi > Basidiomycota > Pucciniomycetes > Pucciniales > Pucciniaceae > Puccinia > Puccinia horiana. The sequence continues at coordinate 507,018 of LWDY01000032.1, read as the reverse complement.
TTTCATAGATGCATGGTGCTTTATTGGTGGAGTAATCAAACAGGCCCAATGTTTGGGCTTGCACATTGACCCATCGAAACTAAACCCACACATGCCTGTTCTTGAACAGGAATTACGTCGTCGGGTTTGGTGGTCTGTCCAGACGTGGGATGTCTTCCTAGGCATTGCATTTGGATGGCCAGCTGGCGTCACCTTGAGTGATTCTGATCTCCCCTCGGATCGAACCGAAGAAAGTTTGATCGGTCAAGCGCTTGCTACCCCTCCTAGCCTACCCCCACAAGGCGTCACTGAGTTGACTTACCATGTCTTCAACTGGTAAGTCGGGATCCATTTCTCGTCACACTGTCAATTGACTGGTCTGTGTTTCTCAGGGAGACGTGTCTATACGCTCGTGATATGATGGATCGGATCTTTGGACAAGCCGTTTGGAGTTGGGGTAAGTCACCAGAACCCCAAGAAGGACCGAAGTACGAGCAAGTTGTCAAGTTGGATACTACTATCAAGGTATATAAACTTTTTTGGTCATTTTGCCTTTTCTTGTAGATGGAGTATATTCATTTATTTTTGATATATGTTTGTCTACAGACTTGGTATCACCGCGTGCCAGTAGCGATGAGATTTGAACCAGACCCAATCGATGACTATCCAGGCAAACCAAGCGGGTCCTTCCAGACCACCAGTCAAGTTTTTCAACCTTCGTCTACTGGTGTAGGCATAGAGGATATCCGCCGGCGTGAACCCATGCTAGCCAAACAAGCACTGTTATTATCGATATCCCAAAACACAATCCTGCTATTGCTACACCGTCCATTCCTGAGCCTCTCGCTAGAAAATTCCACCGGAACCACAGGTCATCAAATGTCAGAGGAACAGTGCGTCAGGTCATCTCAAGTGATTATTGAAGCCCAACGCCTGCTGGTAGAGCTTTTCCCGGCGACGCGGAGGATGTGGTATGGCTGGTACTTAACTTTTCATGCCGCAATGACATGCGCTTGGATCTCGCTTCTACGCACCCCAACTCATCCGATGTCTGGCCTTTCGCGAAAATGTATTACCTTGGGAATCGAAACTTTTGAGCTAGCTATTAGGACGCCTGAGAGTCTGCCCGAAAACTACCTCCGCGCCTGCTCTCAGTTACAGGCCATCCGAAATTACAGTAATCGCAAAATGAATCCCCCCAAGGCCATCACCTACCCCACCCACGTTTTTGGCTCCGCAGCTGCTGTACCTTCATTTGCTTATAGCCTTGCACCTCGTGCTATGACTACGCTTGCCAGAAATATGGATAAGTATCCGAATTTCCCAGAGTCTTCACCCCGACTGAACATTGGTAATGACCAAGATATGATTATATTTGAAGATCCAGCCATGTCTTCACAATCTTTAGCATCCCATCCATCATCCTATCCTGAAGAATCCTCCTCTCACCAGACCTCACTATCGAACTCTGAACACAAAACGGGCTGTCAAGAAGAACTAGGCTCAAATTCTCAACTACATCCCCCAGTTCACCAACCTCCACTGCGCTTCGACTCGAATAATCAGCAAAATATGTCGCGATTCACCCGATCTGATGGAACTGGAAGTCAAGGCCACCACCACAACTACTACTCGGTCAACTCTGAATCTTTCCACCGACCTTCTCAGCCCTCGACCAAGCCTCGATCTCCCCCAACACATCAGGGATCTATACACTCTCTCGATTCTTATCCAAACATCAGCCACTTGACTCAACCACAACTTCCTCCAATCCATGGATTTTTCTCCCCTGCTTCTGGTTCTGGGATGGGTTTTTGTGCTGGGAGCGCTTCTAGCACGGCACCGCCTCTGTATGCGGCCCAATACGCCATGAATTTCCTTCAATATCAAGACGTCAACGTGAATATGAACGTGCCTCTGTCGATGTTGGTAATGCATCATGTCAATTCGTCCGACGAAAATGGCCAAGAATCTCATCAGACTAACGATCATTACTCGTATGAACCGGTGGGACAGATCCGAGACGAAAACTCGACTAACAAATTACTCTTCGGTAACTATCTCAGGGAAAATTAATCAAATCTGTTTAATTGCTATCTCTATCTACATATATACATGTCTTTCCCTTTTTATTTGGATCCAGAAAAAGTTCTTGTGGTTTTGTTCATCTCTTTTTGCCTTTTACAGTGTCAGGGGAAAAATAAATAAGAGACTATATATACATTTATAGTAGGTTTGATTGTTATTTCTTTTTTTATGCTATTATCTATGGTTCTCTTTCACAAAAATAAACGGATTGTCTCAACTGTAATACGTCCTCCTTCTCCCCATGATCGATCGACCGACTCCAATTTTCTCCTCAACCCCGGATCTTGTTTTTTTTTTGTTTCAATCTTATCTCTACCTCGGATCTTTTCTGTTTTCTCTCTCCAAAAAAAAAGGGGGGGGGGGGGGGGGTTCTTGTTTATTGGATCGATGTCTGTTTCATACCTTATATATATTATTTATATATAGCGTAGTAGTAATTTGTTCTTGAATGTTTTTTTTTTCTGTTTTGCTCATTTTTTTATTACATCCTTTCTGGAGAAGAGTATTTAACTCAATATGTGAATATAAATATTTTGTATGTATCTTGACTGTTTTTTTACTTATCTCTGTTTTGGTTATTTTGGTTATAGGTTGGAATGGATTACATTTATAAATAATATTTTTTTTTCTTTCGTGACATGACATTATTTAGACGTACATACTGATTCATCTGAGAAAACGGAATGGATTGGAATGAAATGAAACGGAAAAATAGAAGAAAAAAAAACATGTTCTGAGAGAAACAAGCGATCCACAAATCATTATCGAAGGAATGTTGAAAACATCTATCAAATTCTTGGCCGACAAACTCCGAACAAGGAGACCAAAGCCATGGGACAGGATGGCCGAGTGGTTAAGGCGACAGTTTTGAATTCGCGTCTGCGTCGCATCCATGGCCAACATAGTTTGATGGAAGACCAAGGCGGGTGTTGATACATGCCAGCTGTTTCACTTCGTGAGCGTGAGTTCAAACCTCACTCCTGTCGAGATATCTTTTTTAATCAGAAATGTTGTTGCCATTTTTGTTGTGATCACAAATGTGTTGTGTACACTATTTTTTAATTCGTAATTTGGCCTTTGACATTGTTGTGCACTATGAACGTTATGATTTCTTTGTATGTATGTACAACTTGTTAGATTGTGACAATTGGGTTTTCTGGTACTTGATGATGATGATAAGTTCTGTAAGTATGCACATCTAATTAAAGTCATGTGTGATCTACTTCTTTTTGTTTGGGCAGGCAGTGGGGATGGGGACTACAAAATGTTTTCAACCATTTTTCAGGTTGATCAAATTGGGTAACGGGGATTGAAAATGTAAACTGGGCAGATTGTATTGAAAGGAGACAACTAATAAGGGTTTTAGAATTGAAAGGGGAGGTGCAGTTGTCCAAGTTGGAAGGGTAGCGTAGCCAGGGGTTGGGTCTGCCGGGATTTGAACACTAGACTCCTTGCTCAAAGGGAGTATAGTATGTTGCACAGGGGTGACACTGAGTTTCCGTGGGATGTTGCACAGGGGTGACACTGAGTTTCTGTGGGTTGTTGTACAGGGGTGACACCGAGCTTCCTGGGTGAAGGTTACCACTAGGTCCACTGTACACTATGAATGTTCAATATTTTTGCACTACATAATAGGACTCGGAGGGAGGCTTCACAATACAAGATTTTACTTCTGGTGTGCCTCAAACTCCTTTCCCGTTTGTGAAATTCTTGTCTAAATTTTAGGTTAAACACTCACCATCACCTCACACCTCAACACAGCAGAAGCCTCTTTTTCCATCATCTCAATCAACACCGCAAAAATGGATGGTTGGGTGAGTTCACTTCTGAATTTTTCAATTATATTTCATTTACTGATGTTCAACTCATTTTCTAGATTGCTCCTGCTTTGTTGTTGGTAAACACCACTAATCAGCCCAAAACACTGTGTCTAATGTGGTGGACTCATCAAACCCAGTCCCTGCTTGGTCTGCTGACACTGATGTTATAAACAAGAAAAGTGTGCTTTTTGCACAAAAGCAGAAATGGAGGCTCACCACAAGGAAATGGCAAGGTTAAAAAAGGGGCTTGGTTATGTGACTCCCAGAAATTGGAGTTGCGACTCCCAAGACAGCCGCGACGTCAGGTTTGGGAGTCGCAGCTCCAAATCAATTTTTAATTTGGGAGTCGCAACTACAAAAAGGTGAAAAAACACCAAAAATGAAAAAAAAAAATCACAGCTCATCTTTGGACAGAGAAAATGATCTGAAAAATTTACAGAGCCTTCTGAGTGCTGGCCGTGCAATTCTCTGAAATTTTCAGAGTTTGAAATAACCAAATTGAATGTAATTTTTTTCTTTTCTATTTTCCTACTTTAATATCAAAATCCCCACCAGTATTGTTTCAATCCCTCACGCCTCCCTAATGCTTTGAAAAAATTCATGAGGACATTTTTTTGTAATTATATTTGTCAAAAAATTCCACAAAAGGTATGAATAAAGGGAACAAATTGCAAACCACATTCTGATTCAATTTATGAAAAATAAATAACAATCAAAAACAAAGCCATCCAAGAAAAAGACAAGGATAACAGTCATATTTATGATACAAGAAAGAAAACTCTAAAGAGAAATGAGAGAATGCAAAGAAGAAAAAATATAGAGAAACAATAAACAGACTACAGCTCAATAATTTCTAATTTTATTTGGGCCAGCCTCATCTTTAAGTTTTTGAGTCAGCTCGAAGCAACTGGAATATTTTTCCTCCCATGCCAAAGCTTCAGGCACAGCAATGATGCACCATTGCCTGAGGACTTGGGGGGCAGGAAAAAGAAGGGGAACATTGAGCTCAACAGCAACAAAGTGACTAAGAGCAGAGAGGAAAGTAATAAAAATGGGAGGGTTATTGTTTGGAGGGACAAAATGGGGAAAGGAAGTAGACAAAAAAAAGACTGGAGTTTTGAAAGCATTAGCAAGAAGATCACCTGTCATTGGCATAGACATCCAGTGAGCTTTGGTACAGGAACCCCGTTTTTCGACCTTGATCTGGCTTAAGACTGGCTTCACTTTACACAGATAAGAATTTTCTTGATACCATTCCACATAATTTTCAACATCTTCATGGAGCTCATTACAAATTTCAAAATATCCATCTTGACCGCGTCCAAGACAATAAGAAGCCACTCGAAAGCCACAGTTACCATTGGGTTCAACGTTCAGCGTCTTGGATACAAAAGGCTGGATTATTTCTGGGAGAAGGGACCGGAAGTGGGGGTTGTTGGGAGGAGGAATTGTTGATGTTTTTTTGACTAACTTGTTTGGGCGGATTTTCTTCTTGGGTACTTCTTTCTTGACATCCACTTCTTTTGCAGTGGGCTTTAAGCAAGGCTGTGTTCGGGGCTTGGGTTTTTCTTCATTGACCTTCTTCTCTCTTCATTTTTTTTCTATTATTTCAAATGAGGAGTCCCTTTTCGTCGTCCTGGGATTTCTAGTCTTGGGTTTGTTTGGCGCGCCAGCAGGTCTGCCCTTACCCTTGATAGCCGCCTTAGGAAGGGAGATGCCCACGATACTTCCAGATCCTTCCAAGAGGCAAGAAATGGTTTGGATTTGGATTTCTCTTTGGGCTGGATTCATCTCGAGAAGGCGCTCCTTAATTCTGCCGACCTGTCCTTTGGCGTTGTCATTGAGAGAAAGATCCAGGGGTCTGTAATCCTGGTATTTGAAAAAATTGAAAAAAGAAGGATTTGTTAGATTAGAGGGAATGGAAGGGTTAGTTAGAGGAAGTGAGAGGGAAGAAGGGTTAATTAGAGGAAGTGAATGGGGTGGGGGCCAGGAGGACTCAAGTTTTGGTGGAGACTCCTGAATTTTTTTCCTCTGGGGGGGTTTTGGTAAACGGCGACTCCCGGCAACTCCTACAAATGCACAAGCATCGAGGTTATTAGAGGGGGCGACTCCCTTTTTTGGCAGGGAGAAAAACAACCTACTCGAATTCCTGAAACTCCCTATGGGTGGTTTGTTTTTCTTGGGATTGGTGCGGCGACTCCCAGTGACACCCTAAAATGAATTGAATTTATATTAATTGGAGGTTGGCGACTCCCAGAATCTAAGAACTTCGATTTGGACTCACGGCGACTCCCTAGGGGTCGTAATAATAAATCGGATTGGAGTGGCGACTCCCTGAATTAATTTTATTATGTATACATTGGAGGTTAGCAACTCCCAGATTACGAGTTCATTCATTTGGACTCACGGCGACTCCCCATGGGTCGTAATAATAAATTGGATTGGATTGGCAACTCCCAGAGAAAAAAATGCCCCAAGCTTCCAATGTCCAATTGGAGTGACGACTCCCGGCGGACCAGCCAATTGAGCACCAAAAACCTCAAAATGGAGTGGCGACTCCCCACCCCACCCCCCAAAAAAAGCAAAAAAAAAAAGAAAACTCACTTTGATGAGCCATTGAGGATGAAACTCAAATGGCTCCAGCATTTTTCCCTGCCTGCCTAGCTCTGCAAGCTGGTGCTTGCATGGAATACCCATCCTTTTTTGATAGAAGCCGTTGCAATGATCATCTGTTTTTAACTTTGAGACTTCAGAAAAGTTCCTTTGCGCCTGCCTGAGCGCAAAGTGAGTCATCTTCCCCAGGCAGTTTTTGAAAATTTGTGGGAGATTCTTGAGGCTGTTGATCTTCTGCTGATGATATTGGGCGGAGATCTTGTGGCACTGAGCTTCAAGGGCATTGGAAATCATCTTGATGACAGAAGTGAAGGAGTATTGGGGGCCTAGTAGATGAGTTTTGATGAAAGAATGGGCTGATTCGATTCGAGAGGTTGTCCTGTGTCCAAAGTGGGGGAGCAATTTCGTCCAAGCATTCAAATATTTTTCTGCAACTGGTAGCCAAGTATTTGTGATGTATTCTTGAAATGCGGGGCCGTATTTGGAAGATAATCTTTCAAAAATTCAGATTCAATTGGTAGCTGGATTAAGTTATTCCAATACTGAAGCATTTCCTTTTCTTGAGACTTGTTCTTGATGGTTTTTGCTGTGTTGGTGAGAAGGTTCTTCTGAATATGCCAAGTACAGAGCATGTGGGAAGAGGCAGGGAATATTGTTGAGAGGGAATTAATGAGAGCTTGTTCACGATCAGTGACAAATACTTCTGGAACTGGAATTTTGTTGGTGTAGAAAATAGTGAGAAGACATTCAAGAGCCCATTGATAGTACGCCAGAGTTTCTTCGGCCAAAAAACAGAAAGCCAAACTGAAATTCTTGCTGGAGCCAGTGATCCCGGCAACGTGAAGCAGCAGCATCTTGTATTTTTTTGTCTTGTACGTGCAATCCAGAAGGAGGATGTAGTGGTAGTGGGATAGAAGTTCAACAGAGCAGGAGTGACAGAAAAATAGAGCTTTGAGGCCGCCATCTTGATCAACTTTTGTGTGAGTTGTGAAGTCAGAATTTGCCAGAGTTTGGTTGAGATGGACTATTGGACTGATTCCTTGGAGAATTTCTTGTTGAGCCTTCTTTCTAGTTGTTTAAAAGTACTGATAGTGGCTAGAATTGTTTACTCAGGATGGGTCTTCTTCAAGGCTTCAGTCCAGCGTCGCCGATTCTTTTCATTTCTTCATACAGATTTTCAGTGAGTTTTTGGTTGACAGTGTGGGCGGCCAGGTCTAGAGAGTTGGAGTGGTTGTGAGTGGGATTGATGACCTTGAATTTCCAGTGGTTCAGTTTCTTCTGGAAATGTACTGACACGGCAAAAGGGCAATTGATCAATCTGGTGACGTTTGGAGGAGGTCTTGGGCTGCCTCACGAGTTTGGTTTTGTGCGGGAGTCCCACCCCTAGAAGTAAAAAGTAAAAAAAATGACCAAAACAAATAATTCCATCAGTTTTTTGCAAGAAAAAAAGCAAAAATAAAATGAAGAAAATTAAAATAAAAAAGATAATGGAAAGGGGAATAGAATTTTTCAAGAAAAAAGCGAAAATGAAGAAAAGAAAATTGAATAAATTACTCACCTATCACATTTGAAGAGAAAAATCAAAAGAAAAATTGACAAACATTAATCAGTAAGTATGTTCAAGGAAAAATCAAAAGTACATACCTATCACATTTAAAAGTGATACTTTTACCAGGAACACTTCTCTTGATGACAATCGCGTAGCCGTGAAGTTGAGTGGTTTCCTTAATTGAAGTCTTGAACAGCTCAGGATTAGTGTAGATGCCTTCAGGAGGAGGAGAGCAATTTCTTGATGTTCTTCTGGCTCAAATTCTTTGTTGATCTCAACTGTGATGCCGTGTAGTTGAGCGAGTTTTTTGATTGATGTCCTGAGCTTCTCAGGATTGGTGTAGATTTATTCCTTTTTCTCAGCGCTTTTTTTGGGGTTTTCTTTTTCTTCAGTTTTTTCTTCATTTTTTTCTTCTTGGTTTTCTAGATTTTCTTCATTTTTTTCTTCTTGATTTTCTTCATTTTTTTCTAATAGATTGATACAAGCTTCTATGATTTTCTTCTTTCTCAATTTCTTTTTGTCTTTCATTATTTTTCTCTTCTTCATTCTCATCTTCAAAGTTGTTGACATCTTCATCTTCATTCTTGATTTTTTCTTCAATTTTTTCCGCTTTTTTTTCGTTTTTTTCGAGTATTTCTTCTGTAATCTTCTGGAGGAAGGGGTCTAGGTTTTCAGGGAAGAGGTTGGACTGTTCTGGGTGCATGGTTGGTGATTTTTGGGGGTTTTGGTTGTTTGTTGTGTGGGGGTTTGATGGGTGATGGTGGTGTGAAGTGTGTTGAGGTAGTCGCTCGTTCGGTTTCATGGATTTAGATGAAAAAATTTGACGTGACCCCACTCGGATTGACTGATTTCAAACTCAGTCAATTGACTCCCGGGTTGGGGGGCGACGCCCCTGTTCACATAATTGTGTGGAATTCCCCTAGCAACTCCCGAATCCGACTCCCAGGTTTTTAATATATTTTCAGCCGAATTAGGGAGGCAACTCCCAAATTCGAAAATGAATTCAAGCTGCGACTCCCAAACATGACGTTGCAACTCCAATTTCTGGGAGTTGCATAACCAAGCCCCGTTAAAAAAAGGGTCAGGCTAAATGCACTCCAAAGTTTTACTAAATGCACTCCAACTTTTTGGAGTGGACACCTGACACACTCCAAATATTTTGGAGTACATAAGATGTGCACACCAGAGGGAAAAAATATATTGGAGTTCACAAAGTGTGCACTCCAAATACCCCAAAAAAGCTGAATGCACCCCAATTTTTTCATTTTTGTACTCCAAAGTTGAGCCCAGGCCTTGAGGGATACTACAACATTGTTTGTTGGTGGGGGGGAGCTGACAACATGTTGTTGTATGTATGTCTATCTCTATCTGATCTCAAAAAGTGTAGGATATGAGGTGAAGGAGTTAGAATGTGAGCTTTCTGAGGGGGTGCTGGGATTTCCTGGTGTTTTTTGGGTGTAACTTGCAGTGGGTTTCAGGGTGCGCACTCCATTCACTCCAAAGGTATTGAGGGATTGGAGTGCCCACCTAGTCACTCCATTTTATGTGTGTACTCTGGGTGTGCACAAGGGTGGGCAGTTACATTATCTGGGGTTATCCAGGGAGTTTTGGATAATGTAACTTTTTTTAGTTATCCAAAATCATGTGTTCCAGTAAAATAACTTATCTTCAGTGTAAAGTATAGTAAAGTAACTTGGATTTAGTTATCCAATTTTTTCCATTGGATAAAGTAACTAATTGCTAGTTATCAAGGAATGTAACCAAAAAAGTTACTTTATCACAGTTACCAGGATTTTTTAGATCTAAAAATACTTTCTGGGTATACCAAATGGGTTTTGACAAATATCCTACAAAATTAAATTATAAGATGATCAGTAAGTTGATCTAAAAACACCCAAAAAGATCAATTATCTCACAAAAATTTGATCTACTGAGCTTTTTCTGTTGTGTCAGTTTTAGTTACGGTAACTGATAAAGTAACTTATCTTTAGTTATCCATTTTTTTGAATTGGATAAAGTTATCAGTAACTATCAGATAAAGTAACTTAAAAAAGTTACGTTACAGCCATAGTTATCCATTTGGATAATGTAACTGCCCACTGCTGGTGTGCACTCCAAAGTTGTTGGAGTGCGCAACATGCACAATCCAACAAATTGAAAAATTATTTGGGAATTGGTGTGCACAGAATTTGCACTCCAAGGAATTGGAGTGCACAGTCTGTGTACTCCAAGCATATGTGGGACTTTGGAGTGGACAAGTGTTCACTCCAATCTTTTTGGAGTGAACACTTGTCCTCTCAAAAAAAATTGGAGTGAACACTTGTCCACTCCAAAATGGAGTGCACGTAGGAAATCATTGGAGTGCATTTAGCCGGACCCTAAAAAAATCAAAGCAGCCGAGAAGCAAAAAAGAAGGCCAATCTCAAAAAAGTCTGCTCACGCCCAACCCAACCCAATTTTAATCCTCAGTCCATTCATGAAGACTTTGGGAGCATTTGTCCATTCCTTGAAGATGACAGGAACTACAAGCAGCTATACGGGACAGGATCTAAAACCAAGGTCTGAGGAAGTATTGTTGCAAAGTCCCACTGCATGAACTAATTGCTCAGGCTGGCCGGTTCAACCTGTCCGAGCAGTTTTAAGACAAGAGGCAACAGTGGTCCTGCTATTCTACCTGTAGTGGTAGCTTAGTGCAGCATAATTCGGCTCACAGCCAACAGGCTTTCTGTTAGCTGTTAGAGGGGTTTTCCCTATTGCTACGTGCCTGGCCTCAAAAAGGGCTTTGTTATACTTCAAAAAAGCTGTTCTTATTGGAACCCCTGCTAGTAAAATTGCTGTGTAGCAGTGCTAAAAAATCCGTTAAGGCTACAGCATTTGCAGGCTGGAAAGAAGTTTGCCACACTGATGTCCAAGAACTGCTTGGACAGGCCAATCCAAGGAATTTTTGGACAGGCCAGTCTGAGTAGCTAGTATAGGCAGTGTCTGAGGCATACAACACATTTGCCATTTATGTGAACAATAACTCAAACATGCGGCTTCACCTCACTGGAAAACAACTTTGCCAATGTGTCAACCAATACAATGAAAGGTTCCACCTCACTGAAGAATGGGCTGAGAATACAGGTGCTGGAGTTGAGGAGGCAGATGGAACAGCAGTGTTGAAAAAAGCATTGGAGTTGTGGTGCCCTTGCTACGAACAAATGTGTTGGGGTTTATGCTTGTCATCTGGGTTTCCTTTCCTCTTGACATTCCTTATCTGTCACATCTATTTCTCTCTTCATCTGAGTCAGAGTTCGTGGAAGGTTAATCTTCTTCATCCTTCCACAAACCACGTCCACCACGCTTACCAAGCTCGTGTACTCTGTCTCAGGTAATGTTTCTATTCTCATTCTCTTGTTCATTTTGTCTTTCTATCTTAAGCAATCTATCCTTCCACGAACCACGTCCACCACACTTACCAAGCTCGTGTACTCTGTCTCAGTCTAAGCTATATCACTATCAACAAAATGCACACCATCTTGGGGACCAAGGCCAACATCACTCCTTTGGCTCTGTATGAGCCAGGCAGTAGTGTTGGTTTTTATGATGATGAGGACAATAGTAATGAAGAAAAAGATCTGGCCTAGTCTCACAAGAATCAAACTGAAAGTGGTTTGTTGGAAGAGCTGTCTCAATGACAACATCCACTCCACAAGAATGTCAAGCAGGTGACCCAACAAGAACCCCCTAGACAGTCCTAGACTGGCAGAGAATGCAATGGAAGATGGAGATTTTCCAGCTCCATTGAACTTTGCTTAGGTCAACTATGTCTCTCAAACTCAAACAGAAGGCAAGCCATCAATTCCACCTATCAGCACACTAGCTGATTCTACTCTTTGAACATCCCTCATGGCCTGGGTTAGACAAGGACACCATGCAGCTTCAAATTCAACTTTTGGAAACTCACCTGTGTAGATACTGCAAAAAGTAAGATGTGTCTGGTGGGACTCAAACTCACGACCTCACACCACATGAAAATAGGGAGCGCTTTTTGAAAAGCATCATCTGATGACTTGAGTTGGGATGTGGGCCGCAACCAGGCACGACATCCCATACTGGTCAACAACCCCCTCTTGATGTCAAACTTCAATCACACAACAGCAGCTCATGTCACCAGGTGATACTTTTCAAAAAGCTTCCCCAGTTTTCATGAGGTGTCAGCAATGCTGAGACACATACTAAAGTGCTGCCTTTACCAACTAGGCTACAGACGCTTGTGGATGCCAGGATAGTTGGGTGGTAGTGGATATGTTTCAACTCAGCAGTTGGAGCAATACATCATGATAGCACACTAACAGACACCTCAACAATCTGCCCTGAGCAACTCTGAGTCAGCCAGTGTCACCTTGTCAGAAACTGGCCAACATAGAGGAACCTCTAGTTGAACCGGAGGTGACAACCAACCGAAAGGAAGCCAGCTGCCTGCAGATATTTATGAAACTGAAAGGTTCAGAAGTGAACCTATGAATGCAAGTCTCAAAAGAGAGATTGGTGGCTGAACAACAGCACCTCATGCATTCCAACTCCAGATCCAGAATATTGGAGAAGGAGGGAAGAGGGCAGTCCCAACAGGACTTATGCCTAAAAACCTGAAGGAGGGAGGAGAGACTTTTCCCCCAGATTAGAGAACACCAAGCCCGCTAAAATTACTGATACTAGACTTTTGTCGAGTATCTTGTGATTGGGGCCTATTCCTTTCTAATCAATCTTTTCCTTATTATCTTCCTCTAAACTCCTCTTGCTTAAACACCCTCTTCTTCCTTAAAACTCCCTAAATCCTTGAACTAGAAGGCTCAGGTAAGAACCCTTCTAGATCTTACTCCTTTTCTCTTAACCCACTCAGTCTTTGACTCGTAGGTGATACTCCTACCAGCCCCTTTTGGTGAAAGGCACGGCTAGCCCAGGACGTTCTTCTCCTGTGAGCTTACTTCTAGTGCTGTAAGCATAGAAAGAAGATTCAGAGATCCCCTCTGACACACCTCAACTCAATCTGAAGCTGCTGTGAATCTCTTTGGAACATTCCCCAGCCTATATGCGGGAAAGAGATTGACTCTGGGCCCACCCAGGGAGGCCTCAAGCAAAGGCAAATCTTGGGTTGCTGGGGTGTTTGAAAGTTCAAACAAGTACAAATCCATGTTCTTGGATGGTCATATGGGGTGGGGAAAAGAGAAAACTCATGTATGGAGAAAAAAGAGTGTGAAAGGTTTGAATGGGAGAAGGAGAAATGTTAAGATGCTTGTACCAACAGTGGGCCGCTACGCTACACCGTGCAGTGTTGCGGCCTTACTTGAAGCTCAAAAACTCTGTAAAGTTAGCAGCTTTGTAGTGCCGCTATGCTGTGCTAAGCTGTGTTTTTCTGCTAAAAAGCGGTTTAACACAGCGTAACAGCCTCTTTTTATGAGGCCGGGCGCATAGCGATAGCTAAAAATCCTCCAACAGCCAACGGAAAACCGTTAGCTGTAGCGGAATTACGCTACCGCTACGGGTAGCATAGCGTAGCTGGCCCACCGTTGCTTGTACTGAGTATATGCTTCAACCTAGTTATATTTAGCTCACTCAGTTCCTCATCCTGATTTTCTTACTCACTGAAATCTAAAACCACATTTATCTTTGTGATTGAATCACGTGTCATAGATAGTCTGTGAACATCAGTCCCGACTACCTGTGTTTGTCCCAACAAGAAATTCCACCAATTGGAGATGCATCAACAAGAGACTGTCAACCAGCAATTTCAGCTTGAGAGTGCAAAGTTGGACCAAAAACAACCTGAATCCAATCATAACATGGATTTGGGCAAACAGAAAAGTACCCTTGAGCAAGCTAGGTTTGAACAAAAAGTGGGTTGCTAGTGGTAAAACTCACACAGAGATCAAATATTGTTGTGTATGATCTAATAGACTATTAGATCATCATGATCTATGGTGCATTTCATCTCACTTTTTTTTTACTGTTTTCATTTCCATTGTTTCTTTTTTTCTTGTTTCTGGCTCTGGATTGGTTTGAAATTAGAAATTGATTGAAACAAATAGTGTGAGCAAAAAAGAAGAAAAAAAGAAGGTGCATTGCAATTGTCAAGTGAGCAAAAAAAAAGACAATAAACAATGAAAATGTGCATTGAGAGAAAATCCAAACTGAGCCAAAAAGAAAAAGAAGATTGATCAACTTCCCCCAATTGAGTAGTTGGAAAATTCCCAACATTCAATCGTATTTTCAAAGGAATGGAGAGGAGTGGGGGATCTATTTTGGACCTGTTGGTAGGGGTCATTGAGGCCTTTCCAATGGTCCAAAAGGATGCCCAAAAATGCCGGGGAAGATACACCACTGAGCAATTTTTTTCATGACCTTGTGTGCAACAGTGGGTCAGCTACGCTACACATATTGTTAGCGTAGCATAGTGTTAGCTTTTTAAGCTACACTAACACACCGCTAACGTTAGCAGCATAATTCAGCCAACTAACACTTTTTTTGTTAATTGGTAGCGTAGCGTTAGCTGGGGTCAGGAAAAAAAAACTAACACTACCAGAAATTTGTGTTAGCGGTGTTAGCGGTTGAAAAAGTTACGCTACACTTTTGAATTTTTCTTGTTAGTTGGTAGCGTAGCATTAGCTGGGGTCAGGCAAAAACAACTAACATAGTGGATTATGCATATACAAATTTGAGAAATTATAAGATAAACTTTTTTAGTATGGCATGTCACGACAAAGTTGGCTCCAGATTTGATCGTATCCTTGGAACACCAGAGATGAGCAGTGTAAGTTGGGCTAGCATTGTTCCAGGAGTATTGAGGATGCAAGTGTGAGTACAAGACAAGAAAGGAGATTAATGTTATGATCCCCCATTAAGCCCAACCGCCTTGCAACTTTATTACTTGTGCAAATAAGCTGCTTTGAGTTGGTAAAGTTGCAAGTTGGAAAGGGTGTCAATGGTTTGAGTAAAGATCACCAAGGTTTTCAGTCTTATACTATAGCAGGATTGAAATTTAGAGTTTTCTGAGGTCAAACTTGGTCCAATGGGTTGAATTAGATTGAGGGTCTAATTGATTGCATTGGACCAAGTTTGACCTCAGACAGCTCTAAATTTCACTCCTGGGATAGTATAGGACTGAAAACCTTGATGATCTTTACTCAAACCATTGACACCCTTTCCAACTTGCGACTTTACCAATTTATTCTGTGGTATGATTTGATGACTTCCTATAATTTTTTTGGCAGGGGGGATGATTCATTGATTCCATGTTTTGTTTTATTTTTCTTTAAATTCTGTGGTATGATTTGATTACCTCCCACTATTTATTGCATGGTGTTGTGCTATCTCATGTTAGCCTGACTTGCAGCGGGAATTTGCTACACTAAATTTTATTTGAAAGCCCGCTACGCTACTAATTTGGGAAAATATTGTTAGCGGAAAAAAATATGCTACATAGATGAGAGAATCATGTTAGCAGTGGAAAAGCTATGCTACTTGTTAGTGTAGCATGAGATCAATCACAACTAACGCTACAGGATTTCTGGGGAAAAAAATCACCGCTACGCTACCTGTTAGTGTAGCAGTATGGGATTTAAACTAACACTAACCAAATCCTGGGGGAAAAAACTCACCACTACGCTAACAGTTATTAGCCATTTAGTGTAGTGTAGCGTTGTTGCGTGGGCTTGGCCATGGGTCCAAAACAGGTCAGGCTTGACCTGTCTGTCCTGTATTCTATAGGGGGGACAGGTTGAAGCCAGAGATGGGTCAGACCAACGTAAGTCTGACCCATCCGACCTCAAAGTCAAGCCAGCATTGCCAGTCCACGTCGTTGGCATGACAGCTGGATTGATTTAGTGGCATGCCTAACGTTGCCAACACTTATTTTGTCAGCCACTGAGGTTACCAAGCAGGTAACTCACATGACTGCAGAATATAAAATCACATTAGTATAGTTGGTTATTCACCCATTAGAATATACAATAGATCTAGAGGACAAGAGTTTGATCCCTGATCTTATCATTATTTTTATCAAATTAACTATTATCATTATTTTTATCAAATTAACTATTATCATTATTTTTAATCAAACTTTCTGAATATGATTCACACTAAGTGTGATCGCATTCAGATGGTTAAACTTCAACTATTTACCCAATAGGCTATTTAGCCTATTGGGTAAATTATTATTATTACTTCATAAACTCCTAATCTAGAATGATTGTGAAATCCTATTTCACAATCATAAGGTCTCACCCCACCGGTTGAGATCAATAGATTTTGTACTAACTAGGATAAAAGGAGGGAGACCCTCTTATGTCTCCCCTCACTGTGATTCCTGAATTGCTTATGCTTGAAAGTATAAAAGTATACTTATAAGGTAACTGGGGCTTTTAACTCGGCTCACCACTCAATCCTTCCACCAAAACCTTCTCCTCCTCCCATCTATCCCTCGCCAATCCAACCTCCTCTTCGTTCTTCGACTTGATCCTTCTCAACCTTATCTTCCTTTCATCTCCCACTCCAACTTCCGACTCAACCAATAACTCAATTTGGATCTAAGCAGCTGAGATATTATCTTGACCAATAGCTTGCCCCATCTCTGAATAGACGAAGAGCTGGCAATAATCTTTTGAAGATTATCTGTCACTTGACTTTTGAAGTCAAGGCGCTAGCCCCTCCGCTCATCAGCGTTGAGGCGTGGTATACTTTTTGGGTCAGGCTAAATGCACTCCAATGATTTCCTACGTGCACTCCATTTTGGAGTGGACAAGTGCTCACTCCAATTTTTTTGGAGTGGACAAGTGTTCACTCCAAAAAAATTGGAGTGAACACTTGTCCACTCCAAAGTCCCACATATGCTTGGAGTACACAGACTGTGCACTCCAATTTCTTGGAGTTCAAATCCTGTGCACACCAATTTCAAAATAATTTTTCAATTTGTTGGAGTGTACATTTTGTGCACTCCAATGAATTTAGAGAGCACACCCAAAAAATGGAGTGACTAGGTGGGCACTCCAATACCTCAATACTTTTGGAGTGAAGGGAGTGCACACCCTGAAGCCCACCGAAAGTTACACCCAAAAAACACCAGGAAATCCCAACACCCCCTCAGAAAGCTCACATTCTAACTCAATTACCTCATATCCCACACTTTTTAAGATCAGATAGAGATAGAAATACACATAACAACATGTCGTCAGCTTACCCCCCACCAACAAACAATATTGTAGTATCCCTTGGGTCCTGGGCTCAACCTTGGAGTACAAAAAGGAAAAAATTGGAGTGCATTCAGCTTTTTTTGGGAGTGTTTGGAGTGTGCAGTTTGTGTACTCCAATATATTTTTTCCCTCTGGTGTGCACATCTTATGTACTCCAAAATAACTGGAGTGTTTCAGGTGTCCACTCCTAAAAACTTGGAGTGGACACCTGACCACTCCAAAAATGGCCAATTTTTGGAGTGGGCAGGTGTCCACTCCAATGTTTTTGGAGTTGGCAAGTGTCCACTCCAATGTTTTTGGAGTGGGCAAGTGTCCACTCCAATGTTTTTGGAGTGGGCAAGTGTCCACTCCAATGTTTTTGGAGTGGGCAAGTGTCCACTCCAATGTTTTTGGAGTGGGCAAGTGTCCACTCCAATTTTTTTGGAGTGGGCAAGTGTCCACTCCAATGTTTTTGGAGTGGGCAAGTGTCCACTTCAAAAAGTTGGAGTGCATGTAGTAAAACTTTGGAGTGCATTTAGCCTGACCCTACTTTTCCTCTGTAAAAGAGTGATTAATTTTCAACCAACCATCACTTTAGAGACTTTGGCTGACATATTTTCCCTGACAAGCAGGCCAACAGTGTTGATGCGTTGAACACATCTGTATGGCTATGTTGGCTTGACTGACCATTCAGGACAAGGTCTGTCTGGCTCATCCTGCCAACTGATGCTTGCCACAAAGAGTAAACCAACACCGTCGGTTGGTCAAGCTCGTGTCAAGCATGTGTTTGGGTCAACCCATGGCCGTGGGACCTTTTTTTTTATGTACCCACCTACACCACTTTCAATGCAAGAAAGAAGTTATAACACTAAAAATTTTCATACAAAAAAGTACATGAGAGCTCTTGTCCTAAACAAAATACCCATAAAGCAAACAAATACATGGGCTAGATCACTATTAAGGTGCTCAGTTCAATATTACCATGGCTCAAGTGTTAGTCACTGGCTTTGGGATTGACTGCCCACGTGGTGAAGGTCTGAAGTTCCATCCCCCTCTGTGGGTCTTTTTGGCTGCACCTCCACACGTGAGACCCTTGTCATAAGACACACTGACAGCCACTGTTGGTAATTATGCCAACACCTTTCATTTTGTAGGCATGCTGTCAAAAGTTACACCAACGACATGGTCCAATGGCGGCCTGGCATTGGAAGGAAAGCTGACACAAACCTCCAATACCTCCCGCTACAAGACATCAGGTTGGACACCAAAAAAACTGGTGGGGTTGGCACAACAGAAAAAAATTCTGTCAGCGCTCAGTGTTTGAATCAGAGAAACTAAGGAATTATATTAACATCAAAAATAAAAAAAAGAGAAAAATAATAAAAGAAAAGAAATACTTAAGGTGGCCACAAATGATAAAAGGAAGATAGGAGGAACAAGAGCGACTGAAAGAAAAAGGTTAGGACAACAATTCAAAAAAGTGAAAAGAAGAAAAGAAAGAACTCAAGCAACATACAGGACACAAACAATGAGATTTGAGGAAGTGAGTGGTCAAGAGGATTTGATAGTGAATTTAGGTTTGTAAGTAGAAGGAATGAGAAGCAAAGGAACTGAAAGCAATTGAAGATTCAGGATTGAGTTTACAGAGTTGGATACTGAGAATTGCTTGATGGTGAAGATTTGCAAGATGAGTTCCTTGAGGAAAAGAAGGGGCCGGCTAAAACCACGCCCCCAATTTGCTAAAAGGAAGCCTCCGGTGAGGCATCCCCTGTCGTGCACACCCCATTTGGTGTGTCCATTGACCATGGAGGCCCCAAATGGGGCATACCAGCCCTCCACGCCCCCAATGGGATGTGCACAACCATGCACGTCCCACCCTCGGGATGTGCACAACCATGCACGTCCCACCCTTGGGACGTGCACAACCATGCACGTCCCACCCTTGGGACGTGCATGGTCATGCATGTCCCACCCTTGGGACGTCCATGGTCATGCATGTCCCACCCTTGGGACATGCATGGTCATGCACGACTTGGTGCCGGATCAAAGGGCGTTCCCAAGTTGGCACGCGGCATGCATCGGCATGCACGCCATGGGTCGTCCTTGTCTTGGAGGACGTGGATGGGGGTAACACGCCAAGCTGTGGGGCGTGCAGGATGATGCACGCCTGAAGGGGCGTGAGAGCAATCGCTCCTCATCCCTCCAGGACCGGTCCGTCTTGGAGGGATGAGAGGAGAGTGTACCCTCTCCCTCCTGTCTCCTCAGTTGTGCATAACCAGGCACGCCCTTATTTTCCCAAGGCGGGGCGTGCATAGCCGTATAGGCCCCAGCTTGAGCATGGCGAGGCATCCACGGGGGATGTACGCCTTGACTTGAGGCGTGCGGGTCCTGTCTGGGGCGTGGTTTTAGCCAGACGAATTGAGAAGGAAGGGATTTAAATATGTGTTTCTTGAGCTGGGGCAGGTTTGAAGAAGGTCAAAGCAGAGTTGAGCTTGGACAATGTTGTCACCAATTGACATCATTAATAAGCTAGATTTGGGCGCAGAGACTGGAGGAATTGGAGAGTCCAGAGATCTCAACACAGTCAATTCCAACCAAAGTCTGTGGTGTAGCCTCAAGGGGGAGGCAAGGTTTCCCCTGCCAATCATGTTTCAGCTCTCACACCAAACTTGGGAAATTAGTTGCAAGCCTCTCCTTTGGAGGCTCACTTTGCAAGTCACACCGGCCCTCCGATTGAGGGGCTGGTGTTAAGCTAGACCTGGGCAAAGCCCATGGATTTTTTTGGTTGTAAATCTGTGGGGTGATGATAGCTGAATAATCCAAGTTTAATAAAGCCACAGATTCAGAAAAACTGGATCCGAGGTTTCCCTCTAACTGTGGGCTGCGCAAACGCTGGCCCTTGCCCTGTTTGGTCGAGCCTAAGATGTAACTTGCACTTCATCTTGGGGTCTCCCCTGTGCGTCTAGCAACAGTTAAGGGAGAGTGCCTGATGATAATTGGTGCTCAGGTCGTTTCTTTCTTTTTTTGTGCTCATGTCCTGAGCGACGGTTGATGTTACCATCAAGGCGCAGGGATTTTTGTCCCTTACACCCCACAAAATAGGCGTGTCCTACCCAGCACACCCCCGCCAAAAAAGGCCTGCGGTGGAGGCGTTCTGGGTAGGCCATGCGTTGTTCCCCAGCTGGATAACTGACACCAACCTGTCATTGAGCAGGGTTCGGGCAGCATGATGACTGGCCGGTACAATTTGGTCATTGAGCTGGGCCCAACCCCGCTCAAAGACTGGTATTTACCCGTCATCGAGCTGGGCCAAACCCTTCTCAATGATTGGTCAATACCAGTCATCAAGCTGGACTGAACCCTGCTCAATGACTGGTATTTACCAGTCATCAAGTTGGGCTGAGCCCTACTCAATGATTGGTATTGACCAGTCATCAAGTTGGGCCATCCCCAGCTTGATGACTGGTTCATGTCAAACATATCAAATACAACTAGTTCATCAATAAAGTTATGGCCCAGCTCGATCACTTGTATTTACCAGTCATCAAGAAGGGTTTGGCCCGGCTAAATCACTGGTAAATGTCAGTCATCGAGCGATGCCGAAAGCTGCTCGCAAATCATTGAGCTGCGCCGATCCCTGCTCAATGACTGGTATCGACCAGTCATCGAGCTCGGCTGCACCCTGCTCAATGACTGATGTTTACCAGTCATCCTCCCTGTACGACCAACAGGTCCTAAGGGTAAGATAGGGTAGTAACCTCCCTTTCCTTCCCTTAGGACCGGTCGATCCTAAAGTGAAGATAGGGTAGTAAACTCCCTTTCCATCCCTTAGGACCGGTCGGTCCCAGAGCGAAGATAAGGGAGTAAACTACGTTTCCTTCCCCCTAAGACATGTCGGTCCCAGAGGATTGAGGGGTACCCTCTTTTTCCCTCCCACTGGGATAGGACTGACCGGCCCCAGTGGGAAGATTAGGGGGTACCCTCCCCATACCTGCCTCTGGGACCGACTGGCCCCAGTGGGAAGATAAGGGGGTACCCTCCCTATCCCTGCCTCTAGGACCGACCGGTCCCAGATGCAAAATAAGGAAGCGCAACCCCTTTCCTTTCCCTCCAGGATCAACCAGTCCCAGACGGAAGATAAGGGGGGACCCTCTGAGACCAACTGGTCACAGTGGGAAGATAAGAGGGTATCCTTCCTTCCCCTGCCTCTGGGACCAACCAGTCCCAGATGCAAGATAAGTAAGTGCAACCCCTTCCCTTCCCTCTAGAACCAACCGGCCCAGAGGGAAGGTAAGGCGTTACACTCCCGTCCCTTCCCAAAAAGAACAACCAGTCTCAGAGGGAAGAGAAGGGGGTACACTCCCTCCCCTCCAGGACCAACCGGTCCCAGAGGGAAAAGAAGGGGGTACACTACCTTCCCCTCCCTCCAGGACCAACCAGTCCCAGAGGGAAAAGAAGGGTTTACACTCCCTTCCCTGCCCTCCAGCACCAACCAGTCCCAGAGAAAAAAGAAGAGGTTACACTCCAGGACCAACCAGTCCCGGAGTGCAGGAGATGGAGTACACCCCCTTTCCTTCCATCCAGAACCAACCAGCCCCAGACCGCAGCAAGATGAAAGTTACCCCCAACTGTAGGATCAACATTTCTTTCCTTTATTGTTTTCTCTTTCTCTCTAATAACTCATATTCTTGTCTGATTGTCCGGTGAGATTGTCTGAATCTTGATTCTATCTTACTTCAAATCAACTGACTTGTTCATTTCCTTAGTTGTCCACCCATTAGCTTTGTTCTGTCTTTTGCTTTCCTTGTCATTCCTATATTTTCAGTCTTGGTCATGTTATTTTTTTCTTTCTTTCATTCTCTTCTTCTCATAATATTTCTGGTGGTGATTTGTCTCTTTTTCTTTTACAGATTGGCTTCTGTTTAGCAACCAACTCTTGATTCAAAATCCCTTAGAGTACACTCCCTTCCCTGCTCTCAAGGATAAACTGGTCATCTGGAGTTCTGGGAAAAGGCACCAAACCAATAGGGGAGACCCTCAGTGGTCTGGGAAAGGCCGTACCCAGGCAATAAGGAAACCCCCCATTGGTCTTGGTATAGGCTGTACCCAGATCAATGAGGGTTCAAGACAGCTAGATGCGAAAGGTGATAACAAACCCTCTAACCCAAAACATCAGTGGCACTCTAAACCCATCACATTTTTGGATGATGAACAGTGTCTCCAAGATTAATCATCAGATAATCCTGAGACCACATACATATTTTGGGAATCTGAAGCCTGCAGGTCTTCTCCCCTGAAATACCCAGTGATACAAAGCAATGTGAATAAGCCCTAGCTGCACCACTGCCAAAGTTACAGCCAATGCAAAAAAGATTTTAGTTCAAGGACCACATTTTTGGTTTCAGTTTAGCCATGGATCCTGTATACCAGTAGGTCTTTGGCCTCCAGAAAAATTGTTGGTACAAAATATCCATTTTCAGGTCTTGAAACCTGCACCAAACAAATCCTGTTGAAAATTTGAACAGGGGATGAATGTGCCGTGGATGCCACTACACTGGATTGGGGCACAAATTTCTGATGGAGTGTGGATCCAGAAACTTGTACACAAGAGCTGTACAGGGATGTGGCTGAATTCAAGTTGAAAAAAGTTTTGTCCTCAAACCACAAACTTTTTTGTGTTGGCTGTAGTGATTTCAATGAATTCCTTCTATGGGTGCAAAACCCTTTAAGTATGGCCTAGCATGACTGGGGGTAGAATTCTGAAGGTTATACCAGCAGTAATCTCCATGGTAGACAGCTGGCATCAGGATTGCGTCAGCCATGTGTGTTTGCTAGGGGATGCCTTGTTGTATCTTCTTCATCACTCCCAACAGTTAAACTCTTTTGATCTTTTTATTGCAGTGCGGTTACAGGTGCTGGGAAGACTTTCCACCAAGGTTATGGGTGTTGTTTTTTTGGCCAAACCTGAGAGAAAACCCTGAGACCAGAGAATTTAAAGAGGTTAGAAATAAATGAAATCAAGTGAGCAGATTAGAGAAATAGTCACATGGGAGAACAGCAAAGGGCAATGTTAATGTTGAATGAGTTTGAGCAGGATTGCGCAAAAGATGATGATGATAAAATTGAATGAAAAAGGAAGGGATTATGAATGTAATGCACATGGGTAATAAAATATCTTTTTAATTCAGTCTGAACAATGCTGGGTTGCTATGCTACCCATAGCGGGCAGTTTAGTAAAAATTGCTAACAGCTAATGGTTTTTCCCGTGGATGTTAGGAATATAATTGCTATCACTACATGTTTGCACCCTAAATAGGGTGCTTCTACGCTGTGCTGCAGTCAATTGTAGCAGTTTTTACCTCTAAAATTGGCTGTAGCACAGCTTAGTGGCCCCTAGGACCGCTACAATTTATCTACCGTTACAGCGCTGGCAGAGACTGCACTACACTAATTTTGGCAAATAACATAGTGTAGCAACCCAGCGCTGGTCTCAACCTTACATATCATTTTACTCAGTTTTGACCTGCATTCATTCATTGTTGAGCATTGTCTGAATTTGACCCTTCAATAAGGTCCAAGCTGAACCACCAATGAGCGGGCTATTGTATGGCCTGTACCCAGAGGGATGAAAGTTTTCTTATTTGAATGAGTACAGCCTTTATTACAGGGGGTCCTGTTTCAAAGCCTAAAATGGTATTTGTTGTTAATTATTTCAACTGGTGTGTTTTTAGTTGCCTCAAGTTCCATGACACAGAAAATGAGATGGCTGAATATTGATAAGAAGATTCATGGCAAGAATCTGGAGATGGTACCTGAGAGTGTTGGGCGGCGTAGCTGCCTTATACTCTAGTAGAATATGATAAACAAAAGGATAAGAAAATCAACCAGAATCCTTTTTTCAGTGTAAGTCCATGTTGTCATAAGCCTAGATTTCTCTCCACTCCCTGTCTGCTTTCTATTTTCTCTTTCTATCATCTTTAAACAATCAACAATCAATAGAAACTTAATGAAAGAATAAACAAGAACACTACACATGACCTGGAACTGGTTTAGTGAAAATATAAGACTGTGCTAATGTAGGAGTATAAAATGGTACAAAGGAGAGAAATCAGTAAAGGGATCATGAAAAATATAGGCATTGCAGATAAAAAAAATGGAGGACCAAAAAATAAGACATTGTCAAAGTGATGATGTATGTAATAAATAAATTTGGGAATCCCAAGAATATGGAGAGTCTAAAATAAAAATAAAAATCAACATCTGATTCCAATTCAAATTTTCTGATTGAAAGCTGTAAAAAAAAATCCTGGATGAACATTCCACTTCAACTATGAGGAATGAGAGACCCTCTGCCAGTAGAAGGCTGTTCTTTGATACTCCCAGAAAGAATTGTAAATCAATTGGATTTCACACTCCACTCTGCAAGCAACAGTGTAACCAATACAATAGATGTATTTGTATTTGCATGTATCATATTTAAAGGGGCTTCAAAAAATGACTCCCCATTTTTTGACCAACGACTCCCACGACTGGGTCAGCATTGTTTTTGGGAGTTGTTGTTCGAATTCTGGCCCCGGGCCTGGGAGTCATCCTCCCAATCCAAAAGAAATAAAAAAAAATAAAAAACCTGGGAGTTGTTCTCCCAAATCCACCAATAAAATGGGCGGATTTGGGAGTCGCCCTCACTGACCAGAAGGAAACCCTTCCGGTCAATAAGAACCAACATCCTCATTGTCCGGAAGGAGATCCTTCCGGTCCATGAGGCACAACAACCTCATTGACTGGAAGGAGATCCTTCCAGTCAATGAGGAATTCTACCTCATCTATCGGAAGGAAAACCTTCCGGTCAAAGAGGTACAACAGCCTCATTGACTGGAAGGATTTCCTTCTGGTCAATGATGTCAGGATTTCAGCTCAATAAGATATTGTGATGGAGGGGCAATCTTGAGGGATCCTGAGATTGGACCAAGGAGAAAGGAACATTGATGGTTCCAATGAAAAATGCTCAGACTTGGTGATTGATTTCAACAGAGAAAGAGAAAAATATAAAGACCAAGCATCTGTCACATACTGTGACAGGACTGCAACAAATTCACCTGTGCCACTACATAGGACACAGGACAACTTCATCTAACTACAAGACTACACAGCTTGTAGAGAGGACACAAATCATCTGAGAATGGGAACTACACTGTCCCAAACCAGGACAACAATTTCATCAGAGAGTGGGAACTACACTGTCCCACTCCAGGACAACACACATGATAGTAGATTTGTTTGAGAGAGAGAGAGAAATAGGAGGGAAGGAATAAGAGGGAGAGACTGAGAGCGGCAAGATGGAAACCAGGAATTTATTCTGACAAATGAAGCTGTTGTACCTCATCGAACAGAAGGTTTTCCTTCCAATCGATGAGGTAAAACTCCTCATTGACCGGGAGGAAATAATTTGGGTCAATGAGGAGTTGTACCTCATCAATCGGAAGGAAAAACCTTCTGGTCGACCAGGTACAACAGCCTCATTGACTGGAAGGATTTCCTTCCGGTCAGTGAGGCTGTTGTACCTCTTTGACTGGAAGGAAAACCTTCCGTTCAATGAGGTACAATATCCTCATTGACCGGAAGGAAATTCTTCTGGTCGATGAGGCTGTTTGTGCCTCATTGACCAGAAAGAAATCCTTCCGTTCAATGAGGAATTGGAAGGAAAACCTTCCAGTCGACGAGGTACAAAAGCCTCATTGACCGGAAGTATTTTCTCCCGGTCAATGAGGAGTTGTACCTCATCGATCGGAGGGGAAACCTTCCGGTCAATGAGGGCGACTCCCACTTTTTTCATTTTTCATTTTTTTTTAGGATTGGTAAGAGAGTTGATAAAACTGAAGGTTTTTTATTCATTTTCTGAAGTCAGGATAATGATTATTTACAAGTTATAATTATTTTAGAATAATTAAAATGTGTTAATACCTGAAGGCAGATACAACACTGCTATGGCTTGATAGAGTTGACTCTGTTACTGAGTGGTTAATGATGATTTGAAAGGATCAATATCCTGAAGGTAGCACTTGAAGTTTTAGATGAAAGCGTCCTGATTTACGATTGATGACTAAATTGTTGTCTGTATTATTAAACATAGTCTTAACTTTTTGTTCTTAATTTCTTACCTTTATACAACAGATTACTTACCGATGAATTGGTTAAGAAATTCTGCTTAGGAGTCCAGAGGACCTGGGTTCTTGTTGATTGTTGTTAAAGGTAATCGATCTATAGTAATAGTGATCTTATTAGTTTCTTATTTAGATTTCTTTGTCTTGAAGGATAATAAGAATTATCTTACGTTTCTTTATTCTTGGTTGATTCTTGGTCTTGGTTGGTTCTGATTAAAGTAGTACAATTTTTATGATTGTGCTGTACTCTCTTACAAGCTGAATCATTGCTGTGATCTCCTTATGTGCAATATTGTATAAGTTTATTTATACAATATGCTTAATCGATGAGTTTTAAACTCACTTAATTCTTTTCATTTTAGTTCTTTGCTAGTTAAACTAGTATTCCAACAATTGGGAGGACAACTCCCAGGCCCGCGGCCGTAATTTGACCGACAACTCCCAAAATTGACATCGACCTGGTTGTGGGAGTTGTTTTTCAAAGCCCCTATTTAAATACATGTATTTTTGATGTATCTGATTTCAGATATGATATACATCTTCCCAAGATTGTGTATTTTTACTCCCAATACGATACAATACATAACATATTGGTGCAAATACACATGGTATCGTATCGAAATACATGTATTTCAGACGTATCTGTCATCAGATACAATACACAATCTGTGTATTGGAGATACAGATACGGTACATGTATCGTGTTGGTTACACCGTTGCTGCTAGGTTTACTTCAATTTCAAAAGATTGATTAATAAGAGATTAGAAATACCACTGATGAATGATTGATTCCAATTGGTCCAATCCACTCTGCACATACACTTCAGATGGTTGATGATGGAATACCCCCCTTGAATCCTCTTCCCCCGGGCCCTGCTGCTTTGGTTTGGCTTTCCTCCCATGCTATACTCCGCATCAGGTTCATTTTCCTTGCTTTCCACCCAAAACTTACTCAGTCTTCCATTTTTACATCCCTTGGCTAACCCCAAAGCTCCTTACCTATGCTTCCATGTTTGGCAATCCTTCCAATCAATCCAACCCTTACACATGCACCCTTCACCATTTTCAGAGTTAGACTCTTCTGCCTCCATCCCAGTCCTCCCAATGGTTATCAATTTAATCTTCTCGAAGAGACCCATGACCTTTTAAGATTTTTTTTTCCTGTCAAGATGATGATACATTGCGTGTGTAACATCGGAATAAAATTGGGTGAAATGATTTGGAAAATTCAATGCCTTCAAAAAGGCTGGTTAACCAATCTTCAATTGTAAGCTTCAGATTATCTATCATCCTGTCTTACTGAGAGAGAGAGAGAGTCCCTTCAAAATGGCCATTCCATTTTTGCCTTGAAGCGTAGGAAACGCAACCTGTTATTCGCCGCGATAATGATGAAATCCTCCTCGCCATCCTCCCCGGAGGACTCCGATCAAAGAAGGGAAATCTTGCCATCCTCGCTGAGGACTGCGATCGATCAAATATCTGCCATCGTCGTTTTTCACACTCAACAAAGACAATAATTTCAACTTTGTTTGGGAGCTTGCTCCGCAGATCCTGGTCCAAGCTTTGAAATTTCCTGTTTTGCCAGTTCCTGACAAACAGGATGGCCGAGTGGTCAAGGCGTCAGATTTTGAATTGTTTCCTCTAGGAAAACACATTTCCCCGTTTCACTCTGTGAGCGTGAGCTCCAACCTCACTTCTGTCGGTAATATTATCTCGGTTCCACCACTTTTGCTATATGAATCCGTCATCATCCTCTCCATCCGGCCTGAATCACTTGACAGATCGAAAGGCATTTGGAGTTATGTACACAGATTTTATTTTCTGCCGGTTCACACGGAGGAATGAAGAAGAATCTTGTTGTATCTGGATATTCATTTAATATTTTTCCCTCTCGCTATTAATCGCAACGTCACGGTTAAACCAGCATGAGTAAAAAAGAAAAACAAATTCCTACCGGCGTAATAAAGTTAACGAGTAAATACATAGCTAGCGGGTCAAATTTGCTTTCGAGATGAATATGGGGTAGATATATGTAGTCAAGCACCACTCAGCTTGTAGTCATACAATCCCCCGAAACAGACCTCATATAGGGAGTCCAACATTTATCAAAACATAATCTTTTTAGATATTGCGGTCCAATGGGCAATGTGAATACTGCTCATGAAATGCAATTCAAAACACCGAAATTGGCAGCTCGATCATGAATGTGTCTCCGTGGCGCAATGGGTTAGCGCGTTCGGCTGTTACCACGGCTGTTCTCAACACGGATGGCAACGCATGGCATTGAGAGGTTCACAGTTCCATCCTGTCCGGGTGCGTTCACTTTTGAGTCGAGAGGTTGTGCTCGGGCTTTCACGCCGGGTGCTCAAACTTCTCGAATGTTTTTTTGCGGTGGATCGCGATGCTTCAATTCAAAGGAATTGCGCATCAGACTGAAGTTTCTAACTTTCTCGGTAGTGGTGGCAGTGATGGGAGCGCCAGCCTTGCAGTTCGCACATTGAGTGTTTAACACGTTGTAACATTTATTGGTACAGGTATTGAACAAGTTCAGAATAAATGAAAAAAGCATACAAATGGTGAGGATGATCGAGATGATGATTACACTACAATTTGACACAACAAACTTATATACAAAATATCGGGGATTTTCAAAATCACAACCAATATGAACTATTTGCCAAAATACAAAAAGGTTTTACATTTTAATAAAACCTTTCTCAGCCAGTGACGATTGGGCTGAATAGATTTAAAAAGAAATATAGAGAAAGAAAAAACATTTGTAGGGGGGGGTTGAGATGGAGATGAGGAGTTAGGTGAAGAGGGAAAGAGATAATCATCCAAAAGACATTAAAGGGAGAAAGTCGAATTGCGTTATGAAGTCGAGGATCGACTTAAAGAAAATGCTGCATGACCATCACCAACGCGCCTGTGTTACATGGTCAAAAGGAGAATGTCCACGATTGCCCAAACGAATGCCCAAAAGAGTATATAGAGAAAAGATTTACATAGGATGGCGGAGTCGCCTTTAGATGTTGGTAGAAGCCCTAAGACTGCCGTACCATGATTTGGCCCTCTTGATGACTGTACTAGTCGAATTAGAAGCGACTTCCGAGATCCGAATCTTCTTGTTCTGGGGGCTTCCAGGCTCGGGAGAAACGACGTATCTGGTATCGAGTCGGATAACAATCGGGCTACAGAGAGGTGTTGATGGCGATGCTTCGCTGTCTACCGAGTTGGTACGGGCAGTGTTGCAAGAGGCCAGGGATGGCGCTTGTCGGTCCATCATGCTTGGTTTCTGGGATGTTTGTGGGGGTAGGAACGGAGCACACATGGCCAGAAGGTAATCCTCTTCGACTCGTAACTCATAGTCGAGGAGCATCAGAAGTTCTTGTTCCTAACCGTGTCAAGGTGAGATGTTAGTGACTGAATTTCTGCCAATTGCAAGGAGATTGTGACTTACCATCAAGTTCACTTCACTAAGAGTGAAGAGACCACTCCACTTGACCCAGTGGATGTTTCTGGGGCAGCAGTCGTTGCAGTACTTAGCCGCCGCGATGAGACACGCGAGGAAAAGTCTGTGATAAGTGCATTGCATGCCCTTGGCTGCTTTGGCACCCTTCAGTCTGCGGCGCAGACGGTCGAGGTAGACAAGTGTCACGAGCAGGGTAGGGGCTTGGGCATTGGATTGAGAGGCGGTGAGCTTAATGAAAGTAGTTAAAGAGGGTACAGGAGAGCCATTGGGGGCGTCGGGGACTGTTAGGGTGTTCTTTCCAATTGAATCAGGCGAGAGGGTTTGACGAGATGAACGCGAGATGGGCAGACGAAATGAGGCTTTGACAGGAGTGCTGGGGGGCGTAGGTAGCTGGACAGGATCATTGGAAGTTGCGACGACAGCTAGGGTCCGCTCGGCGACGTATTCTAAAGTAAGCGTCACATGTAAGCAATCGATTTCACTCAAAAAAGGGGGATGGTAAATGAACATGCTAACCAATGAGATCATCA
The DNA here is from genome assembly GCA_001624995.1 of Puccinia horiana. Taxonomy (NCBI): domain Eukaryota; kingdom Fungi; phylum Basidiomycota; class Pucciniomycetes; order Pucciniales; family Pucciniaceae; genus Puccinia; species Puccinia horiana. The sequence continues at coordinate 476,600 of LWDY01000032.1, read as the reverse complement.
TTGACAGGGGCCTTTAGCAAGCCAAGGAGGATGGGGTCGTGCATGTGACGAGGAATCAGGGATGCAGGGTGTCTCCGAAGCATGTTTGCTGGGATGGTTGTCGGGGCAGAAGTTCGATCGTCGGAGCCAGCCGATGAGATGTGGAGAGTGCTCTTGTTGAGAAGTGCGGCCATCGCTAACAGATTTTATGTGGAGTAGAGTAGGAGTGAGATATGGTTATGTATAGGACAGGATGATGATGATGACTATCTAATTTATTTATTTATTTAAATAAGTCAGGTGTGTGGTGAAAGGGTCAGGAGCAGGGAGCGTAGACAATGTTCCTGTGAGTAAATTGAATGCAGAGGGAAAAGATGTAATGCAGCAATTTGAGAAGTGGCAAGAAGCAAAGGTGTTTGAGGGTTTTGGTGATGGCAGGTGAGTGTAAAGCAGGGTAGGACTGATTGGGTGGGTTGGGGGAAGTTTTGGTGTAGGAGCCGGCTCGAGGGAAAGAGAGAAAGCCGAAAAGGGAGCAACGAAGCGGGAGTATTTGAGCAACTGGGAAAGGATGTCTGGAAAGGTGAGTGGAGCCGATCTGAGGGTATGTGCCCGAGAGCCCAGCTGCTCACGCAAAGCTAGCAAAGCGTCCAAGTGGGCTGGTGAGGCTAGAGCGAGGGCACCAGGCCACTAGGAAATAACGTGGTGTCTGTAGAAAGAATTAAATAGGCAGGCTGAGATGGTAGGAAGTTGGAGATGGTCTGTGTGAGGCGTAGTCGGAGTACACAGAAGTTATGACTGAATGGAAGAAGCTGAGTATTCGAGGTGCCTGCTCAGTGAGATAATGGGTATCAAGGCTTGGAGCTCGGAGCCTCTGGGGAAAACTACCTTCGATTGGCCGATTTGGTGCTGAACCAGATTGAAGCAGGGCAGGCTGGATGGCCGGAGAGAATTTAGTGCAGTTGCTTCTGGCTGAGCATGTCCGGCTATAAAGCTGGTTTCCGGCTATATAGCTGGTTGATCGGGCGGAATAGTTGGTAGCCCGGGAAAGGCAACAACTTGCCTTCTTCCGCGTTCGAGTCCATCGCCCTCAACCATTTTCCCCTGTTGCTAGAAACAATCAGTCCTTGGCTTGGCTAGCCGGAATAGAGCCTGGTTACCACAGCCACCCGCGGTTGACCGCCTCTGCCGGTTGTCCTTTAAAAGCTGGCGATTCGATTGGTTGACATGGATGCAAACAGTTCCCAATGCTGATAAGCTACGAGTTGATCTACAAGAAATACAATATCCTCAATCCCAGCTAAATAAAAATGTACATACAGCTAACCAATCCTGTCGTCTAATCGGAATATCCGCAACTTTTACCACAACTACACTCTAGCACTGTCCGGCGTATATTGTTGCCAGGCTGCAGAATTTTCAGTCAAACAAGTAGTCATAAGAAGAACACCCCATTCCTTATCACTTCACACGTGGCCACCAAAAGCCGCGGTTGGCAAGAGGGTCTCCACTGCATGTGATTAATCCCCCGATAAGGAACATAACGCTTTCGCTGAAATTAGCATTTTTTCTTTTTTTGTCAGCCCTCACAGCGGCGTACTGTTTATCCATCACCACAACTGAGTGAGCACAAAATGGATGTGTGCCGAGCCGAAAATTTTCTTGTTCATCCTTTCTGAAGGACAAATTGTCTTGAGTTCTTGGGTCCCAAGACTGACTCATGTATGACACAATATAGGATAACTTAGTTCATCATCTCAAGTTAGCCTAGATAGTCTCTTCCTCATGCTTAATTGTCTGATCCGGGCCGACTTCACACCAAGATTCTGGCCTGTGCTCTGACGATGCCACAATCTGCTTTGCAGACAATACTCTCACAGAACACTTTTAGCCAAATTGGAAAGCCTTTTGAGGTGGGATCATTCGTGCACTTTAAAGTAAATGATCTATTGGTCAAGAACACAGATGATTTCATTTGGAATCTGCCATCCCATCTTCTACATGTTCAATCCCTCAAAGACCTTGTCAAAAATCTTTCAGGGAAGTCTGTACCCCATTTCAATTAATGCCCTCATATCAACACTTTTTATCAAAAAAATGAGTCACTGATTTTCACATGGGATTAGACCTTATTTGCTTCAGAGACGTGCCAGAGCCTAGAAAGGAAAAACAAAGAAAGAAAGAAAGAACAAAACATGTTGTATGCAAGCCGAGGAGAGGTGACCAGCAATCTATTTATGTGGTCAGCAGCCGGTGGTAGCTTGGGCGGGTGTCATGCTTGAGGGGTCAACATTTTGGACGGTAAAGGAACGAGTGTTGGTACATGTGACTGTGACGTCGACCAGGTTGGCCAGGGGACCAGCTTTGCGGAGCTCCCAGTGGTTGTAGTCCCTCCGGTAGGCGTTCAAGGTATGATTGGCAGAGCGTATGACAACACTTTGGACAGGATGTTTGGTGTCAACAATGAGCATGGATAGAGAATATTTCGAAGACCCTGGTTTGTTGGTCACCTTGGGCAGACGGTCGCCAACTGGACAAGCCACAACTTGCCTAGATGTACCAAACAACAACGTCGAGTGTCAGAATCAAGTTGAGATCATGTTACATAGTATTAGAGCAGAGAAAACCTTACCATTTGAAGCTGGCCAAGCCGGGTCTTCCAGGTTTGCTGCCCATAAGACGGTCATACAGCGGTCCTGGCATATCAAGCGCTGCGGCTGGACACTGTGTGAAGCAGATCAAACAATCAAGTTAACTTAACCCCATCAATTTACTTTGCTCCTTTCGCCTAATCGAATTTGTCTCGAAAACTTACATCAACACAGTAGGAGGAAACTATCGCAATCACCGGTTGTCTTCTTGAGTTGAGTGGAAAGATCTTAATGCATGCGCCGCAATACGCCGCATTATCATTTAAATCTTTTGCTACCGAAACGTATTCTAGACTGGAAGGAGGTGATGTACCATAATAGTCTTGCAAAAGACAACTGTGAATTATAGCAGCAATTTCGGTTCCACGTTTAATTGAGTAAATAATGAATCTTGTACAAGAAATAGACCAAATTAGCTCAAGGAAAGCGAGAATTACTGACCTTCCAGCAAACGTAGCCCCATTCCAGTAGGTGCTTTGCCGTTTTTCGAATGTCATACCAGGTTTAGGAGGGGGGGCTCCGGCAGCAACCAGTGAGCACATGAACGAGAGTATCACAGCTTGGAGTAGTGTGAACATGATTGAGTGAAGTTTGATGTGCGAAAAAGCCAAAAATTTCCGGAACAAAAGGGGAACAGTAGTGCCGGCCTAGCTAATGGGGTGACGAAGGAAAATTCAAAAGCAAGAGATCAAAGTCCAAAAATTGGTGAAGCCTCCGGGGCGAGGAAGCAAGAAAAGAAACGAGTTGACGCTGGATGGATGGTTGTCTGGGATGGATATGGCTAGGGAGGGTGAGCCGCTGTCCTCATTTATACATTTCAAGAATGCAGTCTTCTGAATCCGACGACAGTGGAAGGCCCTTTACTTTACCCAATCGGTCAACCCGCCGGTGTCCTGAAGCCCTCCCTAATAGCTAGGTGCAACGCATGTCTTTTGTGGCATAAGGTGGGGTTTTACGCGCCAAGTCGCCGGAGGGATAGGATCAGCAGTCTGGAAATGTTTCATGACACATGAATCCATACATCTAGACAGAGCGAGGGTTAAGGATGGGGAATCTGAAAACGCTGCACAACCTACAACCAGGATCGGTATGATCCCCTTGCAACATGCTTTCTTTGCAGCGCTGTCGAGTAAAGAACGGGACCTTGAGCAGGGTCGAGGGACTGGCTCCGCGCTCTGGAGACCATCAATCACCCCACGGGTCAAGCTACGTCATGGATGCGTTGGGTGAAGCAGTCAACCTTAATGAAGCCTGCATCCCAGTTTCAAGCGATCAGGAAGGAAAAATAAAGTGTCCCCCGTGCCTTTCAGCAGAGAAGGAAAAAGGGGTGAAGGTGCTAAGAGCCCGCGAAAAGTTGTTGTGCAGCATAATCAGAACAGTAGTTTAGACATTTGGGCAGTTGGCATGACAACGTGGTCGAGCGGTTATGGCGATTGACTAAAATGAAAGATTCGCGTCCACTATCAATCGGAGTTGCCCCGCGTAGGTTCGAAACCTGCTAGTACGAAATCATTTTGCCGAAATGTGCTCTACCCTTGTTTTTTGTTTCCAGCCTCCTCAAAACAACGATGGTGGTCTTTCCCTGTGAATTACTGCTCCGGTTCGAATGTGAAATATTTAAATAAGTAAATTTAATATGTAAATCTTTGTTGCTGCTTGCGTCAACTATGGATGACCAAGTGCTGTTTTTATTATCTTGCAAGTCCAATTAGTGCTCCCTCGGGAGGCCCACAGTTGAGGACGATCAATTCTACTATTACAAATACTGTTTGTGATATGTCATTGTACTTCTGGGTCCCATGTGTGTGATGATTGCGAATTAAGCAGTTTGACGATTACATAGCTAATTATTTTATAACGAAATCCAGCTCATAATTAATGACGATTGAAACCAAAATGAGATTGTGTCCGGGAACGGTATTGCTGTTGCCGGAGTAGGCTGATCCGAAAGCGTAGGTGTAAATAATGGGCGATTAAATAGATTCCGGATCATCGATTGCAGTCAAGACTGAGTTAGAGTCCCGAGTTTCGATTGGCAGTTTCCATATCAATAAACTAGCCAAGATGAATACCAAGACAGTAATCCACAGGGCCGCTTGGAGGGTCCAGATCTTCATCATGAAGCCCACAATTAATGGCCCGATCATGCCTGATAATCTGCTTAGCGCTGATGCAATTCCATAACCTGTACCTCTGATGGATGATGGGAATACTTCCGGTGTATAACCTGTTTTCGTGAGCAGATGAAAGATGAAACAAAAAACATCAGTTTTCTCTGGCGAGATAATTGTGATAGTTTTTTTTACACATTTATGTGTGCTTCTTGTTCGTTAACTTGACATAATGAACCTCCTCTCACCATAAATGACAGCATCTAGCCCCACGCCAAGTTCAAGTTTTTTTTTGCAGGTTATTTGAAGAGATTGCAGTTTCAGTAAATGGCTAAAAAGGAAAGGAAAAACGGAGGAAAATACTCACATAGGATAGTTGCCATCACAGAAATCAGCATGCTACTGATTTTGATACCAACATCACTCTCGATTTTCAGAAAAGCAAGAATTCCTAACGAGGTGCCTAAAGCACTCAAGACCATCGTTTTCTTTCGACCCAGCCTAGTTTCGATCATCCAAGACGCCAGCAAGCTAGCTGGACATCTTGATTTCCCAAATAATTCAAGCGATTCAATTCATGTTAATTTTTCACGACTTTTCCGATCAAGTCGTTATGTATATATATATATATGAATCCCTTGCTCAACGAACCCAGCTATCGTGTAAAGTAAATATTCCTTCAAGGTCTCTTCTATATTACTCTGTTCTGGATGTCGTTTTTCCAGATACGCTGGTAAGAACACGTTGAATGAAGTGCTGTCAATGTCGTTTTTTGTCACATCAGTTGATAATTTAATGTGGAAGCAGCAATCATGAAATAACACACTAAGCAAATGAAACTGTTGCCCAAATTGCCCAAACCAAGAGCGTCGTGACTTTCAATTCTGGGGTCATGAGCAAGCCCACTCGATACTTCAAATTTTCAATTCCTCGTGTAAGTGACGCCTTCCAACCCTCTGATGCGTACAATAAGGAAGTATTTGGTTTCGGGTGGGCGGTGTGATCATTTGGTAGTGGACTGTCTCTCAGTGAGCTATATTGATGATGAGCAGCTGAAGTTTCTCCTGGCGAATTATCTTCGACATCGGCCTCTGTGATCGTCATACCTGTCCCATTTTGAGCGGAGATGACCTCCAGAACTAAAACTGCGTCGGCCGCCCGGCCATTCGAAATGAGGTATTTAGGCGATTCTTCTATACTGAATAATGCTACTCTACAAGCAAACATTATGAAGGTCTGGAGCGAAGGATCGAAAAGAAAGCGCGTTTTATGCAACAGCATTCTTGTCGAAAAGGTTATCTCTTTGGAAGCTTAGGCCTCATAAGGCCTTGACGTAAATTGAACCAGAAAAAGAAAAAGAAATACTGACAAGAACACCCAGAACGATTAGTAAGTATCTCCAACCAAGATTATCAACTTGGGAGTTGCACAACAAAGTTTGGCCTGGAGGCGGCTCTTTACAACTCGATCCAGGAAGAATGAGCAATCCCAAAAATGAAGATATGACAGCCCCGAAAGAAAAACTGCGGAAAAAAAGGCAGATAGCATCAACAATCCGAGTAGGAATACCTTCATAAGATAGAGGTTATTATAAAATGTTGACGCACAACACGGAGAGCCCAGTGAGAAGGTAGTGTCGAGTTTTAGGTATGTTTTCCAAAAATGATGTGCCATCCGTTGGCATTGAGCCACCAACGCCTATCCCAAGTCCAACCAAAGAGAAACACAGCCATCCGAAACTAGGCGCGAAACCAGAGAATAGTCCAAAGATCGCAGTCATCAGCAATGTCCCGTTAAAAGGTCCTCGACGACCATACGTATCCGCGTCTGTAAAAAAACACAAGAATCTACCATCAGAAAAGTTGAATAAATCCCAGTCAAAAAGAAGGTTAACAGGCAAAATGAGACAACAACAGAAAATCATCATTACGAACAGCTACCCCACATCCATGCTCCAATCATCATTCCAAAGAAAATAGAAGTCGACGGTAAACCGATCCATCGGTCTGAGATCCGAAAATGTACTAAACCAACATGACAATCGTCATGTTATCAGCTTTAGATCGAGAGCGTAAACAAGATCCATAAATTTCATTTGAGAACTTTGTTCAGATCAGACGTGAATTTGGTGATAACCTAACGAGGATTTTCCCATATCCTTCACTAACTAAAGAGCATCAATTGAACAGACCTTGAACCCTGGGCAATATCACGGCAACCGATTGAAGCCACATCTACATACGGGTATCATTCCATCGACCATCATGCGGCATACAATCACTCAGGACCAGAAGATGAGACGTGGAAAGAAGAGAAAAAATGAACGATTCGTTCTCACATTGTCACAAAGCCATCCAACTGAAGATTGTTAGGATTGATCGTCCATTCAATTCACAAGATATGAGAACAAACAAGTAAATAGTTAATCAGTCGCTCAATAAATTCAAACAAGAAAAAAAATTATACGTTTCTAAACTTACAGCCACATAAGACTCTGGTCAAATGCGAAGTAAGGTAGATCGAGTTTTCAAAAAAACGAGTTTCAATTAAAAAAAAAATGAACGAGTCAGATTCAGGTTTGCAAGCATTCAATAAACCTTAACATTCACTATGGGTCATACAAGTCATTCTTGGGAGGAATCAATTTGGCTCGTTCCAATTTTTTTTTCCTTAAATTCACGACGTTACGCTATGTATTTTGTGAGTTATTACGTGGCGCAAACCACAACGGTAGTTGACAATCAGTTATGAAGAGAACGATTGGAAGGAAGTTTGTAAAAAACACAAGCACGTCTTGGAGCGAGAAAGGAAGTATGTGAAAAGTAGTAGCTTGCGAGGGAGGGAGGAAGTAAAAGGAATTTCAACTGACAAGAGTTTCCATTGATATGAGCCCATGCCGACTTTCTCGAGGGTTCGATCGAGCGGAGTTATCGCAGAATCCATTGTGAAAGCCTAACGAATCGGAGTAATCGAACCGCGAGAATCTCGGATGTGGTTGAGTGTAGTTCTTGATGGGGTGGTGGATGATTGGTTCTGTTCCTCATACGTCGGAGGCTGGAGAGTGTTCTTGCTCTTGATCAGGTTGTTAGCTAAAAAGTCGAATGAAGTGGAAGCGGTCAAGAGATACGGTTACTTTCAAACTCCGACGACGAGGCTGTGTTTCTCAAATCCTTGGCGGATGTGGATACCAGGGGGCTGAGCTTAATTTAACTTCCTCCGTGACACCAACAGGTTTTGACCTTCAGTCAACTTGACCACAACAACATCGTAGCAGGAGTCTCAGAACCAGCAATAACTCATGAAGTGAGATTCCCAGATGAGCTGAGGTGAGCTCTCATTACTCTTCCATGCATGTGATGTCTTCCACTGTTTTTCCAGGCTCCCAAAAATTGGGGTCAAAGAACTGTGCTTGACAAGTGTCAAGTTCAAACACTACACTTTTGGATCTTGCACCACAAAAAATCAGTGATCACTTGGAAACAAGTGACATACAAGAGTAAAAAGGCCCCTTTGTACTTTGCTATGTCACTGCCAATTGGTTACAGATTTTTTTAGGTGCTGGGAAGCATAAATAGATTGATGTGAGTAAAATCAATAGTGGTGAAACTCATTTTGGAATAGAGGAAGCACTAATTGGGCTATTTCTTTTTTCCTGAAGGAAAGTAGGACATCCAAATTTTCAAAATTCTTTTAAAACACAGTGAAAAACACAGGACTTTGAACCACACCACCAGATTACACAATTGATGCCAGTGGATACTTTTCTATCTAGGAGGGGGGGTCCACAAAATTGACTTGTCAGGGCTTTAACCAGTTGGAAATGCTAACATCAAGATACATGCAGTTCTTTACACCTTGCATCCAAAAGGTATTTGTTTTTCTCAGTCATGCACCCAAAAGGTATATGCTTTTTTTCAGTCAAACAAAAACTCTCAGAGACCTGCATTTAATGGTTCCTGAGTCAAGTGGTGTTGATATTGCAAGAATGTGCGAATGGGAAGGAAAAAAAGTGAACTCATGACTGAACTCAAAAAGGGTGCACTTAATGAAGCTTAAGATTAAGCTCAATTCAAGAGGGAGAACTGATGAGCTTAGGATTAAATGGACTACATACAATCTTATCAGCTTGTTGAGGTGAATAGGGCTGGACTGTAAGGAGTGGAATCTCCTTCACTGTTGAAGTGGCTCGAGAGGGGCACAAGGGCACAGTTTCTATGACCAGGGACTGTATTTCAATGATGAGAGGGAGCTAGCTCAGAGAGATGTGTAAGTCTACAGGGATCTCTGCTATACAACTGGTGAGAAGATATAAAAAGTAGATAAAGTGAAAGGGGTGAGTGGCTTACCTGGCTCAGAGAGATGTGTCAGTCTACAGAGATCTCTGCTGAGCTAGGGAAGAAACGGGCTGAGACTATTTACCAGGTGGATTTTGTAATCTAGTGATGACTACATGACAGCTTTGTGAGACCCCAAAGGAGGGGGCTTACATGGAAACAAGCCTAACAAAATATCTCTGCTCTGAAATAGAGGCTTACCTGCAAACCTCCCATTTTACTATGAGCCCCTGGTAATCTAGGGGCTTTATTTCCACTTATTCTAGTTTTTGTCATTGACCAATATTTTTGATTCATAAATTGTTTCCTCAAAGCTGTCTTACAGGATCCAAGAAGGAAGAACTCTTGTGAATTTTTTGATCCATTTTGGAACTTTTACAGTCAAATATGTGTGGATCTTGAGCAATTAAACACCAGATTCTCTGCCAATAGTTGGAGATGTTGAGGTGTCTGTTAGTGTGCTATCATGATGTATCACTCCAACTGCTGAGTCAAACCATATCCACTACCACCCAGCTATCCTGGCATCTACAAGCATCTGTAGCCTACACTATGGACATTTTTGTGAGCTGGCCTGCTGGGCTTCCGTAACATTTTGTTGCGACAGCAGTGTCGCAATAGGACATTGCAGCGGCCTGTTGCAAAACCAGATTGGCTGTAGTGCTAGTTGGTAGAGGCAGCACTCTAGTATGTGTCTCAGAATTTCTGAGGTTGTGGGTTCAAGTCCCACCAGACACATCTTACTTTTCACAGCTCTACAGGAGGCTCTTTGAAACTTGGCTGTATTTCAGGTTTTGGGTGAGTGGTATCCTATACTAAACTGTTTAGAGGGGTGTGATTGGCACCCAGAAAGTTTAAAGAAAACATCTTATGCAAAACCCAATAGCAGTGGAGGACTTCCTGTGGCCATCTGCAGGGGCTGCAAATCTTAATTTACATGTCAAAAAGCTAAAATTCTAGCTTTTTGACTGCAAATAAACTGTAGCATCTAACTAGATCTGGCTCCACAGGGGGGCTGTAGATCAAAGGGAAGTCCTCCAGTGACCCAGGGTTACATGAGATAGGTTTGAAAATCAGGTCCAGGGGAATCTAAAGGTACTCAAGGCCAAAATTTTTCAAGGAATTGATGGGTATTTTGGAGGATTTAAAATGATACCAGCCAAATTGGAAGACTTCCCTTTGCCACCTGCTGCTGCAGCCCCTGCATATCTTAATTTATAAGTGGAAAATCTAAATTCTTAGCTTTTGAACTGCAAATGGATGACTTCCCTTTGATCTACAGCCCCCCTGTAGAGCCAGATTCCGGAGCTTATTTGCAGCTGAAAAGCTAAAAATTTGGCTTTTCACTTCTAAATTAAGATCTGCAGGGGCTGCAGATGGTGAGGGGAATTCTTCCAATAAGCTCTGACATCTGGCTCTACAGGGGGCTGTGGATTGAAGGGAATTCATCCATTGATGTCAAGCCCCCCAGGCCCTCTGCCAAAAAGTGACCAATACCATACAAGTCCCTCCCTGCAGTCAGAGCAGTTCAATGGGGGCTTTTTTCACTTTGATGTGCCAGCAGGGTTGGAACTTGGTTTAGGCTTGGAATCGGCAGCCAAATGGGGTTGTGAAATGATGAGAAAAAAGAGTACTTCCACAAGTCACTTGCTGCCAAAGGAACAATGATTAAAAAAGGAGAAATGATTAAAAAGGAATACTGAATAAAGGTAAAACACCAATCATAATAAAACTAGGCAAAACTAATAAAGAAATAAAAGTAAACAAAAGTATCAAAAAGAGGCCATGATAATATTGAATTGCTACTATGGAAGAATTCACTATGAGTCCAAAGTAGAAAAAGAAGAGGAAAAACAAATTTCCAATAAGATGCTAACATGCCCAAGTTAACAATTCTTCACCAATGCTAAGCAAAAATTTAGGGACCTGAAGTATTTTCAGGCAAGATCAGAAGCCAAAATTGATATTGTCAGAAATGAGAGCATGCCAGCATTTCTGATGCAGTTTGTGGAGAAAATCATGTATTTTGATCTTTCATGCCATGTGTGATTGGGGGAGATGACATAAAATGATCGATCTGAAAACAGAAAACAGCCAGAATCTTTAATCAAGGCAAGCCAATAATCATCCCCAATCAAATAATTCCAAGCCTACAATTTAGGAATAATTACAGCAAAAAGAGGATGTGGAAATATGATAATGGTAATATAGCTTGAATATTTCCTGCAGATCTGATCCAAAAACTCTATCTTTCTTCCCTCAATTGAAACCCACTGGCACAGAGACAATAAAGACATCCTATACCTTTACTCTACAGATTTCTACACTGTGAATTTTGGAATCTCTAGTCTACATGGCTCCTCCAGTCTTGAACCTCAGACTCCTTCAAACTGGAGGACTTCCCTTTGATCTACAGCCCCCCTGCAGAGCCAGATCTGGTCAGATTCCAGAGTTTATTTGCAGTCAAAATGCTAGAATTTTATATTTTTGACTTGTAGATTAAGATCTGCAGCCCCTGCAGATGTCCAGGGGAAGTCCTCCAGTTGGAGGACTTCCCTTCAATCTACAGCCCCCCTGCCGAGCCAGATCTGGTCAGATGCAATAGTTTATTTGCAGTCAAAATTCTAGAATTTTAGCTTTTTGACTTGTAGATTAAGATCTGCAGCCCCTGCAGATGGCCACGGGAAGTCCTCCAATAACTTGATATATTTTTCCCTTCTAAAACTGCTTTTGTCAATTCTAAATTCAAATCTCAATTATATTACATCAGCAAAACATCTGAACCCAATCTCATTCAAAAATTATTTAAACTCAATGTTGCTCCACAATCCCTTGCTCCTTTCCTCAGGGAACCACCACATCAACAAAGTTGTATTCATTATGTTTTTGCAACACTGGGCTGCTACGCTACCCTGCACTTTTTCGGAAAAAAGCACAGCGTAGCGGCCCTCTGTGTAGCCCAAAAAATCTGTAGCTTTAGCGGCCTGGTATAATGGACGAGCAGTCTTTTCATGATGGGATTTACGTAGTAAGAAAGAAAGTGTGAGGCAGCGGCGATGATGGATAAAGTGAAACAGACCTTTTTATGATGGGATGTACGTAGTAAGCAAGCAAGCAAGCGTGAGGCAGTGGCGACGATGGAAAAAAAGTGAAACAGACCTGAAGACAAGGTTTGTTAGGATGTTGTTTTGTGAACAATAGTTGAAGAGTTGCATTTCTTAAGCACACCTTTTTATGATGGGATGTACGTAGTAAGCAAGAAAGTGTGAGGCAGCGGCGACGACAGATAAAGTGAAACAGACCTGAGACAAAAAGGAAAATAAGCATAAAGAAGGAGAGATGAAACTGAGAGTGAGAAATACAAGAAACTGACCTGAAGACAAGGTTTGTTAGGATGTTGTTTTGTGAACAATAGTTGAATAGTTAAAGAAACACAATTGGGAAGAGAGAGAGACTTTAAGGAAATGACAACTAGGTTTAAAAACTTCTGTGGACTGAATCTTGTCTATCTAATTGTTATGGTTTGATGCTAGTATTGAGAGATGGTCAAATATGCTAATACCCCCCCTCGTTTTTTAGATTACTTACTCTTTGATTTTCATTTTGAGTAAGTTGAGGAAGTTTGAGTGTTTTGGGTATGCTAACAACTTTGTGAAGCCATCGGCGGCCATGGAGTCTGTGGGAACAAAAGAGATATTGGCCCATCTCTGGTCGGCTGCTTTGCGGACGAAGTGATTCTTGACGTCGATGTGTTTAGTTCTTTGATTAGCAAGATCAAATGCGGCTTGATTGTTGGTGAACATTAGAATGGGGAAGATAGAATCTTTGTTGATGGATTTCAAGAGAGATTCGGGCCACATGGCTTCTTGAATGCCATTGTAGAGGGTGCGGTATCCAGCCTCTGTTGTGGAATAAGAGACTGTCTGCTGCTTTTTAGATTTCCAGGAAATGATGGAATCGCCGCAGGTGCCTAGATAGCCGGAGTAGGATCAAAGAGAGAGGGGACAATTAGCCCAGTCGGTGTCAGTATGAATGCGGAAGACCGCCAATGTGAATGGAGAAGGAGTGAGTGCTGGAAAGATACCTCAGAAGGTGGATGATTCCAGGGCTTTCAAGATGCTGAGATAGCTGCGAAACCGTAAATACTATGTCGGTTTAAGTGGACTGAGAGAGGTAGTTGAGAGAACCAACTGCTCGTCAATAGCTGACGTTGAGCGCTTGAAAATCCGAGATTTCTTCTGGGGTGGCAGATGATAGTCGGGTGTTGGGAATGATTTTCCTGATTGGAGATTGTATTCAGATAGTAGCTTGAATATGTGGTGTTCTTCTGAGAGAGTGAGATGTTTGTCAAATTGTTTGATTTTCATGCCGAGGAGAGACTTTGCGGGTCTGAGATCATCCATAAGGAAGTGGTTGTTGATGAAATTTTTGAAACAATTGACGTCATGGCTGATGATTGCCATGTTGTTGACGTGGAGATGAACAAGACATGTCCAGTCCTTGACAGTGGAGACAAAGAGACAGGGATTGACAGGGGAGGAATTGAAATTGATGGATCAAAAGAAGTTGCTAAGTTTGGTGTACCAGATTCTTGGTGCCTGCTTGAGTCCATAGATAGATTTCTTGAGTTTCAAACAGTTGTTTGGATGAATGATTAAGCCAGAAGGACAGCGTAAAAATATTATTTCATCCAATTTCCCATTTAAGAACACATTACGGACATCCATTCCGTTGTTGACGCCGATAGTGAGAGCAGTTTGGAGAGCTGAAGAACAACTGGTGGGGTGTAGGTTTCATTGAAATTGATGCCTTCCCTGAGCACACAGATGCGCTTTGAATTTGACCAAGTTTCCACTTGCGTTGTATTTCTTGCAAAATACCCAGATGGTACCAAGGAGGTGTTGTTTAGGCGGAATAGGAACTACTTCCCAGGCGCCTAGTCGAGCCATTGTGTTTAGCTCAGTGTCAATCACAATTTTCCAGTCATTGCGGTGGAGTAGGTCTTGGGAACGGGGTGACGGCCATTGCAAAAAGAGGGATGTAGTAGGGTTTGTCGGTGAGAAGGGAATGAGTGAGGTTAGCTCGACGCTTGGAGGAGAGAATGTTGGAAGCGTCGACATCATTAGATATGTTTTTGGTTGCGGGAACGTCTGAAGGGATCCAAGACCAGCCTGGTTTGGGATGAGTGGTAGGTGCCTGGTCGGGTGCTTTGAGGTCCACTATTTGGTTTGCTATCAGGTCTCCCCATCCTGTGAGTCAGATTCTGAGGAATCTATGGGAGCGTGTCTTGATGATGGGATTGGAGACACTGGTGCTTGATGAGTGATAACCTCGTCCTTTTTTAGGAAGGGGGAAAGAGGAGAGCTGAATATGGGAAGAGGTTTGGGAATTGGGATGGGATTGGGGGATTGGGATTGGAAGAGCAATTTTGGAGCTGAATGTCATCTTCGTCTGAGAATGGGATATAGTCAGGACCATTGGCTTGGGAAGTAGTGGAGATTCCTGGAAAAGTAGCCACATCAAAGATTATGTTGTGGCTAAACTTCACTTTATTCCCCGGCATGAGTATCCTCCAGTTGTGGATACCCAGCCAATAGCCAGCAAGAATGCCCTTCTTTGCAGTATCTCCAAATTTACTGTTTCGGCCTTGTTTGGGAATGTTAACATATGCACGACACCCAAATGGTTTTAGTCGTGATATGTTGAATTTTGATCCAAACCAAAATTTGTGAGGTGTTTGACGGGAGTGATTTTTTTGTAGAAAACAGCTGTCATCACTGCTTCTGCCCAAAGATTTGAGGGAAGGGAAGCTTGTTTGAGGAGGGCCCTGGATTTTTTTCTGGTGGTTCAATTGCCCCTCTCAGCAATAAAGTTTTGCTGTGGGGTATAGGGTGCGGTGATGTGGTGAATGATACCTTGTGATTGGAAGAACTGCTTGAAGAGTTTTGAGCAAAATTCTCCACCTCCGTCAGTCACGATGTTTTTGATTTTTCTGTTGTGGAACGTTTGGACTTCATTGCAGTAAATTTTAAAGAAATCAATAGCTTGAGACTTTGAGGAAAGAATGTATGTGTGTCTATAGGCAGAGTACGTGTCTGTTATTTTAAAGTAGTAAGATCCACCTCCACAGGAAGGGGGAGATATTTTTCCACTCAAGTCCATGTACACAAAGTCCAACAGTCCTTTTGCACTAGGGAGCAAACCAGAAAATGGAAGATGGTGGGACTTTGATAATTGGCAGTAATCACAATCAAGTGTCAAGAAGTCAACACCGTACATGATCTTCAAAGCTTCAGCACTTGGATGTCCGGCTTGTCTGTGAAGAAGGGCTGCATCAGTTTGAGATGCTTTCATTGCCAAGGAGGTTGAGTGAGACTGACCTTCAGGAATGATAATCTTTGCGTTGATGGATAGTATGCTCCCTGCAACATTGCCTTGAACTAGTTTGGCATTCACTTTAGGATCAAAGATAGAAAATTCTATTAGACTAGTACGAATGAGATCACCGTTTTTGATGAATAATTGCCGGAAGCTGATGAGGGCGTGAGATAGGCTTGGAACATGAACCGCTTTGAAAGTGTGAATTTGTCCTTTCAAATTTCTTAGCTGAATCAGGCCTGAACCAATGATGGGTACTGATTTTCTGTCTTCTATTTCAACTTTTGAGGACATGGGAAGGTAGGAAGTGAAAGCTTGTCTGTCCGGAATCATATGATCAGAGCATCTGCTGTCCAGTAGGATTGCTTGCAATCCTAATCTTTCCAAGCTGAGAGCTTGACCGACAGGGAAGTAGACAGCTGGTTGACTAGAGATGCTTCGATTGTTGTCATCATCTGATTGATTGTTGTCGATTGGCTCAGTGATTGTTTCTAGCTTTGCTTCTTGTGCTCGAGGGCTAAT
Source organism: Puccinia horiana (assembly GCA_001624995.1). NCBI lineage: Eukaryota > Fungi > Basidiomycota > Pucciniomycetes > Pucciniales > Pucciniaceae > Puccinia > Puccinia horiana. The sequence continues at coordinate 460,628 of LWDY01000032.1, read as the reverse complement.
TCTGGGTGAAGTTGGTAGCACCTTGAAGCTGAATGTCGTGTCACAGGATTATGTTTACCATTTTCACAGTAAGATACAGACAGTCCTTTTGCTTTATGAGCGGATTCGATTTTGATTGTGACATCTTTGGAGTCAAGGGTCTTGGATTCAAGATGTTCACGGATTTTCTTTAGATTTAAAGGTTGTTTGGTGAAGATGAGGTCTTTGGTGTGGTCGAAGTAGGATGGTAACAGGCTGAATATATGTTCGGCAAGAAGTGTTTTGTTTACGTTGGGTTCATTCAGAGCAGGGACTCTGATTTTGAGACCGACATCTTGCATTTTTGAAACACTGTTTTTGATTTGAGTGATGAAATCTCTGAGATTACTTCAAAAGCTTATTTTGAGGAATTTTTGGTACAATTTTGCTTGGTTTTGCAATGAAATTGATTTGAAGTGTCTTCATAGAGCCTCCCAGATGAGGTGTGGTTCTCTTCTGTTGTCGTCGTTGATGAACCTAGAGCAATTGTCTTTGCTGATGTGTCGGCCTAGAACACCGGCTGCGGCAATTTTTTGATCTCCCCAGATTTCTTTTTGATTGTTGCCTACTGCCGCAGCTGCTTTGTTGGCTGGAGGAAACCGTCGAGATTCTTTTCCATGCAATAGGAAAGAATTTGAGTTTTCCAGTATCCATAGTTCTCGTCCTTGAGCACAGGAAGTTTTGATGATGAATCTGACATGGTTTAGATTCAATGCTTGCTTTTTGAGGTTTTTGTTTTTAGATTTTTTCCAGTAGCTTGTAGCGTCCTGGGCTCATAACCTAATAGACGAGCAGTCTTTTTATGATGGGATGTAAGTAGAAAGCAAGCAAGCGTGAGTCAGCGGCGACGACGGACAAAGTGAAACAGACCTGAAGACAAGGTTTGTTAGGATGTTGTTTTGTGAACAATAGTTAAAGAGTTGCATTTCTTAAGCACACCTTTTTATGATGGGATGTACGTAGTAAGCAAGCAAGTGTGAGGCAGCGGCGACGACAGACAAAGTGAAACAGACCTGAGACAAAAAGGAAGATAAGCATAAAGAAGGAGAGATGAAACTGAGAGTGAGAAATAAAAGAAACAGACCTGAAGACAAGGTTTGTTAGGATGTTTTTTTGTGAACAATAATTGAAGAGTTAAAGAAACACAATCGGGAAGAGAGAGAGACTTTAAGGAAATGACAAATAGGTTTAAACAACTGCTGCGGACCAAATCTTGTCTATCTAATTGTTATGTTGGATGCTAGTATTGAGAGACGGTCGAATATGCTAATATGGTAGTGCCACTACGCTTTGCTACACTGCGTTTAGGCAGTTTAGTGCATTTTTCCAATAAAAAAGTGCTGTAACACAGTAAAAACAGCCGCTTTTTTGAGGCCGGGCGCATAGCAATAACACTAAATTTGCGAACAGCCAACAGAAAACTGTAAGGTGCAGCAAAATCAGGCTATGCTACCGCTACGTGTAGCGTTGCTTTTTGCCTGCACATCAGCTGCAAGAATTCACTTCAATTCATCAAACAACTTGCTTTTTTTGTTTTGTTTTCTATCTTTCTAAATCTGTTGTCTAATCTTTTTGCAATCTTAGTTTCAATTAATCAAACCATGAATGTATGTGAACCCTAAAAAGTATCTCCCTAACAGATTGCTCCTTCTATAAGTTCAAGAAAACCCCCTCCATGAGGTCAAATTGGTATTTAGTGTGGTGTTGGAATTCTATGCTGCTATCCCTTGATCCCTTCATCTTTATTTCCAATTTCTTAAACCCTCCTCAAACATTCTTTTAATTGAATCATTCTGTTATGATCACAAGTAAGCAAAATATGACAGGCTAATCAGACCCTGTAGTCTTTGTAAATTGTGAGCTCACTCATTCTAGTCTTCATGTGTTTTCTTTGAGATAGTGTTCATCAAAAAAATTCTTTTATTCTTTCCCATTATTCAATATCTAGAAAACCCTAAGTTGAACTTAATGTACTTATTCTATTTCATCCTGGCTTAGGCCCTGTTTGGGAGCGGCATATGACAGCCATAATATTACACTTCATATGTGAAATCCTAGGTGACATCTGCTCAAGTCCACCAAAATTAGACCAGATGTCACCAGCAGCCTCAATATCATGCGTGTAATATCCCACTTCCAAATGGGGCCTTAGTCAAAAAGAAAGAAATAAATCATCTGTTCTTTTCTCTCTTTTTTTTCCCTTGAGCTAATCCAACATAAAAATCTTCTTGTTGTCCTTTGAGGCTCTTTAACACTTTTTTTAGCTCTAAAAGTCATATTTTCACCACTTGGAATTCATTCAAGAATTTCAACTCAGCATTTTGACTATGCCTACAGGCTCTTCTCTGTTAACTTACTTTAAAGAAAAATATTAGATTGGGGCCAAACGCTAGCAACATAGTGGTTGAGGCTGAGTGAGGATTGGACAACTGCAAGATAAGTGAAGTTAGTTACTTAATTTATTAGATTGAAGAGTAATTAATCTCACCAAACAAAGAAGACAGAAGTTCTGAAGAAAGAGAGTGAACAAGAATAGAAAAGAGAAGAAAGAAAACAGAGAAGCAAAGAAGAACAGAGAATCAGGAAAGAAGAAGATTAATCATGAGAGAGAGCTGATTAGAAGGTAGAAGAGGGAAGATTAAGAATGGGGATCGATGAGAGATGATGATTAATGGGCGAGTAACATAGTGCAAAACCTTTAAGAGTTTACACAATTGTGAGTACTTTGTACAAACAGTATTGCAGACTGGAGAAGAGAGGTCGAGCACACCTTTGAGAGTTTACACGATTGTGAGTACTTTTTACAAACAGTCTTGTAGACTGGAGAAGAGAGGTTGAGCACACCTGGGAGCCAGGACAGATTTTGAGAGTAAGTTTGGAATTGATTGAAGATGAGAAATGGAATAACAAATATGATGGAAGGAGAATGGAATACGACTTGGGTTGGCTTACATAATCTTGATCAATAAAGTTATTGCAAGTCTCATCATTCAGATTTCAAACCTAATCGATTATCTGCGCAGCCTGCCGCAATGAGAGGAAGCATGCTGTGAGTTGAGCTCAATAATGAGGTGTAGAAGAAGAAGATTGAGAGAGTCAATTGAGTTTGAGTGGTAAAATGTTGTTGAGATGCGATGAAAATGATGAATCAGGAATTGAGGGTTGAGAAAGAAGAAGGAATTATGAGAGCAAGGGAATTTGAGAAAAGTCTGTGACACTTGTGAGACAGTGAGCTTAAATTCAACAGGTATACCATTTAAACTGGGATGAAATCAATCAAGTCAAACTTGGTTGGATTCCAACTGATGAAATAGAAATACAAGGTAAGAGGGGCCTTGGATTTGCATTTCATCAGTTGGAATCCAACCAGTTTTTTTATTGAATCCTAGTTCTACTGGGATACAACTAACCTATACAATTATACTGGCAGTGAAATCATGACCAAGACAGAAAAGTTAAAAAAACATCAGAACATCTTCTTTTTCTTTTCTTTTCATGATTATTTGAAAACCAAGAAAACATCAGAGGTTTTTGGGAAAAACAATACACAAGAATAAAGTGAGCTGTATCTTGAGACTAGAATTCAAATGATTATGAAAGGGAAGAAAATGGTGAAAACCAAAAAAGGAAAGAAAAACCTTTTTGTTGTCAAGCTTTTTTCACCAGCAATTTGGTCTTCCAATAATACAGTCAAGCAATTTGTTTTGGATCCGATGATAAGTACTTCATGAGATAAAAACAAGGTCAATGTTGATACAAGATAGGTGTAAGGGTGGGCCTTGGGTGATACCCAAAAGCATTAAATTGTCCCGAAAAAATGCCATGGGGCAATACCTGCTCTTGGGTATCCAATTTACTACTCCCAAGCCGTACCCAGCAGGTACTGGGTGAAATACCCGGTCCCGAGTATTTTTTTCCAGCCAGCCCAGAGTTCAGTGTATGTATAATGTCACACTATCAACCATCTGCCACCAACCAGTGACCAACTGTCAACCTGTATTGCAATCAACTGGGGGCCAGATTGTGCAGTGCGTGGAAGGATGAGTTGATTGCAGATAAGAAATCATAAAGACAAAAAGAAAGAAGAAAAATAAAGAGATACAGAAGAGAGAAAAGAGATGAAAAGAAACAACATACCTGGGGGCCAGATTGTGCAGTGTGTGGAAGGATGAGGAAAAGATCTTCCATGACTGCTGCTCCCAGGTATAGTACAAGCTATGTGACATTTGAGTGAAATGTGAGGAACAGGTGTGTAGCAGACAAAAAACCTTCAACACCTGAGGTTAAATCCACCCAATCATCACAAAGTATCCAAAAGTTGTCTAGCTCCATCATTGGGTGAGAACCTCCTCTGTCTCAAGGAATGGTTCCGCTTGATTGGAACCCTTGACCTGGCCCCTTATAACAAAAATGATGATTTTGAAGAGTTAAACTGAGGATCTTTATCATTTTTATTATCTTGTTTGATTTCTTTTCCTATCCTTGTTTCCCCTTTCTTATCTTTTTTTTTTCAAATAATATGCCTGTGCGAAATGAATGGTTGGTCCCTGACCATTTCTCCAACTGCTCCTGTGGTAATTCCCCAATCCATGGAGCCGGGTAAAAACTTCCAAAAACAGGTCCCATACCGGCCCTGACTGGGGCGAGTAGGCGGGTATACCCAAATCACCCATGGCCGGGGACCACCCTTAGATAGGTGTATCAAGGCAATGATACAGTTCGCATTCAATCTGATGATCAAAAATGTAATAAATAAAAAAAACTTTGAATGAAGAAGATTGATGACTAGAAAAGAGAGCAAGGACAGACTGGAGATCTCAAAAAGTGAGGATTAAATAAAAAAAAAGAGAGAAGAATAAAGAAACTTAACTTGAGCAAAAAAAAATGAAATGTGACAAGTGAAGTGACATGCAGCAGTAATTCTAACACAACAAACATAGTTGATAACTGACCAAAGTTTAATTGAATTTGGGCTCACCTATGTGCGCTACAAAACTTGACAAAAATATATTTCTGGTCACTGTATGTACAAAGTCAGCTTACTCACTGTATGTAGTCTGATTTTGATAGTGTATCAGAAAGCTTATGATTGCTTGATGTGATCATCACTAGAGATACAAGTGTGTGTGTGTGTATTCATGATCAGTGTATCATCAATAGATCTCAACTGAAAGATTGGATAACAAGAGGAGGGAAAAGCATGAGGCAATTATTCAAGGATCCTCCATCAATCCTCAGCCACCCATCATGTAGAGCCAGATTGCAGTCAGATGCCAGAGTTTGTTAGCAATTGAAATTTCTAAAAAATTTGGTGTTTTGACATGTATGTAAATTAAGATCTGTATGTATCATGAAGATGGCCATAGGAAACCATTGATTGAATATGCATACATTTTTTTGGCTTTGGCTAATTTATATGTTTTAATATAATTTCATTCTTTTTTTTTGTCGTCATTTTCTAACCTTTTTCAAAAAAAAAAAAAAAAGACCAATTCAACCGAAAAAAAAAAACTATATAAAAAAGAAAAAGGAGAACAATAGGGAAAGAGAGAGAAAAGATAAATAAAAAAAAGAATGTCAAAAAAAAAGGCAACAAAATCAGTCTTCCAAAACTAAAAACAAAACAAAAAAGAGAAAGGAGAAAAAAAATGTGTATGTCTGCATGTCTATGTGTTAACCTACCAATTGAGAATCTGTTTGAAAATAAAACTAGAAGAAAATATTAAGGTAGGGAGCAATTCACAGATATAAATAAATTAAAAAAGTATATCTTTTTTAAAACAGTTTAGAAAATTTAGAAGGGTAATTAAAAATTTTTGAAGAGTCAAGAATAAGTAAGAACGCACTTTGAGATGGAAGTGTATCTATCTAGATGCTAATGTTAATCTGCTTTTCGAGTCCACTGACGGGGAGAGTTCAAGTTGATAGTAGGAGAAGAAGACGAGGATGGTTTACGGGAAGAAAGGGGAGATCGACTGGTGACTTTTGGGAGTTCATTTAATTCCACCTTCTCAGACCGTCGATCTTCGTTAGTACCATTCAGACGGATGGGCCCGTCCGGAGAGGTGAGATGAGGATTGTTTGGGCCGGTGGTCTTGAGGGGCTCGTTCCAGTGACTGATGATTTGGAGCGCGAGGATGCCATTCAAGATCGAGCCGCAACCAAAGTTGATCAGGAGTGTCAGATCGCCCGTCTCGGTCAGAGTAGTGAATAGTCTTGCCAAACAGCCCAGGAAGGAGCTGAAGATCAGGAAGCTCGACAGTTGCCCGGTTGATTTCTTCTCGAAATTGATCATGATCTGGGGGATCTTCGAGCTTAAGGCTAACGGGATCGAGAGCGTTAATAAGGCCTGTAGTAGGGATGACGGAACCGGTGAGTTGGGGACCAAGGTAACTCCTAATAGTAGCGCCGGGATTGAGATAGCCATGAAGGATAGTAAGCCTGCCTTCGGATATCGTGATGATAGGATTATTAAGGTCACTATTATTGTGTTTTGAATTAGCAGGAGGAAACTTTCGCCTACATACTCAATGGCATACGAAAAAAAAAGAGATCCCGCGATCAGCTTTCTTTTTCTATTTAAACTTTTTCGAGGGTGGGGACAACAGGTAGATGAATTTGGAGGGTTGAGGGGAATATTATTTTGTTGTGTTTTTTTCTCAAAAAAAGTGAAGACCTGTGCACTACCATAAGTTGAGAAAGGAAAATCGTGCCGGTAATTATAACAGACGATGATGACCAAGCCGAGAGTGTCGAGAAGGAAGCCAGCCAGGCTTAGTCCTCGGGCCGATCGCGATTGTATGATTTTGATAATCTGGGGTACTTTGACTATCCCACTTCCAAAGACTATTGCCAAGCTGAGAAATTTGGAGATTCCATATTTGAGACAGTAGATGTGGTCGAGTTGGACGTTATAGATTAAATTTGTGTAACATTCCGATCCTAATAAAGCTACTGCTGGAGTGCGGATGAACCTGTTCGAGAGGAAAAATGAGTTACTGGATGGATCACGTTATTTTTTTAAAGAATAGTGAAAGCAGAACTAACCAAGGGATGTTATGAGTGATGATGTGAAGCCAGGACATGTTACCGGTAATCCAAGTGAGAATGCTGAAAGGAGGAGGTAAGAAGACCTCGTCTGATGATTCACGAGGGACGTAGGACGCCACGTTTTTGCCTCAGTACGAGCTCCTGAGGTCGGAAGAGAGGATGGTTGAGTTCTTTGAGCTCGCTCGAGGGCTGATTGAGATGAGCAGGAGCAGATCGAGGCTGGTCGTTGGGGTGGATGTGGTAGAAGTTGGGGAGAAGCCGCTGGCAAAGTTGAAGAAGGACTGAATGGATGGTGATCGAGTGTAATAGGATCCTGGGTGGGTCTGCATCTATAGTTCGATCGGCAGGTTTGAGGAGGAAGGGAAGGAAGCTGGAATGGAAGGGGAAGGGGAAGACTCCTGAAGCAGCTGAGGAAGTTTGAGAATCAATTCGGAGTGGTTTCCATTTCGATTGTTGTTTTCTCAGAACAGTGTTTGGCTGGGACTGAGCCACTGCCACAACCCCCGGGGGGTTCCAACACAGCACCACGGTCCACAACCCAACCTCACCCAAAACTGCCTCAGTCCACTCGATGCTTCTCAAGTATCCCAACTACATATCTACAAATTGCAGGAAGGCATGCCTTCAGAGGGACGTTAATTTGTAGGTCCATGGAGTGTCTGCAGCGCGCAGGCTCGCAGCTAAGTGAGGCTAAGTGAGAAACCCACAGCCTGCGGTCCAAGTTTCCCGGAAAACATCGGCAAAAGTTACGACAACGGAAACCAGACCAACGGCTCCCACACGAGCTCAAGCTCCGGGCCTGATCTCATGACACTGTCCAGGGTAGTAAACAAGAAGTGCGGGACAGGCATACCCGGCCTAATTGCCTGGTTTTCTCCTATTAGAGGATCCGGAAAGTAGGAGCCACACGGGGGGTCCCCCAAAGAGCATAGCAATGATCCATCCCGCTGCTAACGAATGGATTGGTGGATTCAGAACAGGGGCACAATAGACCAACAATGTGCTTCCGTTTTTTTCTTCTTCTAAAAAGTACGGAAATCTGTAAACCGATTTGTGAAACATGAGGAAAGTGAGTTAAGGAGGAAAAGGAGTTTGAAAGGCATGATTTACAATAAGTACAATGATGAACTTATTTTTGTTGAAAAAAATGAACTCAAATCTGTTAACACATTCATGAAACAGAAGAAGTATGATTAAGGAGGAAAGGGAGTTTGAGAGGGATGATCAAAAAAAAAACCATTCCAATCTTTATGGGTTTTTTCAGTGGTAGTTTGGTTTTACTTCTTGGTGGGTGTTTAGTTGTGTTACATAGCTATCATTGAGAAGCTTCATGTTGGGGAACAGATAAAATTGGGTAGAAAAGACATGAATCCAACTCATGCCCAGATTTTTTTATTTCTTCTTGGCTGTGTCTAAACAATTAACCCACATTACCATTAGTACACCAATTGATGATGTTAATAAAACTGACCAAAAAACACATCCAAAATGTGTCTGTAAGCTAGGTCATCAGGCACAAAGTAAAAATCATTGAACGTTTTTGTTTTCAAATTTGAAATATTTCATAACATCTCAAGTCAAGATCTGGCAGAGACCTATCAAGAAGCTGTAAGGAATAGATATCCTTCAAAATATTCCTGGAAGGGAAGCAGCACAAAACAGGGCTATGTGACCTGGGAAGAATTTCCTAGAACTGATGTACTGGCATGAATTTATTGGTCTCAATAAGAGAGACTTTTCTGGAACTGAGTTTATTATCATGAGTGAGATAACTCAGTAGATGATTGCAGGTAGAGGATCTATGCTTACAAAAGATGATATTCAAAAATGAAAGAATCAAGTGGAATTCATAAAAAGGAAAAGGAAGAAAAAAATAAGAAAAGAAAGGAAATAGAAGAGTAACTCACCTCACTCATGAGTAGATGATTAGTTGATGGTCATGATACTGAGCCAGGAAGGGGAAGAAGCAGTGAATGAGACACTTGGGACAAAAAAGTGAGAATTTGATTCAAGTTTGACAGGTGAAATTCCAGGGAAGTACATAAAGGTTTGACACAGAAATACAAAGTTCAATGCAAGCATCTAACCTCAAATGAAAATTGCTCATTTATAAACTTATATATTTAAAAAAAAAGAAAAGATACAAGATACAAGGAAAATAATTGTAAAATTAATTAAAGTATTTCAAGTATGTAAGTCAAAAAAGAACTTTATTCTAAATTGATCCTTAGAAAAAAATAAACATAACTAATAACACCCTTTTTTTCTTCTTCCTTTATTCATTCATTTCATTTCGATTTTATCCATTTGCAATCATTATTATGTACATTATTATGTGATTATTATTATTTAAAAAGAAAATAGTTTGGATTTTACTTCTTTTTATTAAAAAAAACATCTTGAGAATTGCATTTTTCTAAATTAAAAAAAAGTATTCATATATTTATATTGAAAAAACTTTCTTTATAAATGATCCCATGTAAAATCTATCATCAATAAACATGTAAATATTTGAACTAAAAAAACAAAAAAAGCCTAGGTTCATAAGGAACAACAAATGCTATATAAATTCATTTTTTTTCTTATTTTCATCATTTTTTGTTTTCTTCAACATGTAAGATAGATTATTGAAATTAATAATGAGAAGATATAGATTGATTAAAAGCCCACCAAATATATATTAAAACTTATATAGATAAAGAGAGATATTTAAAATCTTCCAGTTTTTGTTTTTTTGCAATAATATATTGATTCAAGTCTTTTATATCCGAAAAAAGAAAAGAATGTATGTATAAACTTTTGTTCTGTTTCATTCACTTCATTCATTCATTCAACAAGATACGCGTATAGATATGCATATATATCTCTCTCTATATATATAATAAAAAGAGAAAGAGAGAAAACAGTATATGTAAAAAAAAGAGTAGGGAGGATTTGCTTGTACGAGAAGTATAGAAAGATCAGAGCAAACTAAAGAGATATAGATATATTGATATAAATAAAGCAGACACAAAGTGAGTGAGTGAGAGAGAGAAGAAATGCTTGATCGAGCAGAGTCGACCGCCTGACTGGCTGGTAAGTCACATTTAAGAAGGTATATATATATATATAAAGGAGGGTGAGGAGGAGTAAGCTTATCAGCCAGCGCCCTCCTCTTTTTTCATAACGTGGGATGAGTTAATCTGAGTCCAATGAGAATCTACAGGAGAGAGAGAGAGGATGATCGTCAGTATAGGATGACAGATGATAGGAAGAGAGAAAGAGAGATCGGACAGACCTCCATTGCTGTTTTCATTGAGTTGTAGCCCACCAGCATTGGTTCTGTTTTGAGAGTTGATCCTAGTGATTCCGGGCCGGGCCGGATCCGGTGTGGAGTGAGTGATTTCGCCGGTGAGATTAGCGATGGTGGAGCCGCGTCGGGAAGGGTTATTACTGAACGGATATCCCGTGCTCGGGTTAGTTGATGTAGAGGGAGATGAGTAGAGAAACGATGTGGACTGAGTGGCCGAGCCTGGCGAGCCTTGTCCGGGCGGATTGTTGAGCGAGTGTGAAGATGAACCGTAGGAGTGATTCTCCCGCTCTGCCATCGATGATCCTCCGCCAGTCGTCGTTGTCGACCGGAAGGTATTCTCGGCTACCACCGGCGAAAGATAACCACCATAACTACCTCCATGACTGCCGGTTGAGGTGGATTGTATCCTGTTGGCTGGGGGCTGGCTGGGTGAACCTGAGAATGGGTAGTCACCTATCCCTCGCGTCCCTCCTGTGTTCGAAGATGATTGCCCACTCCCACCGAGTCGATTGATGGATGGTAATCCATAAGAAGGTGGCGGGACTGATGACGATCGGTGTGAGTTGGTGGCCGGGTCGGTGATACCATACTGGGCATAAAGCGACTCACTGCCACCGCTGGTCGACTTGGCCGCTCGATAGGCCTACCAACAAATCATGCATCAGTAAATCAGGCGCTCCCGTGAAATATATTTGCGGAAACATTAACTTACCCCAGAATCATCATAATCACCGACTTGGTGAACAGATTCCAGGTTGCGACCGCCGTGAGCTGAAAGTATGAGAGGGTTATTCAGTGAGAAATTATGCCAATGAGACGTTGAAGGGGAAATGAACTGACCTGATGAATCATGCCGGGTATTCCTATTATTGGGCGATTGTTGATCTGAGCCGACGAGTGATGCCGAGTGTGAGTCAGGGAGGAAGGAGTGAGTCGGGTAACCGTTGAGAGCACCGGTGGTATGATTTGGACTATAGTATGATACTGAAGTTTGCTGATCGTTCATAGTACTATTACTGGTCGAAGAAGCAGAAAGGGGTGGTGAGCGGGCAGGTCGAGGGTAAGGTTCGTATCGACTGGAGGGGGTCCCGCCTATTGTTGAGGACCGACCAAGGTGACTGGGTCCGGATGCAGTCGGGGCATTGTTGCTATTATGCACACAAGAAGAATAGTTGGTTCGAGCTCCGATGTTGGTGTTGATCACGGGACTGTTGGGTGTGCCAGCGCCTGGATTGTTGAGATTAGATGGGGGTAGAAGGGAAAATGAATGGGGTGATGTGGGGGATGCACCGCTTGGTGAGCCGGTGGAGTTAGCCGCGGAGGCGGGTCGAGAGAGAGCAGCCGAAGGAATTCTCTCGGAAGGGTTAGGAGGGCGAGTTGAGGGATGTGAACTGCGATTACCCTGAGGAGGATTGGAAGAAGTGGATGCAGAGGGAGGTAGAGGTAAAGGGGGTGGAGGAGGCCTGAGTGAGGGGGGGTGGTGATTGTTGGTAGTGGAAGTGGTAGTAGTAGTAGCAGTCATCGTCGCCGTCGTCGCCGTCGTATTATTACTATGGTTATTGTTATTAAAGCTTGAGATATGAGAGGGTTCCTCGGGGCCTTCATCTTGAAACCAAAATCGGCCGTTAGAGACGCCCCAGGTCGGAGGGTTCCTGAAGAAGCTCGGGCTGAGTAGATGGGGAACGATCTGCATATGAACTAAGGCGAGATAGGATGTAGGGGCACGTAGTCGACCAGAAACCACGTCATCCAGCTTGTAGTAGCTGATCATATGCATCCCAGCAATGCTGATAGTTTTCTTCACCAGACCATCCGGACGAAACTTGTAGGTAGAGGTCAAGCTGCCGACCAGAGATCGTTCCCGTTCACGATTGATTGGCCTCTGAGTAGAGGATTGGTTTTCGGTCAAAGATGATTTGTGTTGATCGCTTGAATTGCCAGGATTGGGATCTACTGAATTAGATTGGTGATTCTCATTAGATTGGTCAGACGGGTTATTATTATTGTTGGAATAGGGTCGTTTATATTGAGGAGGGGGGGGGTTCGAGTTTTGGTTGGGGTTTTTAGCAGCATCCTCATCATGTTTGATGGCGGTATTATTATTACTAGGGGCAGTGGCAGTGGCAGTGGTAGTGGTAGTGGTAGTGGAAGGAGTGGGCGTAGTACTAGTGTTTGAGTTGGAGGTGGTGGGTGGTGGACGTTTTTGGTCGATCTCGCGATAGACGAGAAAATTGTTGAGGATTCTCGAGGGACTCCAGACGCGGCCGTCGGTCCAGCGTTTGATTCCGGCCTTGGTCTCATCAAAGACGTAGACGGCCCCGGAGCGGATGGAACGTCGCTCACGTTCGTGTAGTCTTCTGGAGACCATTGGGAAGTGACCGAGAAAGCAGCCGCTGAAGATGATGAGAGCATCATGAGTGGTACCGATGTAGCCTTCCCATGCGGTGGTGGCGGAGCTCTTGTAGTGATCGATGTTTGAGCGTTGCTGTTGTGGGTCGGCCTGGTGGCGTACTGGGTTGAGATTGTGGGAGGAGTTGGAAGGAGCAGAGGCAGGAGGGGGATGGGCAGGAGGAGAGAGGTGGGTATTGGTATGGGGACGAAGAGAGGGCTGGAGTTGAGAAGCGTGAATAGCTGAAGAGGGATTGTTAAGGTTAGGAATCATCGTCAGAGCAGATTCAGGATTCGGAGATAGGGGAGGGAGACGCGCTGGCAAGGAAGAAGAAGAAGAAAAAGACGCAGAAGACGAGGAAGTGGTTGGAATAAGCTAGAAAAGAGGTGGGTTTGTGAATTTGTCGATCAGATGATAAAAGTATGTATGCCGATTGGCGAGTGTTGATGAGAGTTAGTTGGGTGTGACTGAGTGTGGAGGCAGACAAGACGAAGGAAGTGGATGGCTTGGCTGCTCTTGGCTGGGTCTGGATCAGAGTGTATGAGTTGAGTTTGAGTGTTTGAAAATTTAAATACAAAATGTATACAACCAAGAAAGAGTGTTTAAGCGAACCAAGAAGCAACTATCTACTGATTAAGTTATAGTTTCATTACTCACTCAGACAGTCGATCTAACGAGGAAGAAGTTTAGAAGAGAACGCATACAAGTTATCGAAAAGTTTGAGGTTAATGGAAATGGGGGATGGAAGTGGAGTGGAAATGGGGGAATGGGCGAACGAAGAATCAGGAATCAGGAATCAGGATGGGAATGAGGATGTTGTTTATATCTGAAGAGAGAGAGAGCGCGCGCTCCAAATCTTGATAGGAGAGTCTGTTGACCACTCAAACAAACATATCCATCAGCAACTGCTCCAACCTTGCAATCCCTCAAAAACTTAATCAGTAGAAACCAATTCAGCTGAGTCTTGAATATCTTTAGGGCCGGTACTCTAAAAAAAACCAACCACGAAAGACACAAAAGGGCTTCTTTTTGATCAAAATATCAGAGGAATCGTTTGACATACTTTCCGTCTTAAAAGAATCATCCATCAAGTACTGGATCCAGTCAAAAAAATACTTATGCTCTTGGGATTCAATTAAAATTTAATAAAAAAGGCCTTAATTTCAAGTGTAACCAATCGTCAAACTTCAAATAGCTTCTATTTATCTACATCTAATTTATGCTGCAGTGCAGTGTCCAGAAACCTGTTCTTTTAGAGCATCCGCACCGGTTGAACGAATTTAACCGGATTAGCGAGCTCGGTTTATGCCTGGAGTAAGCTAATCCCAGCCTCCAAGAACATCGGCTGGGATTAATGGATTAATTGATGATGTAAGTATGCATTACGTACCTAGGGTGGTGTGATCCACCTCGGTATGCATGCTTTTACATTGTTATGTCACCTTATGAGCATCTTCGGATGCTTATACAGACTAGTCCCAGGATTAGCGGGTAACGAAGTTGTTAGCCGCTAATCCAAAACAGCCTCTCGGTAACAGTTGCTCCCGACTTAACTCGGCCAGATGTGGTTGAGTCCTGTAAGTAACTCACACACACTAATCCAAGATAAAACCGTGACCGATGCGGATACCCTTAATGGAGTACATTCTGGGATCGCAACGGCTCCCTAAAACACACAGCGCCGACTTAATCAAGCTCACCATATCAATACCACCAACCGCGACTAGAACACTTGAGGCCACGACAAATTTCCAGAATTCGTCCTTCAGCTGAGAACTCTGATATATCATTCCATCCAAAGGAAATCCGACATTGGGCCATCGGTCCCGTCCGAGCTTGCCGATCATCCCCATTCTCCAGCCTCTTGTTCATCCACACCTACTTAATACCCACACCCATATGTATTTATGTATATGTAAATTTTGGGTAGGAATATTTATTTATTCTTGATGATCATCATCACATCCTTTCTCTTTAACCTCCAAGGTTTTCTACCCACACTTCATCATATTTACATAATAATAACATCCTTTTTTAGCTCGTCCAAAAATCAACAACGAAACAACTCTTTTTTGTCTTGAGCAATTCAGCCCTTTTACAAACTCATCCTCGAGTGATCAGCTCGGTTATTTGTTCTTTTACAAAACAAGTCAGTCCAACGACTTTATCCTCCAGTTTGATTTTTTTTTTTCATGTACAACCAACACGTGATCATGATGATAATTTATCCAGAGAGTGAAACGAAATCTGTGAATGGTTTTCTTTTATGTAAATAAATAAAATCCAAAAGTTATTTTGACTCACCGGACGGTGGACCTGGTCTGGCACGCTCGCGCCAGCCGACCAGTCCATAAACCAACTCCTTCTCTTTTTTCTCATTTTTTAAAAAAAAGAAGAAAAAATTGATTAGGAGAAATACCGCCCACCACATGCGGGCACGACGGAGGTCCAAAAGAAACGAAGAAAATTGGACGACTTCCCGTGACACGGTGACCATCTGCGCAGGGGCTGTAGCTGCAGATCTTATTTTACATGTCACACAAATCTAAAAAATATATATAACATTTTGACTGTGCAAATATAAACTCTACTTATTGATATGGCTAACATGGATCTGACTTGGTAGGGGAGGGAGAGCTGTAGATCAACGGGAAGTCATCCATCAGCTGAAACATTCCCGTTGGTAGATTGTACATGTTTCTAACATTCGTGATCTGGGTGTGTGTCGAAAGCAACACCAAAGCATCAACATCAACAGTGTTTTTGGGTGAGACCGAACGATCGAGCAACCACCCAACCTAAGGTGCGCTTGATGATGAAGTGTTCAAGCTGACGGCTTTCTCGACACACGACAGCACACGACCAAGCTGGATTTATAGATAAGCTGCTCACCCGAGTACACGGGTTTGATGCAGGGGTGGAAGGTTATAAAAAGCAAGATACATAACAATGATCCCAAATGATCATAGGGGGGGATAAGACAAGGTCTCGCGATGGCATAAACCGGGTCTGGAATTCAGGCTGCTCGTGCAACAAGAAAACAGAACGGGGCTTCCAACAAAGTAGGACTAAATTCTCATGAGCTCTGCCGAGCCTGCCGAGCAGACTTCTACATGAATGCAGATGAGGATCCCAAAGAGAAAGTCTCTACACCATTCGATATTCCTTGTCGACCTTAGAGTCGGTCCTCACGAAACGATGATGGAATTATCAAACCGGCAGAGAGAGAACACTTTATACTTTATAAGCATAAGAGACCGAAACAACTAATTGGGACACCAACAAGATGTTCGCCAAACTCATCGCATGAATTAATTTAGCTTGCACCCAGCTTGAATATCCTGTAGAAAAATTATAGCAACAACATTTCTTGATTCGAATCGTGGCCGGTTGGTCTGAATCATGGATATATTATATTTTTCATCCGCCCACCCGACATACTCGATCCGGCCAGAAAGGAACCCGGTTACATGTTTATGTTACCAAGCTAAGTTACTGGCAACCTGACCGACCGAGTTTATATAACCCAACCAAAGCTTCTTTATGGAAAACTTGTCTCCAACTTCAAGCCTTGGAAACCCACACCTTCCATGCTTTCCTGCATCCAGCGGCACTCCAAAAGTTGATCAACTCGAAATCCTACTTTGAATTCATCCGAATCGCTTCGGCGCTCCATATTCATTTTTTTATACCTGTGGGTGAAAGGAACTACTGGCAGTCTTACGCCACCTTATACAGAGAATCGAGGAGAAGAAGAAAAAAGTTAAGGTGAAGCACGACTGAGAATGTGTTTCATACACTGCTTTATACCATCGCTGGGGAGACAAAAAAGGGGTTGACGATATTGAGCTATAGAGATACCTCAGTAGAAGCATACTCATCAACCGGTTGGGTGATGATAATTAAAGTTGAAACCTAGTTTGTACTTAGTTAAATAGCAATCATGTACTGCTTGTATTTTTCTTTTCTCATTCAGTTTCTATCTTTCTGTTTCCAAACTCCCAACTCATTCAGGTGTGCTCTCTCGTCGGTCTTATCTCAACTCATCTCGTGTCGTGTCTGACACACTCGCTGGTCTCTGTAAAGAACCTTCTGCGCCTAACCTCTCTATAGATGAGACAGAGCCGATCGCCAAAGATTCAACAGCCAGCAGCTGTGTGACCAGGATCAAAACAATCGGGGAGAACCGGCGCAGGCTGGTCCAACAAACCTGAAACCGGTCGTAGATGCCCAGCCACTGTGACATGGTAACCCCTTATATCTGAAGCCTATCCACAGATGGATTGAAGCGCTACGTAGAGGGGAGCATCCAGGGCAGAGATGGATGTATGTACAATTGTACACTTGGCCCATTCAAACTTAGCAAAACTCCCTCACCACATAATTCATGAGAAAATGTGTTGCAGAGATTGGATGACTTCCCTTCAATCTACAGCCCCCTGTAGAGCCAGATTCCAGAGCTTAATTGCAGCTGAAAAGCTAAAAATTTAGCTTTTCCACTTTCAAATTCAGATGTGCAGGGGCTGCAGATGGCCAAGGGAAGTCTTCCATTTGTTCAGGTTGATAGCCAACATGAGGTGGGTTGAATTTCCGAGTGTATCTTTTTGTACATAGTGTTGTTCAAACTGAATTTTTGATGCAGTTTTTTCAGATTAGTAGTAGGTCAGACTTGTGCAAGTTCAGCTTATTACACTACCTCACACACTGAGGTTCAAATTGCCCAGGGCTTAAAATAAGTTTAACAACCAAGAGGGTTTCAAAGAAATTCTCAGTATAATCCAATTTAGCCAATCCACAACAACATAAGCCAGATTAGTTGAGCATCCCCAAAATAAAACAATAGAGTAATAGACAATTATACACACAAAATACCTGACAAATCCATCCCCCCCCAAAAAAGTCAAAGAAACAGGCAGAGATCAGCAAGACTACATCTTGTGAATACTTAAAGAGCCTCTCTCATGACTCTTTTCTCAGACCCCAGGTTAACATAATATTTATTTGCTACAATCAGTTTAATCAAAAATCACAGGAACACCCATATCCTCAAGAATCACCATCTGAAAAGATCTGAAACTTACTTTTCAGTAGCTCACTATTACATCTATCATGTTATGACAACAAAATTGAATTGAACATCAGTGAGCACACAGAATATTTGCTGTAGTATCTTGAAATAGGAAAGGTATGTCTATTATCAATCAATCAATCTAAACAATTGGTGGTGAATGTTTTTCTCTCTCATCATCACTCAAACACAGGGATAATCCAGACAATTTACTACATCAGATCCTTGCATCTGTCACAGGACAAATGGTAAAGGCAGGTTAACAGAATATTTCTTTGCTACAATCAGTTTAATTGAAAATCAAAGGAACACCCATATCCTCAAGAATCACCATCTGAAATTTCCTTTTCAGTATCTCACTATTACATCTATCATGTTATGACAACAACATTAAATTGACACAGGAACATCAGAGAACACACAGAATTGTTGTAGTATCTTGAAATAGGAAA
Organism: Puccinia horiana; assembly: GCA_001624995.1. Lineage (NCBI taxonomy): Eukaryota > Fungi > Basidiomycota > Pucciniomycetes > Pucciniales > Pucciniaceae > Puccinia > Puccinia horiana. Next base: position 442,359 of record LWDY01000032.1, on the reverse strand, counting down.
GGTATATCAATCAATCAAAACAATTGGTGGTGAATGATATTCTCTCTCTCATCATCATGCAATCACAGAGGTAATCCAGAAAATTCACTACATCAGATCCTCGTATCTGTCACAGGGCAACTGGTAAAGACAAACAGGTGGGCACTAAGAAAGAGCCAAATTAAGTTTGAAGGAAAGGAACTAAAACCAGTGAGGCTGGTTTGAAGTATCTTCTGTGCTTCAAGGAGATGACTTTGGCAAACAAAACTGTAAGGGGTTCAACTTCACAGGTGGTGGCTCAAGAAGAGAATGAGATCAAATGTGGTAAACCCTTTTATCTTATTTTGATGAGGGAGGAAATCATAGGAAGGTACAAGATTAGTAAGAAATCACAAGCACTGATAACATAGGCAGTGATGGGCCGCTATGCTATGCTGTACTTTTTCCAAAAAAAAAGTGCAGGGTAGCGGTTGTCTCTTGTAAGCCTTAGAGACAATATTCATTGTCCAAAAGTCTTACATGAAATTATCTCTCTGAAATGGATAATAACATTTCAAATCATTAACACATCAGTATCATGTTTTCTGGCTCTCATGTGTCTTATTCTTTATTTATCTATTAAGTTGTAATTCCCCATTTTGTTCTCTCCCTTTCTCAGTGAATAGTTGTAGTGAAAGTAATGATGTTTTGAGTGTACCAGACCCAAAGTTGCTTATATTAACCTTTGATTTACTTTTTTTGGCTTGAGAAGAGGACTTGCCTGACTCAGCATTTCATGAAGTCAAATCAATTCCAACTTGCTTTGTGGGTGGATCGGGCTGGGCTACTCTGATGCAGTTTCATCCATGTTGGGGGTCAAGGTGACTGATGGTGCCCGCTTTGACCAGCAAAGTGGCACCTCAGATTGGTCTGTCATGTTGCCTGCAGTTAGAAATCCAAGTCTTTCACGAGTAATAAAGTCACAAGAGGAAGGAGACCACTTCAGCTGAAGGGGGTTAAATTGCCCTAGGCTATGGAGTGGCACGACTTAAAGGGTGAAAATGGCTTTTAGAAGGAACTGTTCAAAGCAGAACAGATGGTTGTTAATTCTCAGAAACCAGATAGTTATAAAAGACCAGTTACACGGGCCTACTTGTGTGGCAGAAGGCAGTGAATGAATAAGAAAAATAACTTGAATATAAATGAAAAGAACTTCAGAGGGCAGGAGGTGAGAATTCCAACACCTGCATTAGATTTGGAGCCATCATCCTTGATGCAAACGGATTGAGTTTATTACTGGGCCATGGTGTTGCTGATTGCCCTTGTTTGGGGTAGCTGAAGTAGTTTGTTAGGGGTTTTGGTTGTTGGTTTAGGTCAAGGCTGGAGGTTGCAGCTCCTTTCAGTTGGTCTATGCAGAAACCAACATCACCTGGTAGTGTGCAGCTAATTGAATAGAACAATGCAAAAAAATAAAAAGGTGTGTCTTATCCTGGTTATTGTGGGTAACATGTTACTGGCCAGCTAACAGACGTTATGATAACATGAAAAATGTGGCCCAAAAAAAGCCAGGAAGTTATGATACAAAATATCAGAATAACAGAAAGTAGTTATGGTACCTAGGTAGTGTGGGGTATCTTAAAGTATTGTAACTTCCCATTGTTGAATTGGTGGGAGCGCCATGACACCCACCAGAAGTAACATTGGTCCAGGGCATCCATGATTCAATTGGAGGGGTTGTGTCTTCAACACCATGAAACAAACAAAGAAATAAAATAGAGAGATAACCACCATGATGCTGGTAGGGTCAAGAGAGTATCAATGGAAGACAAGAGAAAGATACTATGGAGATGAGAAGACAGACAACTGAGAAGAAGGGAAGATTAGTAAGATGGATGATTTAGAAAAAAGAAAACAAAATAGATCTCACTTGACAAAGTGAACAAACAGAGATAAAAGAGAATTAGAAGAAAAGAAGAAAAGGGAGAACAAAGATACTAGAAGAATATAAGAATATGAAATAAATGAGAAAGGAGAGCATAAAGGAAGAAAGAAGTAGAAATTGAATGAGAGGGTTATGACAGAAGAGTGGAGGACTTCCACATTGATCTACATCCCCCCCCCCCCATACAGAGTCAGATATTTGACTGTTTGTCATGTAAATTAAGCTTTAAAGTCCCCACAGATGATGGACATGGGAAGTCCTAATTAGTTCACAGAAACTCAACACCAACCACACTTGCCTCTAAATAATCATACAATTTAGATCACAAACCAAACCAAAGATTTTCTGACAATCATATCTTGTAAGAACAGATAGATTGCCATCCTTTTAAAGTTGGCCCCATGTTGAGACACAATCTATATCTATCATTGGCTGTTACCGGAGGTTACAAGGTCCGTGGGGCTGTCCCGTCCAGGAAGAGGCACCCCCGAGCGGTGTAGCGCACAATGAGGCAACAGGGCCAGAGCCCACCCTGAGCTGCGCTGCTGCGTCAGGAACCACTGTTGTGCAGGGCAAGAGCTGAGTAGCACCTTTGTCCACATTCCCCCCTAACTACAACCTAGCCAACTACCACAAAATAAAATCAGCAAACCCCAACACTCCCCAAGTACACCAACCCAACAACCGTACCTTCCCCCTTCCTTTCCTTTTTTCTTTCTCCACCCACTCACCCAACAGTGGGCAGATACGTTACATTGCATTACAGCAGGGAAATTGAATAAAGTAACTCTTTTAAAGTTATCCAATTTTCTTATTTTTGTAACGTAACTAAAAAAAATTGAATTTTTAAGTAACGTAAATTGAAAAAAATTGAATTTTTACGTAACGTAACTTGAAAAAAATAAAAAAATGGGGTAACATAACTTTTTTTAGGATAAGGGTATGTTCAGAAAAAAAAATTGAATTCCATATTGCATATAGCTTAATGGCTAAAGCATCCCTCTTGGAGGGTGCAACTGTCAAGGTTGAGGGTTCAATCCTCACACTGAGGCACTTTTGACCTGGCTTGCTGTGGAGAGAACACTTGAAACTTGATTGTTTCAAATTGAGCACAATCAATCTTGCTCTAATTGAACTTAGTGATCAAAATTCAAGACCTCTCCCACGAAGTTACATTTAAGTTATCCAAATTTGGAAAAAAAGTAACGTAACCCTGGTTTTGCTCAAATAAGCTGGGAACGTAACTAGAAAAAACTAAGGGCTTTTTGCTCAAAAGATATCATAACTAGATCATAGATATCTGTAACGGGCAGATAACGTAACTGTAAAGGTTATGTTACAGTCAGAGTTCTCCATTTGGAGAACGTATCTGCCCACCGTTGACTCACCCGGGTTGGAGTTCATTGTTACTGTTGCGTGTTGACTGCCCCCTGCCTCTCTCGCTCTTTGCAAAAGGAGAAGGCTCAGGAGAATGTGGCACAAGGGGTTGACACATCCCCCCAACCCACACCTGGCCAGCTTGGGAGTGCGGGCTAACCCCCGCCTCCAGGCACAGCCTAGGGGCCAAGAAGGTTAGACAAGGCCCTGAAGAGGTCAATAGAAACACTCAGAGGGTGGAGCCCTCAGAACCCTGCTCCCACAGCAGGTTTACAAGAGAAACCTGAGGTATTTGAATGGGACCCAATCCCTGAGGTAACCACACACACGTGAGGGTCTGAGTCTAGGAAGGAGAGGCTGGAACAGAATGATAACCTTCTGTTTGGCACAGTCATCAAGATTGGTGTAATATTGAACATTCAAATCGATAAAAACCAAAATGTCCATATAAAAGTAATACAATTGGTGTAGAATGAAAGAAGGCTACCTGCTCCATCATTGACAAGATACAAATCCATGCACCATAACAGCAATATTACATTTTATATCTGCTTCAAGTGTAATATTAATATTGAGATGCTAATGACAGCCTCACATGCCCATTCTGATGTCACAAATGAACAAGCAGGTAGTACTCTTTCTCTCTATAACAATTTTGTTATACTTGTGCAAACAGTTTGCTTTTTATTGAATTAAATTTAAGGCCCCGTTTGGGAGCGGGATATTATGCATGTGATATTGAGGCTGCTGGTGACACCTGGTCCAATTTTGGTGGACTTGAGCAGATGCCAAGCTTAACAAAGCCCCTGCTGGGGGACAAAGTCCCCGCAGGGGCTTATGGGTTATCCACAAATGTTTGCCTGAGAGAAACACAAGATTTTGGTCATTTGAGACCATTTATTGTTTTAAAAATCACCACGATTCTGCCCACCCACATCCCATTGACCGGGCATGCGCTAGCATCCTGCACGCATTTTGCCGCCTTCCAAATTCTTGTGGCATTCTTATTTTTTTTAAATAATTTTTCCAAGAACCCCTTCCCCCTCCTCCTCCATGTTGCTTTCCCACCCCGTCACCAGATTCGTCAATGCATCATGGCACAAGTTTTCAGAGGATAGGAATCTTCTCAGTAGAGGTGTTTTTTTGGTTTGAGATCCAAAAATTAGGCAATTTGGCCATTCTGTGCACATGATCAAGGCCTTTCATAGTTCCGCTGGGGGGCTGCTTTGCTCTTGTGGAAAAAATGGCAGAAATTGATTCGTGGGTGACTAGAAAATTTGGTGGGGGCTCAGGCAAAAATTCCTGCTAACTCGCAAGTCCCTCTCGCTTCGCGAGAGGCGCCCTGCGACGAAGGACTTGTGTCAAGTTCGAGCAGATGCCACTTAGGATTTCACATATGAAGTGTAAGTTTACGGCCATCATATGCCGCTCCCAAACAGGATATTACACTAATTTTTATGACTGTGCCAAACAGGGCCTAAGAAAAATAAAGAATGTTGTTTTGAGTAAGTAAAAAAGAAATATTATAGCAAAGAACTAACTGAGAGGGGATACCCATAGCAAACAAAGATAGAGATAGAGAGAAATCGATTACAAAATAAAATAAACCAAAAAAAAAGAAAGGAAAAAGGAATCTCTTTAAAAAAAAAGAAGTTAAAATCATCATATGGTACACATACATGCTCACCGATCACAAACACACAAACACATCCATACACATGCACGCAGATATAGAGTGAAGAAAAAAGAAACATGCAAAAGAAGAAGTATACAAATCGAAAGTCCATTTTAAAAAAAAAGAAAAGAGAAAGAAGATTAAGAATCAGAAGGACCGACGGCCAATTCAACAATTAACCGACAGGCGCATTCCAAGAAAAGGAAAGGTGAACTAGCTGCCCCACCGGCCATACTAGCCGCCCTGCGTCTATTGGCCGCTGCATCCTCTCGGACATCAGATGGCGATTGAGTTTCAGGTTGGATAGGCTTATATCCCAAGTTCCTAAAATCAACTAGATAGTTATTTACTTCGATTTGGTATAGCTGTAGGTCCATCCTCACCTAACATTCAATAAAAGAATCGAGTTAGTCAATTGAGTCATTCAACCGAAGTCTTTTTTAATTTTTGTTAATTTTTTTGTATTTAAGAGAGAAGAATTGGACTAACTACCACATTGTCCAACCTACAACGGGTCTCAATGAAATATAGATCCTGAGCTTGTTTAACTTTTTCTTCTTCGACTTTCCTTCGTCTTCTTCTCTTTTCACTTTCAGTTTCACCAGGATCGTTTTCCGCAGGTTCTTCAAGACTAGAGTGAAGATCTTTTCGCTTGAATTCGAATCCTAGAGTCTGTAGAGTGCGATAGATCTCCAACATGACCGTCATAGGTGGTGATTTAGATCTGATTCCGAAATGCCATTTCGTCCGGGGTGCTTTCTTGATCTTACCACTGCCAGTTAGTGTCCGATGTGAGCTTTCACTGACTCGATCCGCTGGTCGTCTGGGCTCGGCGGGTGTGAACGGCTTGTTGAGATTGTTGAGTGGTGATGATTGTGAGTTCATCAAGCTTTGCTTTAATCGTGAAAGGCCATCACCTTGTCCAGACGCTGCGGTGGGTGGTAGGGTATGGGGGAGGATTCGGACTTGTGAAGGGCCAGCTTCTTCGGGCCCATCTAATGAAGCATTTAGGGGATATTCAGCGGTCGTGCTAGTTTGTGATGGGGGAGCGGTCAAAGATGTGAAAAGTCCACGGCTTCTGCCCGAGCTTGAGCGTCCTAAGGAGGCCTCGTTTGGGTTTGGAGGAATGTACGAGTCGCTCATATAAGCAGTACCTTCTTTCATTCTTCTATAATCTCGAGCAAGTTGGTAGGAAATTTTGATGTTCTTGTCCAGATCGTTTACTAAGACATTATAGAGGTCGTCGGCTGTGATCCTATCGCCGATCAAGTTACAAAGGTCATTGATTACCCTCGGATCAAGAATACCCACGCCAGGTGCACGAATCTCGTTGGAATCGATGGGTATTGGATCGTCTTGCTCGTGTTGAGTTTGATGAGAGGGGTCGGGAGCATCAGAGATGCTACTTTTTCTGGATTCATCGAGGTTGATGGTGATTGGTCGGCTGGTTTGTTTCAGATAGTCGGGGAGATCGAGTTTAAACCAATCCAGTTCACGGATTTCGGGGATCGTGATACGCTTGTTGACATCGACTACCAGCATCCGGCTGAGTAAATGCCTCGATCCAGATGAGAGATGAGGGGGTAGTGAGTATAGTCCACCTGTAGAAGGGAATTGAATGATGGTTGATGAGTGTGGGGAGAATGAGTGAGCAGAAGATTCAGGACGCAACTGTTAATTTTCTTGAACAACATCGGGATGTGGTCGTCATCAAATGGTAATCTTCCGCATAGCATGACAAATAGGATGACCCCGCAGGACCAGATATCAATCTCTGGACCGGCGTATAATTTGCCACTGATCACTTCGGGTGCGGCGTAGTTTGGACTGCCACAACTTGTCTTGAGAAAGTCACCATCGCGCATGATGTTGGATAAACCAAAGTCTGCAATCTTGACATTGAGATTGTGGTCTAGTAGTAAACTAAACAAACCGACTTGATTAATTTCCACACATGGGACATCATAGTTGAAGAGGTCTCACTTTTCAGGCTTCAAGTCACGGTGAACGATGTTATGTAAGTGGCAATATTCGACTGCACAGATGATCTGTTGAAAGAACCGCCTGGCATCGTGTTCTGGCATTTTCCCAACCTGAGTTAATGAAAGGTGAGTATTTCGTTCAAAAAAAATATTGGAAGAGAGGTGTATGACTTACATGCACGATGTAGTCAAACAGTTCACCCTTGAGGTACTCGATGACCATGACGATATCTGTATTATCTTGAATGACATCGTATCTGGTGAAAGAGTAAGATTAGATCAGACGAGGTTGAGATGAGGTTGAGAGATTTGTACGGACAGTTTGATGATGTGAGGGTGCCTTAGAAAGCTTAGATATTCGATCTCCCTCTTAACTCGATCTCTCATTTCTTGGGTGAGGATCTTCTTCTTTGATAAGAATTTCATGGCGACGTTCAAGCGAGTGAGTTTGTGTTTGGCAACTGATGGAGTGAGATTGGTTAGCCAAGTGATTGGCTTTCCAATAGAAATGTATGAAGAGAGATAGCGTTAGTTACGTTTAACTTTTCCGAAGCTGCCATGGCCGAGGGTTTTCACGATTTCGAATTCGCCGATTGATTTAGTTGATGAGGATTCCCTTGGGCCGGTAAGGGTCTCATGTCGCGGTCGACTGCTGGGAGAGCGATTGGCAGAAGTGGTGGGTGGCATTAATCGATTGGTGGTTAAGAGTAGGATACGGTCAACAGACTCAACGAGAGAGAGAAAGTGGATGTGTGTGATACCCGGCGGCGCAATCGGGGAGTCTGTGGCCGGCTGTCTGGGCAGACCGGGGGATTGCTTATGTAAGATGCATATGCTATTATTATGCAATATGCAATTTGTGGTTAAATAAAAAAAATAAAAATAAAAATAGTAAAACAGCAACACAACAATGGAGAACCAACTTATTCGAGCTCAGCCACTTTGGTACGACTCCAGCTACCTACCACAACTACCGACAACCACCAAAAACCAAAACCAAATCACCGAACAACAGACCCAGACACTCAAAGCAAGAGCAGACCACATCCTCAACTCAAAGTCAGACCAATTCTCAATCGCAATCCAACCAAACAACAACAACAACAACAAATCTAAATCAACCCACACCGGTCTATCTGAATCCGATAAAGCTTTCATTCATCGCATCCTCACATCAGGTACTTCCACCGACAAACTATCAGCACTCACCTTACTCGTCTCATCAACACCACTGCACTCTAGAAATCATCTATCAACCTTACTCAACATCTCCAAGAAAAAAAATAGAGAAGAAGCTAATCGAACACTAAGATCAGTCGTCGAATGGCTCAGAGGATCCGGAAACCCAGAAGCAGGAGGTCTGCCCAACCGAAAACTAAAATACTTCAGAGATCAGCCAGGTCTAGCCATCGTTGCGCAGACTCATGGACTATCAAAAGCGCCACCCAAATTCAAGCATGACGACCCAAATCGATTAGAATACGACGAATGGTTGGCCATCTGGGCATTTGAGGATTGGCTTAAAAATTGGTATCTCGACCTACTTAGAGTCATCGAGGTGAAAACATTTCTCCACCAGAAACATAAGAAAAAAAAAATTCTATCAAATCCTAACATCTTCACTTATTACACAGGCCTCATCACACGACTCAATCGTCAATACTCGAGCTCAAGCTCTCTCCCATCTATTCAATCTACTCAAGGACAAACCAGAACAAGAACAAAACCTTCTGGCACTCTTGGTCAACAAACTAGGTGATAGCAACAAGATGATCTGTTCACGTGCCTCACACTATCTACTCCAACTACTCCAAGTTCATCCTCTCATCAAGCCGATCGTCGCCAGGGAAATATCTGCACTAGTACTCAAGCCAGTCATCCATTCCTCCAAAGCAGACCCAAAGACAAAATCATCCGATGATTCTAGTCTACGTCATCACGATCATGCCCGCTACTATGGTACTATAACCTTAAACCAGATCCCACTCACCAAGGGTGAACCAGAAGTATCAAATAAATTGATCCAACTATATTTCGAACTCTTTAATGATATCTTGGGCAAGGCCAAGACAGAAGAGGAAGAGAAGGCGCCAGAAGAGTTAAATGAGAAGAATGAAGAGGAACTCGAGGCTGAAAATCTCAAAGAACAACAGGCCGCACTGAAAAACACAAAAGGTGGCAAGAAAGCCGGTCACAAACCGATGTCTGGCAAATCAAGTAAGGAGATCGCCGAAGAGGAAGCCATCGCCGAAAAAAAAGCAAAGCTTGTTGCAGCCATCCTAACCGGCTTGAATCGAGCATTCCCATATGGATCGATCGACAATAATATCCTAAAAGGGTACATGGATACCCTCTTTCGAATCAGCCATACCGGCGCATTTGGCGTCTCCATTCAAGCCCTAATCCTTGTCCAACAGCTCTTAAAGTCCAAGCCAGATCTAACCGATCGATTTTATAGAGTACTATATGGGACCTCAATCGACTATCGCTTGCTGACTGCCTCCTCTAAACATGGGCTTTACCTCAACTTGTTGTTTAAGTCCATCAAGGCTGACCCCAACCATTCCCGTGTCTTGGCCTTCATCAAACGAGTCGTACAAATCCTTCCTTACCATCAACCCCCGTTTATTTGCTCAGCCATTGTCTTACTAGGTCATGTAAGTATCTCTCCCCATCTGAAAAAGTACAAACTCAATTTTTGATAAGTATCTCTGCGGAACAGCTATTCTCAACCAAATCGACATATAGTAAACTCTTCTCGAAACGTCCAGAAGAGGAAGAGTTAACTGACAAGGATCAGTATGATGGAAAGAAACGGGATCCGAGTTATGCCAATGCTGACAAGTCACGTCTTTGGGAACTGGTAAACTATTTCATTACCACAACAAGACGGGTGAACAACAAGAGCTAAGATTTCTTGTTTGATTTCATAACCAGATGCCTCTATTGAGCCACTATCACCCATCGGTCAGTCTGAACGCGAGCCAACTACTATCAGGGGAGCCGATCTCATCGGCAGTCGACCTGACCCACCACACGCTATCCAGCTTCCTCGACAAATTCGCCTATCGCCCAGCCAAGAAAAATCTGCCCCAAAAGGGCTCTTCGATCATGCAGCCCGATCTTCATTATCGTCTCGCTGACGTCGTCAAACGTCGACCTGCCTCGTTCTCTGAAAACGTGCCCGTTAATTCTAAGGGATTCTTGAATCGTAACGAAGAGGAAATCCCGGCTGATGAAGTAAGTAGAAACCCTAGCCCTATGTAATCGTGTTAAGAGTGAAACAAAATCTCACCTTTTATTTTGTGGCGTTTTGAAAAGGTATTCTTTCACAAGTTCTTCAAGAAGAAAGAGATCAATGAGACTAAACACAAGAAATTGAAGGAACATCAAAAGTCTAAGAAAGGTCTTTTGACTGAAGATAATGATTTTGGCGGAAGAGGAGGATCGGACGATGGATCGGAGGAGGAAGAGGACTCAGGTGCAGAGTTGAAAGGATATGATGATGAAGATGATGAAGAGGAGGGAGATAAGGAGAACGACGAGGAAGATATATGGGCAGCGATGAAATCATCGATGGGCAAGGAGATGAAAGCGGCGCTGCCAGAAGAAGTGTCGGAAGACGACTGGTCGGAGATGGACCCCGCGGCGTTCGAAGACAGTGACGAAGACGAGTGTGAGGTGGATGACAAGATAAAAGAACTGATGGCGGACGAAGACGAATCGGATTCGAGTGGGTCGGAAGAAGACCAGCCGGAAATGGAGGTCGAAGAGATCAGCGTCCCCGGCCTAGACTCCGATTCTTCCTCTCACCAAAAGCCCGACCATCCCCCTTCTCGTAAACGCAAGGCCCAACCCAACTCTCATCCCCTCCAATCATCCTCCGCTCGTCCGGCGTCTAAGAAGCCTAGGTCTGCTTGGAAATCCTTGCCTACTTTTGCTGCTGCCGATGACTATCAACATCTCTTATCTGAGCCCGAACCCCAATAACTTCCCTTCCACACATGATACGCCCTTTTCTTCTTCCTTTTTTTGGCTCGATTCCTTTGTCTCTCTTCCAGATCCTCACTCTTGTTGGTTACCGAAAACAGAGAGATGGAAGATTGTTATAGACCTTTACTTGTTTTGAGAACAGGATGAGATCAATTCAAAGTGGGAATAAAAACTTCATACAGTCTCGAATCTGCCAGAAATTTTCCTTGTCTGTCTGTCATGGCTTGTCATCAATACCAAGTCATTGTACGTACCTACCACATAGGTCTTCAACAGCGCCTAAAAATTCACCAGTAATCATTAACGACCTCAATATAAAAGTCCTGAAAAATTAACGCATGTCTAATTGATTAAGAAAAATAAAAATAAAATAATAATAATAATGAGTTCTATTATTTTCTGGTCCAGCTTGAGCCTTGAGATATTTGGACAGTTTTAAGCAAAAGAAGAGGAATTTCCTCCCAGACCAAAGCATCAGGCACTGCACTTTGTCAACATGAGTGGGTGACCTGGGCCCAGGGGGCAAGAAAGAGAAGGGAATACATGACCTATACTTCAACAAAATGAGACAAAGAAGCCAGGCAATCAATAAAAATGGGGGGGATTGTTGTTGGGACTCAGGGGAAGAAAGTTTGAGAATAAGGAGTGTAAAAGAAAAATACTGGGGTTTCAACCCCGTTTGCTAAAAGATCACCCATAGGTGCCATGGACATCCATTGAGCTTTTGAGCAGGAGCAAGTTGATGTTAACTTTATTCTATTCTTAACAAGTTTAATTTTCAGTGATGTCCTTGAGGAGCTCATCTCAAATGGCCAAATGTTGAGCTTGCCAACACCTAACACCAAAACAAGTAACTCGAGATTTGCAGTGACTGTCCAACTCAGCATTTAAGAATTTTTTGACATAATATTTTGGGGATGAGTGGAATGAATTCAAGCATGTCATATGCTGGTTTAATAGCTAGCAACTCAAACAGGACAAATCTTCTTCTGGACAGGATATTTTGTTTGTTTGTTTTTAACCTTCCTTGACTGCAGATGATATAGATGATTTTATAAGGCTAGGTTTCTGATCTTCTTTCTTTGTTTTCTTCTCTTCTTGGATCTTCCTTTTCCTGTTCTTTTCATCCTCCTTGTCTTGTTTTCTCTTCTTCTTCTTCTCAAAGATTTCAAATGCCAAATATCACTGGTAGTTGAATTTGGTTTGTTGGAAGGGTCTAGAGATTCTTGGTTTGGTTTGGAAGGCGACTCCCAAAAAGAAATCCCTGATGTATTTTTTTGGGGGGTTGGAAAAACAACTCCCAGACATTGGAGGAACAACTCCCACGACCGAGTTGATGTCCAATCCCACCACAGGGATTGGGAGTCGTTCTCCTAAAGTCAAAAAAATAGAAATAAATAAAATGGGAGTCGGTCTCCCAAATCCGCCGCAGACTCGTCCTCAATGGCCGGAAGGATTTCCTTCCAGTCCACTGACCAGAAGGATTTTCTACCGGTCAGTGAGCATTTGTACCTCACAATCGGAAGGATTCCCTTCCGGTTGATGAGGTACAACAACCTCATCAACCGGAAGGAAATCCCTTCTGGTCAGTGGACCGGAAGGAAATCCTTCTGGCCATTGAGGACGAGTCTGCGGCGGATTTGGGAGACCGACTCCAATTTTATTTATTTCTATTTTTTTGACTTTAGGAGAACGACTCCCAATCCCTGTGGTGGGATTGGACGTCGACTCAGTCGTGGGAGTCGTTCCTCCAATGCCTGGGAGTCGTTTTTCCAACCCCCTTTTTTTTAGTTTGGTGGATCCCACAATTGGGAGATGGATCAGGTCGGTCCACTATTGAATCATCTGAGTTTATTGAAACTTATTTTTGGTTAAATTTGTGTCATTTGTTCCAAGAATTTTTGAGATGTACCATGTTCAAAGTGTGTGATGGGATTCAGGGAAGGTGATCAAGAGAGAATTGATAAGTGCTTATTCTTGATCGGTTACTAGACATCTTGAAGTGGGATTTTGTTGGTAGAAAATACCCTCATGAGGCAGAATCAAGACCCCTTGATAGTATTCTCAAGTTCCTTTGCCTAGGAGAGCCATGGGGTTATGAGTTTTTTTTAATTAATTCTGAGTTTCTGCCGCACAGCTCACCGGCTGCGCAGCTTGAAGGACCACTCCGTTGAAGCGCGCCCCTAGTACATGCGATTTTCAGCAAACACTCATCAACCACTCCGAACACGATGGTTTTTCACAAGTATGACCCCGCATCCAAAATCTCCGTGGTTCGAATGGCCATTCACGGCCATAGCCGACCGGAAATTCAGAATATGCTCGGAATTCCCTTCTCTCGCCAGTCGTTTGATCGCTGGATTCATCTCTTCGAGGAAACCAGATGCGTCATCCGAGACCCATCCAGTTACAAAACTCGTGGTCGACCTGCGAACCTCTCTCGAGACAAGTGTTCCTTCATGATCCAACTTGTACAGTCGGAACCGGGCTTGTTTCTAGATGAAATCCGGGAACGACTATACGACTCTAGTGGAGTCCTTACTAGCCCACAAACAATTCACCGGACCCTCGTCAATCGGCTTATGATCACCTTGAAGAAGCCATCCACGTTGAATTCTCGAAAGTCTCTGGTTGCCTAGTACGCATTCGTCGAGCGAATGGAATTCTTCCCTGCCGAATACCTCGTCTTTACTGGTAAGCTCTTCCCTGATATGACTCCAGATAAACAGAGACTAAAAATGTTGTTATACTGGTTCAAAGACGAGAGCTCATTCTGCGACAAGGACTTGCTTCGCTCCTTCGCTCCGTCCAAGCGAGGGACCCTTTCTTCCCGATTCATTACCAACCAAAACGCCGACCGCATCAGCTTACTCCGGGCCATCTCAATCGATGGACTCGTGACCCTTACCACCACGTCTGAGATGTTCAATGGACACAAGTTCGAACACTTTTTGGAGTTCGACTTGGTAAGTTCCTTTTTTTAATATTCCCGTGCTTTTGAACTGACTAGCGTGGTCAAATGAACTCTTCCAGCTCCCTTGTATGCATCAACACCCGAATTTAAATTTGGTCCTTGTTTGCGACAACGCTACGATCCACCGTGGCGAGAACATTCAAAAGCTATGTGATCAAGCTGGCGTCCATCTGATGTTTCTTCCTCCCTACTGTCCGGAATTGAATCCGATCGAGCTATGCTTTGCAGCCATCAAACAAGAATTACGGGCATCACAGGTCTTAAATCGAGCTGAAGATCCTGAATGGGAGATATGCGAGGTTTCCGCTAAGCTTATGACTGACTGCTGAACTTTGTCATAAGCTGTACAGACACGCTGGCTACTGTGTCCCATCTGACTCCAATTGATAATGTTCTATCCTTCAACGCAAACCTGTATTTATCCATATGGTTGTTCCTTTGTTTTTTTACTCTTTCTTCTCTCACTCTTTGGTTTGATGGGCTGTTAAAGTTCGGAGTCAAGCCAATAAAATCTAATCCAGCTATGTTACAATAAATACAGACAGATGAAATGCAAAAAATGTCTTTACAAACGATTGAAACATCATTTTTTTTGGATACAGTGAAAAGAACCAGACAATGAGGCTGTGATGACTATCAGCTACACATGAGTTTCAATGACTATAAGCTACACATGCCATAGTGACTAGAAGTGAAAATAGAGAACTCGCTTTGATTTTTTTAATGCTTCCATGGTTACTAGAAGCGAAAGGAGAGAAGTCGGCTTGGCTTTGTTTGTTTGAGGTGAGGTGGATACAAAGGTGACTAAAGGCTACAATAGATAGACCTACTTAGACGCCAAGTGGCGCTCAAATTTACCCACGTTATCACACAATTGGGCAATGGTGCCATCGGTTAAGCCCCATTAACTCATTTTCGCCTTGGTGATGCTATCGGAGAGGAAGAATTTCGGGTGGGTCACGTCTTGTTTGTCCAAGATTTCGATGACGGCGGCTTGCTTGCTCGGTTGAACCTTGACAAAATCAACGGATTTGCGAATCAGATCCATATCGGGTTGTACTACAGACGATGCGTTGGAATCTGGTGATAAACTTGTGGTTCAATGGTCCAACTCCGTGTTGTGGCGGAGTTTTTGCTTTTTGGAAGAAAGGTTGACGAATTTCAAGTTGTTTGGAGGGGAGTACAGAGTGACTCCGTCCACCGATTTTTTCTAGCAGAATTCAAATCGATTAGCGGTTGATGGGAACGACAGATGATAAATAATGTTTACTCACAAGGGCTCC
The DNA here is from genome assembly GCA_001624995.1 of Puccinia horiana. Classification (NCBI taxonomy): domain Eukaryota; kingdom Fungi; phylum Basidiomycota; class Pucciniomycetes; order Pucciniales; family Pucciniaceae; genus Puccinia; species Puccinia horiana. Next base: position 427,175 of record LWDY01000032.1, on the reverse strand, counting down.
TGCCCATTTTATCACTGCAGCTGCAGTTAAGGGGATGTAGCGAGTTGGATCGATTGGATCGATATAGACTGGTAATTTTGATTTGTAACTTCTGTTTGGGCGGTGGGTGTTGTAGATCTGGCCCATCAACACATTGAGGGGTTGGAAATCGGTCGCTGAAACTTGATCAGCACAATTGTCACCGGCATTTGCTTGTCGTTTAGAAGTTGAGGCGGTGTTGGCGGCCTCTTCAACAAGAATGTGATGTCCAACTTTCTCAGCAGCCTTTGCTTGTTTGACAACAGTGGCTGGGTTTGGCTGGCGGATTTCTAAAGTTCCTTTTTACTTTCGAGGATGTTTGCAATCCATTGGTTGTACGATTCTTCGGCGTTGAGGGTGAAGTTCGCCTTTTTTCTGAACTCCGGCGCCTTTGACGGAGACATGTAAAGTTTCCAGTCGATTTGCGGAGAGCCTGTAGCGATTGCATTACGCATCAGAACACCAGCATTTGTAAACACCCCGTTGCATGCTGTGGCGACGATGTTTTGGAAATCTGCAAAGTTCATTGATCTCGGTGTGGTAAGGGTAATCTCGAAGTCGGCTGAAGAGTTGACGGTCGTCCAACTGGCCTTGGGAGTATTGTTTGGACAGAACAGCTTGAAAGACGAATTCAGATGGATCGTTTGTGGCTGTGAAGCAGAAGATCAAAAATTGTTACTTGTATTTCAACAAACCAATCACCAATGAAAGAAGTAAACTTACAATTGGTTCGACTATAGCTGCATTGATGTCATCGTTCTCCGAGGCAATACAATTGCTGTTGAGAGCTTGCCGGATCCGTGCATGCTCGGCGGCAGTAAGATATCCCAGCGGTGGTTCCTCCCTTGCAAAAAGACCGATCCCGAGGCTAGACATGAGGCAGAAGGAATCGGAGGGATGGCTGGATGACGGTTAACAACTGTTCCGTTCTGATACAATCCGACCGGACCACCGCCGTTGGTGACGTCACAGCTTGATGACATCATCATGTCAGAAACCAATTAAATTATAAATTTTTTTTAAAATAACCCCATGATTTGCGGGCTTGAAAACTCGAAATGTCCAAGCTTTTTGAAAAACACAATAACTAGGAAGAAGAACCTCTCATCCTGGTGCTGGGAATTACATAGATTGAAAACTATCAGATTTGATTTGGGCCTTTGAAAAACGACCCCCAAAAATCCGACAAACGACTTCGAGCCGTTGGTCGTATTTGAATTTTTTTGAATGGCCGGTCCAATTGGCCTAAAAATTTCAAACCGACACATAGAATCCCCCATGAGTCCTCTGAAAAAATCCAACCCATTTGCACGGTAGAGCCCAATTTCCATTTTTCCTACTTGAATTAATCCAAACAAATTTACCAACGACTCCCATGGGAGTCGATCGTCAAATTTTTGGGAGTCGTTTTTCAAAGCCCCATTGATTTTGACTTGTTTATGAGTTGTATGAACCAATTTCAGTGATTTGTTTTTCCAATTAGACCCATTGTGGATGATCACAGGTCTACATGATTGATGTTAGTCTGTTGAACCTGATCAATCTTAACCTGTGAACACGTATAATCAAAGATAACCTTTGATGTGAGACGTGGGATTGGGTCAGTGTCCTGGGTGAGTGTCAGGGAGAGGGGAGCAGCGGACCTAGAAGAGAGGAAAACAGAAGTGATAAAGAAAAGAAAAAAGAAAAGACAACTTGGGAGACATGAAATACAACAAGACACAAACTAAGCCCCTGGTTACATAATCATAGCCCCTTGTCAACTTCAGCTTCCATTCTCTTATAACCCACCATCCATAACTCGAACTTATCACAAGTCCCTCCCTGCGAGCAAAGCCCACCCTCCTGCAGGGAGGGACTTTGACATTAAGTACAATATTTAGCGGGAGCAGAAAGTCCCTTTTGCAGGGGCTTTTTTTTATATTTTAATAGCCTTACCCCTGGCCACCCCCCAGCCCTGAGTCACAGGTATGTTATACTTTTTAATGTCATCTTCAATTTGGGCAATGTCACATCCTGCCCTGACCAACCAATTATTTTTAATTAATTTCGAAAAATACCAATCCTCATTTTTTGAGCAAAAGAATCTGCAAAGGATCCACAAAAGTTGCTGCATGTGGATCCAACATGTAGGAACAAAGTTTCCAAGAGTGGTTAATCCACATCAAACGGTGCCAAACCACAGAAGTATGTTGTGGATAGATTTCCATCATTCATATTTTTGTAGATCCACTCAGGATCGCTCCTTCATCTTTGGAGGAGCGTAGAGAACCAAGTTATTGGGTGAACAAGGTGAATGCATACAATTGTTCTCAAGATCAAGGCCAACAAATCAGTGTGCTTGAAATGATGTAGGGACTCCCTCATTTTTTAAAAAAATGCAACAACAACATTTTTACCAAAAATATTGTTGAAAATCCCTCCTGCTCCCGCCAGAAATCATGGCTAATGTGTAAGCCTCTCCTACAGAGAGCGTCCCGCAGGGGACGCGGGGTCCCCAGACCCCTCCGTTTGAGAGGCTTTGATAAGCTTGCCATAACTGGACCAATAAAAAATCCATGAAACCAATCAAACTTGTTGGAGAAATTGTACTTAGACTCCTTCCCTCAAAGATTTATGGTCACTAGACTTTTATGATCTAATTATGAACTTCACTGACTGACCCTTATTGGGCCTTAGTCCCCTGCCTAACCAGCTCTTGAATCATTTTCAATCCATACCATTTTCAACCTCATAATTCAATGACAAAATCTATGTACCTACAATACACATGACCTTATATACATATCTTTGTGTTCACACCAATAAGTTAATCTTTGTTTTTCAAACCACAACGTCAAGGCAAAAAGGAAAAATAATTATAAAAAAAAAAAATGTGTAAACTATAAAGGTCTCCAAAGCTGACAATTAGGAAAACACACACACAAGCACAAGCCAGCTTGACAACGTGCAGTACTCCATCATAGCTACATCTTTTTTTTTAAAAAAGTGATAATATTTCTTTTTGATTGACCATTTGTGTGATCCAAACGAAGTGAAAAAGAAAAAAATACAACTCTCATACTATTTTGGTTTTTTTCTGTTTTGGGGACTATTGTATACTTAAGAGATAGTCAGATATAAACACAAACAAAAAATGTGGGATGAGTTAAGCAATCTGAAGATGGATGCGCGTGTATTGATTGCCTTGATTTCATTTAATTCTTCACGCTCTTGATTTCCTGCAGTGATGATTATTTCCATGCAGATTTTTTTTTGAATAGAGGAATGATCAATGATGAGGTTATGGATGTCCAGAAAGAAAGAAGAGGGGAAAAAGGGGGGATAAGTGAAACTGACCTGAATTCAGCTTCTGCTTTCACGGCCGCATCATCAACTTCGTCGATCAAGCCCTGGAGCGCATCACTAGCCGCCAAATGGTAAGCCTGTTGGGCTTTGACGAGTTGAGCGATGGCCCGGATAGCTTCGGGCTAAACAGATCAATGGATGTCAGATGAATCAACCTGAGCACACATCGATCGTCGCGTTTTTTTTTTCTTTTTGTTGAGGGGGGAGAATGACTAACGTCATCCAGGACTCGTTTCATCAACTCGATCGCTTCTTCCGTCGCTGCTACTAACTTCTCTTCCGCATTGTCGACTTCTATTCGCGCCTGATCTTTCTTGGGTCCCTCGGGAGCATTCTTTTGAGCAAGTCGGGCGGCGTCGAGTGCCAATCTATCCAACAAAAATAAGACAATGACATCAGTTGTCTTTTGTTTTTATGAGAAGGAAGAAATTGCATTGTTCTGCAGGAGGAAGATTGAGTAGTTTCATGTTCGTTTATTTATTTCTGTGATCATGTACCTAGCACTTCTAACGTTCTGACGACTTTTCATTGCCGCTTGGAGGCCGAGGTTGAGACCACTTTGCCAAGATTGCAAGAAACCAGTTTGTATGGCAGCATCTTGAGTCAACCGTTCATCACCGACCCGGGCTTGAACCATGGCATAAGATTTAAGGACCTTAGCCATTAGGCTAACAATACTTCCACTAGAATCCCCTGAATGCGAGCTCGAGGTCGAGCCCAGCTCAAGAGCCCCTGAGGTGGCGGCTCGGGAGAGTGCATGAGATAAGGTTTTGTGCTCCGTCGCGGGCTTTGAAGGTACTTCGATTGACGGCAAATTAGTACCTGACAATTTTTTTTTGTAGTTATTGATTTCCGGATATTGAGTCAACCAACCATGCATTGAAAGCGAAGAGAAGGAGGGAGGAAGGAAATAAATGGTCGATTGAAAAGGGGTTTTCTGTACCTTTGGTCGCGGCAGCAGCCCAGCTGGTAAGGGTGTGAGAGATGTTGGTCGCAGTTTCGGTCAAAGATTCATTGATTTGAGTCGGGTAATCATATGGCTCGCTTTCTGTCAAGGGGCAAATCAGGATCTCCGAGGATCAGATGGCTAGACATAACTCCAAGGGTCTTCATATTTAACCGACCATAGACCTTCGTGACACGAAGCAGTGAGGAATGGGCGTTGCGTAATGCGTCCACTCGACGCTCCAAGTCTTTATATTCTTCAGGAAGCTCTGTTGTTGCATAAAAGGGAGGAAAATAAGAACACAGTTTGTCAGATGGTCGAACGAAAGTTTTGAACACGGTGCAATTTGGGTGATGATCGCCATGCTTTTACCTGTTACATCATCCTGATCTACTGTACCTAGACGCTCGCGCGCAGTTTGGCTGAATTCCTAGATAGATTAGATAAATCAAGGGGCAGATTGAGTAAAAGATAAGTGAACACGCCAATCGAACGAGATTTGAGAGGACATTTGGTGCGAGTTTTCGAGACTTCAAACTGACAGCAAAGCTCTTGGTGAATTTTCCGGTTTGTTGGGTGAGGTTTAATCCAGCAACGCCTTGTTGTACGTTCTGGCCCAGGTTACCCAAATGGGATTGAATGGTCTGGATAAAATAAAACATCGATCGATTATCAGAGCGGATCAACCGTATAAAGAAGGGGAACAGAGCCAACTGACCTTCCAAGACATCCTAGATAAATATGTTCTGAGTGGTTGTTGTTGTTTGAGTTGGCTTCTGATGACTGTAGTGTTGATCGTTTGCGGTGCAGTGCTATGAGGGGGATGACCGATTACGTAAGCTGGCCCAAGCCTAACTTAACCAAGCCCACCCTTGGCGGGAGGACCCAGAGGGGACTTAGTTAAGTTAGGGCCCAAGCCCACTCAAACAAGCTCAAGAGAAACAAATCACAGAACTTGTGCCAGCCATCCCAGCACCAGTCTTTAACTCTGCCAGTTGAAGCCCGTCAAATTTTACTGGCTTTTAACTTGATATTGAATTTTTGGTTACCATGGGTCTGTAAACTGGCCCTAACCTCCCTTCGCCATCTGCAGCCCCTGCAGATCTTAATTTAGAAGTGGAAAAGCTAAATTTTTAGCTTTTCAACTGCAAATAAGATTTGGCATCTGGCTCTACAGGGGGGCTCTAGATTGAAGGGAAGTCATCCAATGTGTTTTCTGTCAGTGTGTTGTAGTTGTGGTATTCAAATATCATTTTGGGAAAAATTACATATAAAATCTTAAATGTAAGATTTGACAGGGAGCTGTCAAGAATCATAAAATTCAAGTTTAAGTATCTTGACAGGTCCCAGCCAAATCTTGTGTTTAAGATTTTATGCAATTTTTCCTAGAACAATATTTGAATTCCCTAAGTGAGGACTTAACACAGACTACAGTCCTCTAGCTTGAATACAGCCTTAGGGCATCCACATTGGTCCGGTCAAATTTCCAGTTAATTTGACCAGAGGTTAGGGCCCGATTAGTTAACCGGGGGAACACAAACACCTCGGTTTGGTTAAATAACATGCAAACTGGTATTGAAAGCCCTGAACCCTCCCTTACCCACTGGTTAACATCCGTCAAATTTGACAGGCCTTAACCAGAAATTTTATTTTTAGTTAGCAAATGGGTCTGTAAACTGGCCTTGATGCATTCGCAGGACCGGTTAAATCACCCTAACCGGACTGATGCAGATGCTTTTAAAGAGCCTATACCCTTCAGTTTTCCCATGAAATTAATTCCAGGACTGTTAATTGCTTTCTTTACTTCAGTCCCTTAGCCCAGCTCCAATATGCTGGACTAGTGCTGCCAGGATTATTAGCAGGTTTGAGGTTATCCTGGTTAAACTGGGATATAAACTCAAACCAGTTAAACTGGGTTGGATAATATTGTCAGGATTTCAGAATGTCCGCTTCCAGTCTCCTCACATTCTCTCTTCAGATCCTTCTCCTCGACTCTCACCTTCTCCTTTCAGCCCTTCCATATGTCCCTGTCTAGTCTCCCTGTCAACTTGTCAACCTGTCCAGTCAACCAGTCCCTGTCCTGTCAACCTGTCAACCTGTCCCTGTCCTGTCCACCTGTCCACCTGTCCCTGTCCTGTCCACCTGTCCCTGTCCTGTCACCTGTCCTGTCATCCAGTCCTGTCCTATTCCCCTGTCACTTAGTTGTTCTGTCACAAGTTGCTCCTCATATATATGTTGCTTCCCTTCCAAGTAATAAACCCTATCGAGTCTGAGCACAAACTTCATAACAAACATTTGTGAGACCCCCTTCCTCAAGCTCCTTGGTCAATCCCTCATCAATTCTGTTATTTCAACAAATATTATCAACCTATGGAATATAAATCCAAGGTTGGATGGATTAATATTTCATTGGTTGAGATGAAACCAAGTTTAACTGGTCAGGTGAGTGTATCCCAGATAAATCTGCATATGTATAGCCATCAAACCATCTAATTATAATTATGGAAGTGTTTCTGAGATTGATTTGATGACTGTGATTAGATTTCAAGAAGAATGGTTTGCAACTTATTTTAGCTTTATAAATTGGAAGACTTCCCTTCACCATTTGCAGCCCCTGCAGATCTTAATTTAGAAGTCAAAAAGCTAAAATTTTAGTTTTTCAACTGCAATTAAGCTCTGGCATCTGGCTCTACAGGGGGGCTGTTGTCACACGGCATCTTGTACAAGAGACGGGTGGGCACTATTTGAAGGAAGGAAAGGTCCATCCGTTTGCGGCCGAGGAAGTGTAATGCGGCTGAGGTCCCCTGGTTACTTTATGTCATATGTGGCTAGCTCAAATCACCTTCTTAGTAAGTAGTGATTCCAGACTAGCCAGGTATGGGTATGAGGCCCTAGCTGTCACCACCGGGATTGTCCCTGGTTGTGTGGGCTATGCCTGGTGCACTAGTCTCCCCCCAAATGGGGATGCGCCCCGGTAGGCGGGAGATTTTTGGGCTGGTGGGTGGGTGCAAAAAATTTTCTGGTTACGCCTACGAGGGAGCCTGGGGTGGTGTGCTGAGGCGTGGACTAGTCAAGTTAGTTCTCCACGACTAAGGGGGAGAAAACTCTGTTAGTCCGCCTCCTAGGTGTTGAAATATTGTAATCCACTGTGTTATGAATATCAGCACATCAGGCACAGACTTGGTAGCCTACACAGCCTGCAAACAGGTGACGAAATTTGAATTTCATCACGCTGACGTAATCAAAGTTCAATCTCAAATTTGTGCCCCATGCCAGTCGTCACCTGCCATTATCAACGGCAGGTGCAACAGCAAAGCAGAATGCCCTCAATGGCCATCGAGCAAGCATACACACATCCCTTGATGGTCCATCATGACCGACCATCAAGAGGAACACCACACCAACTCTTAATGGCTGGTCAGTAAAGCACTATGTACATCAACTCTCAATGGCTGGTACTGACCGGCCATTGAGAGGAGATACGCACACCTTGATGGCCTGCCAGCACACCAGCCATTGAGAGGAAAGCACTATTGTACACTCTTAATGGCTGGTACTGGTTGGCCATTGAGAGAAAAACTTCTCAATGCCAGGTCAGCACTGGCCCGCAAGAGCAAAGTACTACCCTCTCAATGGCCAGTACCAGCCATCAAGAGCAACTAGTGACACTCTTGATGGCTGTCAGTGTTGTCCTCTTGATGGCCAGTCAGTGCAGGCCATTGAGAACATAGTGTGTACCTCTCGATGGCCAACACTGACAGCCATCGAGAGTGTCACTAGTTGCTCTTGATGGCTGATACTGGCCATTGAGAGGGTAGTACTTTGCTCTTGCAGGATGCATTATGTACAAACCCATCCAAAGCGCTACACTCTTGATAGCCGGTCAGTACTGGCTATCGAGATTTTAGTGTGTTGCTCTTGATGGTCCATCGAGGGAGGTGTTTATGTCCTCTCAATGGTCAGTCAGTGCAGGCCATTGAGAGCATATGTGTACCTCTCAATGGCCAGCACTGACAGCCATTGAGAGTAACACTAGTTGCTCTCAATGGCTGGTACTGGCCATCAGGAGTGTATATACATAATTTTCTCCTGCTGGCCAGTACTGACTTACCATCAAGAATGTCTCTCGATGGCCAACCAGTACCGGCCATCAAGAGTTTTTTGCTTTCCTCTCGATGGCCTCCATATTGGCAGGCCATCGAGGGATGTGTGTATCCTCTCAATGGCTGGTCATGATGGGCCATCAAGGGAGGTGTTGAATCTGGATGTTTGCTTGATGGCCAGTCAGTGCCGGCCATCAAGGGCATTCTGCTTTGCTTTTCCACTTGCCGTTGACAGCTGACAACTGGCCCGGGGCACAGAATTGAGTGTGAACTTTGATTATGTCAGCGCGGTGAAATCCAAATTTTGTCAGCCATTTGCGGGCTGTGCTAGTTGGTAAAGGCAGCACTTCTAGTATAGTGTCTTAGCTTCATGCTGAGAGGTTGCTGGTTCAAATCCTGCCCAAGTCAATCGTTTTCTACTAAGTGTCTGAAAAATGCATTGTTAGTTTTAACACTTGGCAGCTCCCACCAGTCCTGCAGGCTGCAGGCTCCCTCCCGCTGGCCGCACTCCATGGACTTTGGTCCTCTCTCTCCTCTGTCACTCCGAGAACCCGTCAAAAAAAAGATAGCTTCAAAGAGAGGACTGACTGTTCAAAGATCCTCTTTGTTTTGAAGAAGAGGGACTTAGAGTAGAACACTGAAAGGGTTCGCAATGAGAGGGCTCAAAGAAGGCAGGTTCTAGTTATGCTAGAAACTATAATCTTATTTTGATGAAGAAAGATGGAAAGCATGAAAGCAGACAGCTTATATAGTAAATACAAGTGAGGCTAAAAAGGTATGACATAGGTTCGAACAAGATGTGAGGTCATAGGGTCAAAGCAGAAGAAATGAAAAGGAGGTCAAGCAACACCAAGGCGAGTCCATGACTGGAGGACCAAGCAAGGGTAAGTGTGATGGGTGTGAGAGTGAGTGAATTGAAGTTTGAAGTTCAAGGACTGTGCGTCAAAGGGGAATGCGCGAATCTGGAAAAGGAAGTGAAGTGCATGAAGAAGTAATGCCGAAAGTAAAGGAAGACCGGTAAGAGGGTTATTGGTCTTGCTTTTGTTCACATAACTGAAAAGCATTGTGCTATTGAATCTTTGAAGTTTTTTTGAAAGTAACTTCGAAGAGAGCACTGAAGATTGCTGAGGGTGCACAGGTGATGTCATATGCAACCCAAGGATTAACCAAAAGCTTGAAGGTTGCTGAGGTTGTAAAGCATGGTAGAAAAGCATCCTTAGCAAATGCAAAGAAGATCCAACTGCGAGATCCTGAGTCTGTAGATCAAAGGGAAGTCATCCATTCTATGTAAACTGTGTACATAAATAGTAAATTCATAATGATAGGAATTCCTTGCAGTTGGGAGTTCAATGACTTCTTTTTTTTGCACCTTGCAACCAGTATGAATAGGCACACAGGCTCCGGAGGCCACTGTGGCCCTTGGATGAGGTCTGGGAGGTTGACAAGGGCCCATGCCTTGTGTGCAGGGATTGGCCTCACACAACCCAAGGAATTCAATGGGACAAGTCCCATGCCTCCAGGGTCAAAAACAAAGAAACCAGCATTTTTGGCTTGTTTGCTGAGGTCTGTATTTAGTGGGCCTGTGGCAACACTGGGAAGTTACATTACTGGTATCGGTATTGGTAACGCAATGGCTTTGGTGTCGTTATTGTTACAATAACGACCACTGCAAGGCTGTTACGTTTTCTTTTTTGGGGGCCGTTACGTTATCCGCTGCTTGATTTTGCGGATAACGACTTGTCCTGAGGCCTTTTTTGCCCAAAAACACCTTCAAAAACGCGGATAACACATTATTTGCGTCATTTCCTCAGTAATGAAGCAGAAATCTGGCTTTGTTATGTTACTCAAAGGCTGCAAAGGCCTGTTATCCAGATAACGATAACACATTATCCGGTAATGCTGGGAAGTTATGTTACAAAAATCCGTCTGGATATCTTAATGTATGTAACTTCCCAGTGTTGCCTGTGGCACAAAAAAAAGCTTGTGATTTCAACAGCTCCAAACTGCAAGGTTTTTGGGAACTTCTGTGTAGATAAATCACAGTCCCCATCAGAAACATAATCAGTCAAAAAAAGAATAAATTCCAGGTACAAACTGAAATATCCAAAGATATTTGGAGCCCATTCAGTGAAAGACAAATGTACTCCTCTTGTTCAGACAAGTCAAGCTGCAAAATTCAATAGTTATTACCACAAAGTTATATTGAGGGGAAAAGACCAAAACAACAGATGCTGTAATCTTGGTACTCAATCCAAAGCTCACACAACTCTCTGCAAGTTCAACTCACTCTACTCTACTCAACTCCTCTTTTCCATCTGGCATTTTCTGTCTTTCCTTTGTCATTTACTCCCAGAGTTTATTTGAATTCAAATCCCCATAACATATCTTCCTCCACAGACTACAGTTAATTTAGAAGACAGGGGCTCCTTTAAAAGGAATTGCACCACCACCACAGCAAAAGATTAAGCCCCTCATTTCGAATAAGGGTCATCAACATCTTCAACTGTTTTGCTGGTGTTTTTCTATTCCCAACTGCAACAAACCAATCCAAAGCAGTCTCAACATTTATCTGTTTAAGAGGCTGAATGACCCAGTCCACTTCCGACGCTTTCTTCGCAGAATGACCACTCAACCAAATCCAAAACCAACAACCATCAGGATAGCAATCTGCCAATTCGACTCTCACCAACCAAGTGCAGCAACAACAACAGCTCACACTGCCACATCGTTTTCTGAACACGAAATCAAGAACTTAGGAAAGGCAAAGGAGTTCATCACTAGAGCATCAAACGAACGAGCCGATCTGATCATCTTTCCAGAGTTAAGCCCAAAACCAACACCCCCCTTTTTGTGTACATACATTGCTAAACCAATTTTTTTTAAACATGTCTGTAGGTATTTTATTACTGGCGTAATCGAAAATCATTTACATCTAGCTTCAAAACAGTCCAAATGGATAAACCAATTCCAGAGCCTAGCAATCGAGAATCAGATAGACATAATCCCTGGAACGATTGTCGAAGAACATGATCCATCCGATTCTCCTGTTGAATTATTCAACTCGTACGTCTTTTTCAATCATCTTTTTCCCTTCACTATCTTTATCTTTATCTTCTTCTTTTTGTAGGGCTTATTACCTCGATAAATCCGGAAAAATCCTCGGTAAATATACTAAGAAAAACTTGTGGTATGTCATGCTCATTGTACATACAGAAAAAAACGAGCATCTTGAACTTTTTTTATTTTTTTGTTTAATACAAGGCATGCGTTAGTCGACAGTTACTGAAATATTTTTCTTAAGATTGTGCTTACTTTTGATGATTCATATAACCAAACCAAAAACACGTTAATCAGTGAAAAGGCAAGCATCATCACCATAATAAAAAAAACACCCCCCTCTCCTCAAAACAATCAAAATTATTGAAAACAAAAACTGATTTTCTTAAAAGCTACATTAACTTCGATTATAACAAAAAAGTATCTTACGCCATCAGTCAATCCAAATCGAGTATTCGAAGCTTTAGGAGGTCTCCAAATTGGGATGTTAATTTGTATGTTTCTATCACCCTCTTTTTACAAAACAAACCAAGAGAAGATAATGGGTTGCATTAACTTTTTGAAACGAACAAACAAACAAAAGGTTGGGACTTAGCGTGGCCGGAAGCGTTCCGAGAAGTACACCCCCCCCACTCCGACCTTCCCACCATCCTGATACAAAAAAGAAAGAAGGAGTCAAAAGCCGAACTAAAGGCGATTTTTTTTTGTCTAAAATTTTGTGATATATATTTTGTAGTTAATGAAACAAGAAGTCGACCTGATAATCGTCCCAAGTTATTGGACTCTAGACGTCCCCGAATCGAAGATGGCCATACACGACCCAGCAGGAGCCCACGAATCGAACATGATCGACAGCCTGGTCGCCAGTCGAGCGCTCGAAACCGAAGCCTGTGTAGTCTTTGTCAAGTTGAGCTTTCCCATCCCCAAACCATTTGTTTTTTGATCCTTTTTTTGAATGGGTGTGTGTGTGGCGAGATAGTTGTGGAGGGAAAAAAGAGGACGGATTCTTGGGACGATCGTCGATCAGCTTGCCTCTCAAAGGACACTTGACTTAATGCGTCGAATCGGACGAACAACTACAAATAATCGATGTCAATTTATCGATCCTAAAAGTGAAGTTCATCTTCTTTCTCTCTCTTGCAAAAGAGAAACAACCCCGTTCTTTTACTACAGACTTATAAATTTACATACTCTTTATTTGTTTACATACTCCTACTCTAAAAAAAGGATGCCAGAGAAGTGTACAAAATTCGACACGAATTTTATTCGAAATCTTTTTGAACTATAGAAAATATTATGTCAAGCACATGAAAGTTAAAAAAATTGTAGGAGAGACATTTGCTGTAGACAAGATGATCTGCTCCCCAAGTTTAGAGACCAGTCTGTCCAGTGGAGTGGCATCCACTCAACCTTTGACAATCTCACATTACTTGGATTGAAACAATACAAAGGAACTGTAGGACTTGTTTGGATTCCAGAGCCTTTGGATTCTTTTAGTTGAAAAAGCCAAGATAACTAGGTATAAAGTCTCTTTTATCAAGTCTCAGAAGAGAAAATTATAAATGTACCCAAGACAAGCAAGAAAAGCAACCAATAAATAAGTTAGGTAACAAATTACAAATTGTAACAGATCAGAAATGACAAGACCTTTTTTAATTCTCTAAGGAGGAGAGGACAAGAGAGTACAATCGATAGGAGGACAAAGCGGATCAAACCTAAAGAACTTTTTACGATTGAATTCAGAAATGAATTCGACAGAAGATGTATAAAGAGGAGTGTGAGAATGAGGAAAGTGCACCACGACGGAGCGAGTGTTAAGTTTTTGATCGGTCGATTCTTCGACGACGTCTTGGATTCTGATCCCTTCAAACTTCCGTTCTTCTTCTTTCTTATCATCACTTCCTCCTCTACTATTGTTATTGTATTTTTGAGTGATCCTGGGTTTGAACTTCCATAAGTTTCGTCCAAGTGCATCTATTCTTTGGTTTTGTGTCCTCGCAGCCTTTTCACAACAAAATCGTCCCCCCCCCCCCCCCCCCCCCCCAACCAACCAAAAAAAAAACACAAACAATCTCGATTGAGTTCATTGTACTTCTTCAAATGTTGTCGATGAAAGATGCTCACCTTGAACACATCCGTTCCATGTTGAAAGAAAAAGAGAATACTTTCCAGGCTTGCATCGATGGGTAAATTAGACACACGAACAGAAACCGAATTTCGACGATGCACGGGAATGGGCGCGGAAGAGACGGCACAGGATGATGAAGGGAGAGAAGGGGGCGGCGGCGGAGGAGGGGGAGGGGGCGAAGGAGTGGTAGTGATCCGAGGAGAGCAGACGTCCAGACTGGCCAACTTGGCACGCTTGTTTTGGAGCCGGTCTTCTCGCGCGAGCTTTGCCCCACCAGCCCCAGCATTAGTCGCCCCATTACGCGCTGGTTGTGATTCTGGTGGTGGTGATTGTCTGATCGTAGCGGTTTCGTCTTCGTAGTCTTCGACAAAGAACCCATCGATCCATCTTCCGCTGACTTGCTTCATCGCTGGCTCTTGGTGACCGGTCATCTTCAACTCGATCGATCCAGGCCTGGCTCGCTTGAGAGACGAGGTATGCTCTGTCTGACGAGCTACTCTGCTCCGTTTAGCTTCTTGTATGCTACGCTGAGCATCGCGTGCTACAAAAAAAAGAAAGAAAAAGGGAATAATACCCCCAGAAAAATTAGAAAAAAAGTGGTTTTAGAAAAAACAAGAGAATTTAATACTCAACGAATTCTGAGAGGTCTTTTCAATCGCAGATCGTCTCGAATCGACCTCAGGATAAGTTTGGATTGATCGGACAAAGCACTGAACTGACCGATCCAATCGAAATCGGCCAGTCTGACGCCGAGCGAAAGGAGGAGATAGATCAAGCATCGGTTATCTCGGAGGGCGAAGAGGGTGAGTAGAGTGTAAGGACGATGAGGGAGACTTCCTTCGAGCAGACCCAGGCCGGTGGATGGGAAGTGGACGAGAGCATCGATTAGAACCTCGATCTCTTCGTCTTCTTCTTGTTGTTGTGATGGTAATCTGTCTTCTTCGTTCTATGCACTTTCTATCGTCTTTCGCCTTCCAATCAGATAGTCATCAATCGTATCGATCCGTGTGGTCGGCTTGAAAACCTTGCCCAACAGATCCACATAGGCGCAGTACACCTCGTTATCTTCTACTTTCTCGTCGTCTTCCATCGTTGTCTTGTTATCAGCTACGTCATCCTTGTTTCCCGCATCTTCCTTTCAAGCTGCGACGACCTAGTTGAGGTGTATTTCGACCACTGAGTTTTGAAATCGACGTTCGAATCAAGAGTATCCACCGAATAGAAACTGTCTCGTGCCCAATAACTGTAAGCCCCCCGTCAGCTCAAAGGCGTCTTAACCTCCACCCGACTGACCCCCTTTATCTGTCCTACTCGCCGGGGGGCCGTCTTCACGCCGACGGTCAACCAGCCGGCCGTCAAACCAAATCAAGTATCCCATTCGCGAACAACTTCTTGTTATTTTTTTTGAGCAACAGGGCCGGCCTGGAGGAGGCCATCCAGGCCGGTGAGGTGGGCAACTGTCGGAAACGACACCTGAGGTAGAAGCTTGGCTTAACTCGACCCGAGGATTCAAATGGGACAAGTCCCATTCCTCTACGGTCGAAAGCAAAGAAAACGGGCTTTTCATCTGGGTTGCTAAGGTCCCAATCAGCCCACAGTTCACAAAGAAAGTGAGACTGGATACATCATCTTATTCAATTGAAATAACTTGTCGTTGATTAATCAAATTAATCTACAGGGTTAAGTTGAGCAGGAATGAATGTTTTTTTCTTCTTTATTTTCTCTAAAAAAATGGAAAATGAAAGAAGAATGTGTAATAGACGTGCAGGTAAGAAAGAGAACAAGTAGAGAAACAAAGAGGTATCAAGTTCCTCTGCGCAAGCGAATGAGCTCTAGAGGAAAGGAGCCAAGAAGAACAAGAGCAAGAGCAATCCTAATTAACTTTTTGTTTCTCAAGTTTAGCAAGGTGTTGTTTCTTGCGATATTCGTGATAGCCCTTGTCAGTCCCAAGTAGATAGTCCATCCACCTAAAACTCGTCGAGTAACATCCTACAAACTTCTCGTGATGGTAGTCGTGATGGTCTGCACCTGACCAGAATGGTAGGATGTTTCGTAATGACCAGGGAAAGTCGTAGCCTGAATGAGCATCCACAGCCTCTGCATAAAGAATAAAAAATTAAGAGGAATCAATTAGTGTCGTGTTTTGAATTAGATTGATCAAAGGCTGAAACAAAAAAAGTAACTTACGAAACAATCGCAGGACGATCCAGATATACATCGTCAGAATGTGAAGGTTTCCGTTCGAGAGTACACACCAGAGTAACGGGCCTCCGATCGTGCCTGTACCGAGGATGAGGATCTCGAGGGGATGAGCGTATTCAGCAGCCAGGCCGAAAGGGGCTGAGAACTCGTGATGAAGTTTGTGGATCTTCTTATACAATTGGCCTTGATGCAAAGCGCGATGAGCCCAATAATGAAAGAAACTAATCCCAGCGACAGATGTCATCCCAATCAGCGCCAGTCTATCGGTTGACAGGGATTGTCAGATATGGGTTTTGTGCTGCTCAACTCTTCAAAAACAAAGAACAGGGCGATTTGGTAGGCCATCGTTGAAATCGAGGGGAACGGGACCGAGTGAGTGGCCATACCAAAGTATTCAGCCAACGGGTGAAACCCCCATATCTATAAAGACAAAAAGAAACAAAAATGAATCATTGAGAATCGGTGATGAGGAGGTTTGAAGGAATTTTACCTGTCCGATCTCGACGGTGAAATGCGTCCAAAGGACGTATTTGGTACATTTCCATTGGTCTTCCTTGCTTGGAATTTTGTTGGGCTGTAGTTTGTATTTATCAAATGCTCTGATTTTACCCACGATGATCCATGGAATACAACGACCAAAGTAAAAAGCCTACAAAAAAAAAGCACGGAAGAACAAATAGGATAAGCATCATTTTTTTTTTTTCGTGTAAGTTGAAAGTGGCTTACTTCATGGATGATGAAGCTCATGATTCCGGTGGCGATGACTGGGTTGGGAAAGTAGAGATACCATCTCAACCAGAGTTGTTCGAAGATCGAGAGAGATTCGAGGTTAGTGCCCGCATAGAGATGGTTTTGGTCGACCTTGGTTTCGATTCTGAACTGGTCCCAGGAATTGATGGAAGGTAGGATTGCGGCAGTGTGGTTGAGTAGTTGTTGGATGAGTGCCATCCTCTGTTCTTTTTTCTTGGTGAGGTTTGGTTGCAGAGTAGGACCCGCTGTTTGCAGTCACAGTTGGCTGGTTTTTTTTTGGGTGTGTTAGATCTGTGACAGGCGGATGACAGTCCGACTTCGATCACCGATCCAGAGGAACGCTGTGCTGCGACCATCGAAAACACTTTCCAGAATCACTGACCCCAGGATAATCACTGATAACCAACCAATCACTGACTCTTCTTCAGGAGATCAAATCTGGATTGAAGCTCATGGTGGTCGGCCGAACGAAGAACATGGGCTCAATTATACACCCGCACTGGATTATACTTGCTACATGCATTTCTGATCAAGATTCATCAACCTTGTCTTAACCAAGATCCTTTGGAAAAAATGGCAGGTGTGTGTGGTTCAATGAAAATACTTGAAGAAATTTCAAGAATCTATCGATATGTCATGAGGTATAAACGGAAATCATCCATCCTAGACAATATGGAAGCCGAATGGGTACATTGATCATGGTTGATCACCACAATCAAAAAACACATCATCAATAGTTCTTATTGCCTTTGGATTTTTGATACCAAGCCCTACAGGATGGTAAAATATTTTGGTTTAGGCAAATGGATTTACATCAGAGCAGGAAAGGAGTGTGTGTGTGATAAATGAAGGCCCTGTTTGGTGACAGCCATAATATTACACTAATTTGTGTGTAGGTGACATCTGCTCAAGTCCACCAAAATTAGACCGGATGTCACAAGCAACCTCGAAATTACATGTGTAACATGTTGCTTTCAATTGGGGCCTAAGATTGATTGAGATGATTAACCAAGGGTGTTGGTTAAACGACTCCCATATTGAACAAGTGAAAAGAAAGGTTGTGTACTGTGGGAATCAAACCCACAACCTCAGCATTCATGAGTGATGCTCTAATCGTTGAGCTAAGTACACATTGCCCAATGTTGAATACATTTTGTGATGTATGTATTGCCTCCAATGCTGTTAGGAAGTCTCACATGGATGTGTTAGCAATGTGGAACAAGCAGTGCCTAGTTTGACACTTCAACATCCCAGAACTTGGACTTGTGACTCCCGCGACGTGTGTGACATCACATTTGGGAGTTGCGGCTCCAATCCAGTTACCACATTTGGGAGTCATCGACTCAAAAAAGTCAAAAAAAGCAAAAGAGAAAAAAAAATCATAACTCATGTTCAACATGAGCAATTAGGCCAAAAATTTAACGGGGTTGTATTGGTGCCAGGATGGTACCTGTGAAATTTTGAGAGTATCTCACCTATCATTATATTTATTCTTTAATTCCCTACTCTAATCTCAAAACCCACAACAATTTTTCACTGAACTCCTCCAGGTGTCACAGAATTTCACACCGTGGAGGCCGTGAGCCATTGGTCCATGTATTGACTGTGATTTCTCTTTTATAATGCAAATAAGATTTTGTTTTGTTTGCAGTTTATGAACTTTATTCTTATGTGCCTCATTTCAAGTTGGTTGATTCCTTGGTGCTGGTATTTCAAGTAAGCCTACAATGGCTTAGTTTCTCCAAGGTGTGAAATTCTGTGACACCTGGAGTTGTTCAGTGAGAAATTGTTGTGGGTTTTGGGATGAAGGTAGGAAATATAAATAAAAAAACTGATGGGTGTATCTCTCTCAAAATTTTGCAGAGTTACCATACTGGCACAAATACAACCCAGTCAATTTTTTAGCCTAATTGCTCATGTTGAATGTGAGTTATGATTTTTTCTTCTTTTTTTTTCTTCTTTTTTTTTTGACTTTTTGGGTTGACAACTCCCAAATGTGGTAACTGGAATGAAGCTGCAACTCCCAAATGTGATGTCGCACACGTCGCAGGAGTTGCAACTCCAAATTCTGGGAGCCGTTTAACCAAGGCCCTTAGAGCAGCTCCATCGGGGGAGCTTTCCCAGGTTTAGCACCCCAATCCCCAAAACAGCCAGCCACCAGGGGTGCTAACTGAGCAGCTAGTTGCCTCGGGAACTTGCTTGGGAGGGATAGGGCTGTCTCATCTGGCAACCCTATCCCTCCTCGTGGGTGAAATCCATCCCTCTTGGGATACCTCCTCCGGGTAAACGCCACAGCACACTCCGATGGCAAATTGCTGCAGCCAGGAGCTATTTGAGACTTTTTAACTCCCGCGGTGGAGTTGCTCTTAATCAATGGATGGAAAAATCCACAGATATAGACTTATGGTATTCAAAATTGGATCTTAAAATTAGATATTGAGTTCTGCCATGCTAAATATGAGAGTCAAGTCAGTTTGGGGATCTCTGAAGGAGTGAAAAGGTAATGAATGCTTACCCTTTCACAGTGACTAATGATCCTGTCCACTCCAAATTCAACATGATCGTTCTCCTCATTTCCGAAGGGACTTGCAACACTAGACATAATGAGATGTGTGTGTGGGTTGAAGATCAAGTTGACAGAAGAATTATTTATCTGCCCATGGGCAGATATAACGTCTACTGGTAGAAGACCCGGGCCCTGCTGCCGAAAATGCAGGTGCAAAGTCCCTCGTCTTTGAGGGAAGACTGAAGTCCCACGGGGATCCGAAGGAGGGACTACAATTCCCAATGTGCCACCCAAAGATCACTCCACAGTTCTTTGTTTCCAATCTCAGCATAACATATCACAGATCAAATTCTGCACTGGGATCTTCCGATTCAACTGGTGTGGTTGCATCCATCCTAACCTCCCATGCTTAGCTCACAGCAGGACTTTTCTAGATTCAGTTAATGGAATCACCACAAATGGATAACTGTATTACTATGGCCAGTACAATCTGTATTTGTGGCACGGAATTTGAAATTCATGGAATAAAAACCCAACTGTTAAGGTAAAAAAGTGGGGATCTACATAACCATAGAAATTCCTGAAAACAGTTTTAGGGGCAAGGAAGGGTAAAAAAATTGCATAGTCCTGTCAAGACAGATTCTGCAAACCATGAACAGTTTAATTATTTTTCCTACTAAATAGTTAGCATTGAGATACACCCTTCAGATTTATACATATCAGAGGAAATTAGTTATGGTGACTGGTATGTATTTGGATGAGATTTCAGATTTTATAGCTTGCCAAACAACCAAAAAATCTCATAAGGCATCTTTATTGGTGGCTAACTTGACGCAAACCAAGGACCTTGTCCCCAAAGCTCACCCACATTGGTTCAAGCCTGTTCAAGCTACACACGGGCTTAATTTGTGTAGAGTTTGACTTTTGGATAACTATACATGGTGGGGCAAATCAACCGTCCCCATGACCACTTGTGATGCCTCCAGGTTTGCAACGGTGACCGTCACCTTTGACGTCGGGTTGTTTCCAGGGAGGGCGACCAGAGCCGTCATTGACACCGCAACCTCCCATTGTCAGCAGGTGCATGGGGACACTACCATAACCCTCTGGATGTCATGGGACTTGTGCTAAGTTTGGCTGCCCAGGTGCGGAGTGGGCCAGTCTTTCCCCTATGATGCCATCATTGGGTCCTCTAGCCTGAACCACAAAAATGATCCCAATGGGAATCAAACTCACATGTGGGTCTAAGACAGGGCTTCAAACCACTCACACCACATGAAAACAGGTTATGCTTTTTGAAAAGCGTCACCTGATGACTTGAGCTGGCACGTGGGCCGCGACCAGTCTTGACGACCCCCTCTCAACGTTGAACTTGGGTCGCGCGACAAGGGCAGCTCATGTCACCGGGTGACGCTTCTCAAAAAGCATCCGCAGCTTTCATGGGGTGTCAACTAGTGAGCCTTTTTGTTCTTTGGCTCAATCAAAATCATATTCACACTTCTTGAGTGAAAAAAAAAACCATCAAAGTTTTTGATGTCTCAATTTGTTTTTTTTTTTCATTTCCACCATTGTTTTGGCGGAAAACAACCAGTTTACACTGGTTGACATTTTTTTTCGACTCGACGCGGGGACCATTGCGCCGCGGTGTCAGTGTGTGGCGCAGAATCTGGGACGACATGGGCACCGAGCCATTGACAATTCTGACTTGATTCGTCCTGGGAGCGGTGTTCTTGGTCAGGGGCGCGCGGCTGGGACCAAACCGTCTGGGGGGCGGCCACCAAAATTCAAAACTTGCCCCGCCGTGTAGCTAGGTCACAGATGCTACCAAGAAGAAATATATCCACCATACACCACACTGTCAGAATTACAGCTCTGGAAAAAGAGAGCCGAAGGTATGGGGCCTTTCAGGTCCCAGGAGCTAGTTTTGATAAAAATTGTAGACACTACCTGTAGTGGGTAGTGTAGTGTAGCCAAAATCGCTAACAGCTAATAGTTTTTACCGTAGCTGTTAGCGGTACCATTGCTATTGCTATTCTCTCACACCCCTAAAAGGGTGTTGCTACGCTGCGCTACAGCCCTTGTTAGCAGTAAAACCCCACTTCAAAGGGCTGAAGTGCAGCATAGCGGCCCCTAGGACCGCTAATGCTACAGCATTGGCGGCAAAAAAGAGCACTGCCACAGTTGGAAATATCCTAAATTACTAACTTTCATTTCACTAGCTCTTCATGTCACCAGTTGTACTTAGACATATAAGATGATCTGCTCCATGAAATTCATTCATAAGTTATGAGCTTTAACCATCCGGAGTGTCCCTTCCTCCATCCTCCTGATCCTGTCCCCTTGCAGTCACAAGGTACTAATGGCCAACCCACTTTACCATATGATGTCGAGCATCTTCCCTTCCTGACTTGTTCGTCGACCGTCTTATCTGGAGCAACATGTTATCAACCTCAAATGTTGTTGACCGTCTTTTCCGGAGCATTCTACCTCACCCATAGTCACATTTATACTGTTTCTCACATGCTATACTATTTTTGGCAAATAGTGTAGCGTGGCGTAGCAACCCAGTGCTGCTGGATGATTTTTATTATATGCAGCAGATCAGCAGTCTACAGAAAGGAAACACAAGAGTGTCCAAACTGTGGTTGACAAGTGAGCTTGGTACAAGCATGTGGACTGACAAAATTAAAAACAGCTGGTACAGAAGAAAGGAATAATGTTGGTACAACATGAAAGAAGGCTGGAAAAGACAGAAAGAGCTTGTACAGATTTATGATAAAGACACAGAGCTGGTACAAACAGCTCTTGAGAATGGGAGTGGGAGATAATGATATTCCAACACACACCAACATATACATATGCCACCACACCAAAAAACTGAAATCAATGCCTCCAAGACAATCAGAAAATTGGCTCCCTCAAGAGGACAATCAGCTTGGCAAAAGCTGGCTCAAGATTTCCAAAGATGTCATTTGATCCAATGGTCAAAAACATGACAAGTTCTTCAAACATGTGGCTGAAGACTTCAATTTTTATGCTTGCAGGTTTAAAAGATAGCCCACCAGTGCCATGCACCGGCAGTGGTTTTTTTTATCAATTTTTCCCGTATTATCCAACTGACAAAATTTGACCTTTTGTTTGGACAGATGGGGGAACATTCAAAAGGCCACACTCAGATTTTCTTCAATACATCATAAACTTCAAATTAGTCAATCTGCCAGGTCTGTCTTGACCAATCTACTTTCCAACCCCAAGAAGGCAATCAGCTTTTCAATGAAAAAGCTTGGTATGTGCCCAAAGATGCTCCAAAATGGAAGTCATTGTCACAAACTCACACAAACCCAGCCGATGCTACCCCAATTTTAAATGCAACTCCAACACCATCCACACCAGCTATTCAATCACATGCTGCAGTCTTTCAACCTGAATGGGCCATCCTGGGTACTCCTGAAAACTCGTTCAAACAACCACCTGGTGCATTCTACTGAGAAATTATGTATTTAGACTATATACTGAGTTCCCAAGCTATATATCTATGTAAATACATATAAATGAGATGAATTGGTGCTAGGCAAGTGACGAAAGTGAGTGGTCATGTGTTAAGAACTTGTAGTGCTAAAATATGGGATCACATATGTAAATCTATGACTATTCTACTGGAATAATTGGTCCTTTATCACCTTGATACTTGAGACCTATTTGGCACACCACATTGGTCTTTTTAAACTTTGGTAGCCATTTCAGGTGCCTTTCCCCCCCCTCCTCCTCCACCCAATTAGAGCACATACAGCAAGGAAAGCCTTTGTTTTTCTCCCACTCAACTTCTTCCATATATTTTGGATCTATAAAGTCAAGGACAATGTAACCCTCCCTAATGAAATGATATTTGTTATTATTATTTATTATTATTTATTATTATTTGTTATTATTTGTTATTATTTGTTATTATTTGTTATTATTTGTTATTATTTGTTATTATTTGTTATTATTTGTTATTATTTGTTATTATTTGTTATTATTATTAACCATTAACCAATCTTTGGAATATGATTCACACTAGTGTGATCAATAACTGAAGATTAAAATTCAACTACTTACCCAATTATAGGCTAAATAGCCTATTGGGTAAATTATTCTCATGTATTTCACCTTAATCTTGATTTCTTGTGAAATCATGTTTTCACAAGTACCATGTCTCACCCCACCGGATGAGACTTCAAGATTTTCAATAACTAGAATAAAAGGGAAGGAGACTCTCTCATGTCTCCCCCCACCTGGCATTATACTAGCATACTTCCTGACAACCTTACTGTCATACGACAGACTCAGCTTCACACTCAGCACTCAGCATCTCACAGTTGGATCTTCCTTGCATTTGCTAAGGATGCTTTTCTACCATGCTTTACGACTTCAGAAACCTTCAAGATTTTGGTTAATCCTTGGGTTGCATATGACATCACCTATGCACCCTCAGAAATCTTCAGTGCTCTCTCAAAGTTACTTTCTAAACATTCGAAGATTTAATAGCACATTTGCTTTCCAGTTATGCGAACAAAAGCAAGACCAATAACCCTCTCACCGGTCTTCCTTTACTTTTGGCATTACTTCTTTATGCGTTTCACTTCCTTTTCTGGAGTCGCGCATTCCCCTTTGAACTTTCGAACTTTGACGCACAGTCCTTGAACTTCGAACTTCAATTCACTCACTCTCGCACCCATCGCACTTACCCTTGCTTTGTCCTCCAGTCATGGACTTGCCTTGGTGTTCCTTGGCCTCAGAAGCTATGACCTCCCTCTTCATTTCTTCTGCTTTGACCCTATGACCTCACATCCTGTTTGAACCTATGTCATACCTTTGTAGCCTCACTTGTATTTACTATATAAGCTGTCTGCTTTCATGCTTTCCATCTTTCTTCATCAAAATAAGATTATAATTTTTAGCATAAATTGATTCCACC
Source organism: Puccinia horiana (assembly GCA_001624995.1). NCBI lineage: Eukaryota > Fungi > Basidiomycota > Pucciniomycetes > Pucciniales > Pucciniaceae > Puccinia > Puccinia horiana. The sequence goes on along the minus strand of LWDY01000032.1, from coordinate 403,160 downwards.
TTCTTCGAGTCCTCTCATTGCAAACCCTTTCAGTGTTCTACTTTAAATCCCTCTGAGCCTAAGTAACTCTTCTTCAAAACAAAGAAGATTCTCAAACAATCAGTCCTCTCTTCGAAGCTATCTCTTTCCCTTTCCTTCCTTCAAATAGTGCCCACCCGTCTCTTGTACAAGACACCATGTGACACTTACGCTTGAAAGTATAAGCTATACTTATAAGGTAACTGGGGATGATTATTAATTACACTCTCATCCGCTTTCCACCACTCTTCTTCCCTTCCTCTCCCTTGACTTCATCAACTCTTCTCTAAAAACTGCCTAATCAAACTTCCTTCAACCTTCCCCCATCCCTTCGTCATTCAACTACTTCTCTATCTCCTACTCAATCCTTGTTGACCAGATTAAGTAGTTGAAAGGTTCTCTATCCTTTAAAAGCTGCACCGTCCTTATAAGACAAAGAGCCGGTGTAACACACTTGCATTCCTGATCAGACGAGTGGTCCTCCTTAACCAAAAGGCTATGAGACTGGCTGAAAGGCCAGCCCACATCAGGAATTTGTAGTGTAACATACCACTGTGTGACAGCCGGCAGGAATCTTGGATTCTCAGTCGACATCTCTTTTGTGACGCTTGGTTGAAATAAAATATCACTCTTTTTCTCAAGAGGAGTAGTAACCACACCTCAATGCTCAAAAGCGGAGGGGCTAGAACCTCAACTTATGTAAGACGAGTGACAGACAGGGGGCTATAGATTGAAGGGAAGTCCTCCACTGTAATGATGGCCAGAGTATCATTCCAAGGGTCATGGTGCAATGGACAAGCCTTACATTCTTGCTTCCAAAGTCTCAAGATGGTGTCTGCTTGTCCCAATCTCACTGGTGCAAGGATGGTACTATTGTGTGATTGAGTTCGGGGAGTCAAAACAGATCGGGTGGGGGGGTCTTGCTCTTGGTCTAGCATCTCTAGAACTTTCATTTTTTTAGTGCTACTGTAGCCCAGACACTGTGGGAGCTGATCATTGGGTGTTGCATCTTTGGTGTGGAATAGACCCAATATATCATTACAGGAAGTGCTGGACCTGGACATTTTCTGTTTCAAATGATGCACATTTTGGGCTGTGTGAGTTCTTGGCTAAAAATGTTCAGTTGGTGATCCAAAAGCTCCCAGTTATTCTTGATGGCATCAATTGCACTGCCAGCATAATTGCCTAGGTTGGTGGTATCCTAGTTAAACAAGGTTGTACTAAACCTAGTTAAACTTGGTTGAGTACATCCCAGTTTAACTGGGAAACCATCAAACTAGCCAACTATGTTAACAGTTTTTCCAACATAAGTAAAAGAGGCAGCTTCTGAGTCAGAGTGGGCCAACAAGACTGGTGTAATCTTTATGAAACACAGAGTGGTCCTTGTGGTGAAGAAAGGAAGTAATCCATTTTTCCACTTACTGCCAACCCCCAAAGGCATATTATGTGGGCCTTTTCAACTATGTACCACCAGTTCCATTTTTTTTGGGATGCTAGGCTGAGATAAAAAGTAGTGAAAGATTTGCTGTTGATGAACACTTCAGGACTCAGATATAAGAAGAATTATAGCCTCTGCTCTTCATATCCTTTGTCATTTGTGAGTTAAAGTTTATCAGGGTTAAGTTAATAGTGGTCCAACCTGCATTCTCCTTGTCTTTGACAGCTTGGTTATTGTCAATTACACCACATGGCCATTTTGATCTTTTGGAATAAAGTGGAGGTAGATTTCAGCAATCCTAGATTTCCCAAATCTGGTTGTTGTTAACAAAAACATGTTCTGACCACAAATCAAGCTGGAGAGGTTTGTACTTTTCAATAATACTTTTGATTTTGAAATCATCAAGTCCCACAATTTTCTTGGCAACCAGAAAGTGTGACTTCTGAGGGCTACATAGGCAGCTTCTTTTTTGCTAGAGTTTTGTCCATTTGGGAGTCAGTGGAAAAGAATACAAGAGGAAATGTTGATAGTTTTTCAGGAATTCTTTTGTAGAATTGTTAGATTGAACGCATACAAGAAGCTACATACAGTTCCAAGTATCCAAAATAACAGGATTTGAAAATCTTGCTCACCATGGAAGGCACAGTTGTGTGGATTTTCAGGCACTAAGGACTATCCTAAAAAAATTGTTAAATTCAATTGAAAATACACTTGAAATGATACAGGGAGGTGGCAAAACATCCATTAGGTGTGTGGTAAAGATATTTGGTGAAGATTGAATGTGAGGGGTGGGTGGGGGTGTGGAGAGGAATAAGGTAATTGGTTGATTTGGGGATTGAGACCTGTAGCAGAATGATTTTTGGCAAAAAAGTGGTTGCAGTTGGATATGCCATCAGTCACACCTTGGGGCTCTTTCTTCCAAATCAAAGGGATTGGAGTCAACAACAGCTGGGACATAAGGAAACTCATGAACTCCCCCAAGAAACATTGTAAAATATTGGGACTTTTATCACATGAAACCGGTGGCGCCTTCCTTGATTTGTCCAAATTGCTCGTTGATTTGACAAATCGTAACAGACCGCACGGTCGTTTGAGTAGATAAAAACCCGATTACTACTATGTAATACGAATCGGTTCACTTCGGGGCAAGGCGTGCCCAATGGGTCAACAACTGCCTTGTCCGTCAAGTGTGATCGTATGATTGGAAACCGAAAAGAGTATGGTGGGTGGAAGTCTTCGGTGCCATTCCAAATGATCCCCCCGTGTCTTGAGCATAATTAAAAATCAACTCGATCCATAAAAGTTTCGTCGATAATCTGCTGCGGCTGGCCCCGCCCCATTTTCGCAATCATCAGCTCTCGATACAACAATCTTGCAACAAATTAACCCACAAAAGGGGGCTCGATCGAACTTGGAGATTACTGTTTGGAGAAAACGAGTTGGTTAGGGTAGAAACTGCTTTGAGCAATCAGCCAAATTTAGAATCGGAGACCAGCTGAGACTGATAGAAGAGCCCGATTCAGAAAACCCAAAACATTAAAGCATTCTCCCATTTCCCCATTCCCATTCCCCTCTCATACAGCCTCAGTCTCAGTGGGTGTGCATACATCCACACAACACACTTTGTCCTCACCTTACATATCCATATCCTCACCCGCACCCAACCCATCTCCCCCTTCACCCTATCTCACCTCCACAAGTCAACCACTAACATCCATCCCTGATTACATTCTCGATCATGACCGTTGCTAAAATCACTCATGTCGCAATCTTTTCCCGTAAGCAAAGTCTGATGACTGAACCACACACACACATCCTCTGGCTTTCTGTGTAGTCCATGTCTTTCGATCGCTGATTGCACTGCCTTCTCCCCCTGTCTAGTCATCATCATTGGCTGTCTCGGAGAAATCGTCACCAGTGGGATCCTCGTGGGCAACTACCACGTACGTCTCTCCGTCCCCTGATTTCTACCAACTCCCCAACCTCACCCATCTCACTTTCGAACGACAAAAACACAGAAATTATCAAACTTAGATCTTTACCCTACGCTGGTAACACGGACGAAATTCCTGCTATTTTGTGGACTATGGAGTTGAGTATATCCGATTATCACAAGCACCAAAGCCAACAAAAAAAGGGCGGATGCTAACTTAGATTGTGTGGATACAACAGCGGTGTTTTTCTCTACGGTCTACATGATAGGTCTCTCGGTCGCACCAGGACACCTTCTGTTTAGCGTCGCATCACACTTGATATGGCTTGGAGTGACGGTGGTATTGTTCGTATCTGGAGCAGCTGCTCTGACGACAGAGATTTCAGGCCAAAATCTGCCCCACCAAGAGCGACTAGAAATCCTTCAAGGTTTGTACATTTACATTTTCCCCTTCTCTTAAAAATGCCGACTGAAGCCCACACCATCTGACTTGATTTTTTTGTTTGCAGGGTTTGCTTGGGCCGATTCGATCCTTCTAGGCCTTGCGGCCTTGTTGATCTTGGCGATTGGACTCGGGAGACGGAACGGACTCTCGGGTAACTTACTCGGTGGACCATGAAACAAACACAACACATTCATCAGACTGAATCCTCTGAGGCGTCTTATCCATTTCTCCCTCAAACTAGCTTACAGTATCAACCTCTTCTTGGGTACATCTTTTTTGTCATGCTCTCAATACAAACACAGCCCTCATGCGCTTTTATCTACATACATAGGCTGTTGACTCGATTTAGTTTCTCAATCTTCATCTCCCACTGTCTTCATTTTAAATTAGTAGTAATCATCATCCTATCTTCCAATCGTACTCATATGTTTTACACCCAGAGACACGCGTAATTCTCAGCTGATGTGTGTCCTTGAGTATTAGTATGGCTGGGAGAAGATCACTAGTCATGAGAAGAGAGCTTTCTCAAGCCGCTCTTGATCAAAGCGCATTTCAGTGTTACTGTATTGTATACTACAGGAATATCCACACGATGAAAGCTCGACTTGTCAAGTCAACTGTCAAACTGATGGAAACAAAAACAATGAGTTAATAAAACAGACTGTTAATGTAAGCTTCCATTGTTATGAAGATGGTATGACAGATGGACGGAATGGGTCGGAAGGACGGGTGAGCAGGTAGAGCAGGTGCGACGGAAGGCCCACAGTACGGCGTATGTTTGAGTGCTGCAGAAGCTGGTTCGAGGGGCTGCGGGGAGATCACGCACCCAAAAGACATCTGGACGATATGTTTATTTTGTTTGGGACAATCTGAGACGAGGCCACGGCCAACTTGCCAAGAACGGCCCCTGGCACTGATCAAGTTCTGCTAGTCTCTGTATTCGATTCTAGAGTTTGTTCTTTTTGAAGTCAGGCGTGGCTGGATTGGGAACATCCCCCCGGAGGATTCCCCCGGCGCAGTCCAGACCAACCAAAGCTCCGCTGTGTCTTCCTGTTGACCATTCTCAGAAACGAAACCAGAAAAACTCAACTACCAACAACAACATCAACATCAACAAGATGCTCGACCTCGCAAAGTTTGTCGAGGAGGATGGCGATGATGAACTGGAAGATGAGCTGGAAGTCAGAAGAAATCAAAAACGATCTGATTGGGCAAAGGGTAAAACTAGAACTCGTACGTTCAACGCCTTTCCTCACCTTCCCTTTCTTCCTGCCCACGTGCATCCAACCGTCAAATCAACCCATTCTGACTTGTCCTTTCTTCTCAGCAGAACCTAGCGAGAACTGGGATGATGACTTCCTTTTTGGCTCAGTCTCAGTCGAATCACTACCCCTACCCGCTAAATCATCCGACCTACACGATCAAGTTATCGTCCATAAGAAACCAGGCTCATCTCAATCTATCAGACCCAACCTCATCAATCCCCCCTCATCTCGCTCATACCATCATCATCAGTCTAGTAACTCACAATCTCGCCCGTCCCTCAGTCGATCCTCACCCAAGAAGACGGGCAATCACCAAAATCAAGACCCACCTGATCCCTCACTGCTCTCTCAACTTTCTCAAGATTCCTTAACGCCTCGCAAGCGTCGTCCCCCTCATCTCGATTCATCCACCATCACCAAACATCCCTCATCTCTCACCACCACCACCGTCCTTCCTCCAACGCGTCACATTCATCCCTCAAACCTAACAGCCCCTCATCTCTTCAACTCATCTCGTTCATCTCCCGCTCGCTGTCGTCCTGCCCTGTCTCGTCCACCCGCCTCAGCACCTCCTGCTCGTGGCCAGTCTGCTGATGGTACGTCTTCAGCTAAACTAATCAACCAAACACGCGTCTCTCCTCTCGATCATACCCCCTCTACATCACACCCTTCTCCAAACAATCAAAGCTCTGCTCACCCACCTCATCCGTCCCTCGCACTCCATCATCGACCCACCACTTCTCATAAAGCCATCTCATCCCAGGATTCGGTCCCCTCGATCTCTGACTTATCCTCGATTGGCTTTCGAAGTCCCTCATCAAGCCTCTCGATGACCGATGATAGCCGTGGTGATTGGAGTCACTCCAGTGGCGATCATAGCAATCGGTTTCGAAGCACTGGATCTGGCAATCTGAGCTTCAATACCGAAACTGAATTCACCGAACCTGAACTCGAATTGGACTGGGCGGCCGACGATACAGACCATAAGAATCGTCCACCGCTCACGAATTTCCATCACAAACCTCAGCGTACTATGTTTCAGACACTCACGCCTCCGTCATACAATCGGTCTATGAGTCCATCATCAGTCCATCTTCAATCCTCATTCGCTCACCAACGTGACCAGTTTTATCCGTCCAAACAAACTCTTCCCATTTCCCCTCTCGAGCACGTCTCTTATCACTCTCCTTCACCTTCTCTCAAACAATTCGACCCAAATCAACCTCGCAGGCCGATGACAAACGCCAGCCTAGCCTCTCAACCTACTTCTACCTCCACTCAGACAACCAGATCCAGGAAAACGTTTCTCAACGACCCACCTGCCACGAGCCCCTCAGCCACCTCCTCAACCTCTTCTATTGGATACTACAAGTCCAATTGCTCCGATGCCTCCTTGAATTCTTCGATGGCTGCGTACTCTAACAAACAGCTTGTGTACCCCAATCTACCATCAACCCAAGACCCTCGTCATCCCAGACAGCATCCAATCCGGAACTCATCCTTCAGTTCGAGCTGTTCCAATAAATTTGATTATTATCACAGTGGCTCAGAGTCGTATGATCCCGCTACCTCGGGAGCTGAGACCGATGCTGTTTCTGATCACTTTACTCGCGATGATGAGATATACCAGTCTATCTCCTATTCGACCTCTTCCGATCCTAATCGTAATACTCCAACCGTCTCCCAAAGATCCCGAAAACAAGCACTGTATTCAAGACCCTCCTACGTCAGCCCATCTCCAGGCTCCTCCTTGACCGGCTCAATCAGTACATCTACTTTGAACGCGTCCGAGGCCAGTCTTGATACTCATCTCGAAGGTTTATCCTTGACCAATGCCGACTCCAATAGTCGTGGTAATCCAGAAACCGATGTTTTTCAGGACGAAAGGTCCACTGGTAAGAGTTCCAGCCGAAGAAGGTTTCGAAAAAAGAGACCATCAACCCTGCTTCTCAACAAGGCCGCTAGCTCACTCAACGGAGGGGCCGACAATTCGCGTCGGTCTCCTACCACAGCTTTATCTCATAGAGCCAGTACGGTAGTATCGGGCTATCCTCGTGATTGCCCTCAGCCTGGAGACCTTGCATTCGCAGCCGACTCGGAGGATGAGGAGCGCAGGCAGAGTAGAGGGAGCGTCGCTCGCCGCCAGGAACCCCCTGCCGAATCGCTCAAAAATTTTGATCCACCCCACCCTCGGACTCCCCTACGTGTCCCGCTATCTGCGAATCGTGGCCTGAACACGAGAAGTCGCTCCAGTATCAATCGTTCTCATACCTCCATGCATGTGAGCAATGAAAACCAACAGCATTTGTTGCCCCTTGATACTACATCCGACGAAGGCTCTGGAAAGGTCTTTAAACCCAAGCGACCCTTATCATTTACCGCTTTGTTCTCTCGAGCCTCCTCCCATACTTCGTGCCCCCCAGCAGAGCAACCTGTACGTATCCAGTTGCAAATCTACTTTTCTTTTGTTCCCCTCGTCGATGTGTTTTCTAACCGATCTTCTTTCTTCCCCCCCCCCTTTTTTTTTATTTTATTTATTTATTAAAAAAGCCGATTACCAAAAATAACAACCCAAATCAGCTTACTAGGAGCTGCTTTGGTCATCGGTACAGCACTTCAATTGACTCGACTCCGCGTCACCTAGGCTCCTCTCCTCATTCACAAGTACCAAACGACAGTATTTTATCAAGGGTTAGGCGACTCTCCTCTCGCCCAAGTCAAACAAAGAACACGTCTCCTATCAGTCCTCCGCGAAAGCGATTTTCTCTTGTTGTTGATACTACGCGTAGAATGTCTCTTCATCAAAGTACATCAGTCTCGTCGGTTAAAGTCATGGCGACGCCCCTCAAAGCCTTTAAAGCTGCAAACGACAAGTTCGCAACCGCGCTAAAATCGAACAGAAGACAGACGAGTCAAAGCGATAGTTTTGTTAGCGACGTGACCCTGACAGCTGTTGATTCACATGACACCGTTCGCGCGCGTCGCCCCTCTTCTAGAGCCACCTGTTCCAACTCAAGCATTCACAGCAATACCCAGCGTGACCTCACCCGTAAATTCTCGACCCGGTCTAATAATAAGAGCAGCATCAATGAACCTGATATTTGTCATTCACCTACAGATCACCAAATCGATCATGATTTCTCTTCGTCATCTCGAGCGATCTCTCGCATCCCAAAACGAACACTGTCTTCTAAACCTCCGAAGAGCAATCCTGCACTGCGGGCTAGGGCCAAGGCAAATGCTCAACTCCAGAACTACCAGATTAGATCGGATCACACCTGCCAATTCTCACAGCCAGGTATTTACTCTGAGACAGTACTAACAGATTCCGACCATAGCCCCACCTCTTCTAATCGGGAATCACGCTATCAATACGCTCGCGGTTTGTCGACTCCCGTGCCCAACTCGGAGCCTCTGCCGACACAAATGTCAGATGTAGAACATGAAGCTCAAATTCCTAATCACCTTGTACACCTCGGAAATATGAGCGCGCCTCTGACAAGAAGCAACAGTATGGGCGAACTCCGGATTCCCAGCAGAATAACTTCTCAGCAAGGTCGCTTACAAACTGAACTAAACCAAGTGAAGGAGTTTGCCAGGGGCATCGAAGGTTTGCAAGATTTCTTTTAGTTTTAATTGCATTGTTCAGATGCTGAACCCGCCTGTTATTGACATCCAGAATTGAAATCAATGAGACGGACGTATCGCAAGATGATCCGCGCAACACATCGCTCAGCGATTGATCAAAGCTTTGTGAGCACGGACGAATCTGATGGCAATTCGACTGATTCGGATCTTCAGAAGGACCCCGACCCCCTCCCGGATCGCGAACAGCATAAACCCGAAGACCAATCGCTAGTCAAGCCGAACCAAGTCAGTCCACGTGCACTCGATCGACTCTACTCGATCATACAGAAGATCCAAGAGGAATACAAGGAATGGTGGACGTGTTGTAACGTCCTAATCGATCTTGGCGAAGGATCGACTGATCCACGAACCAAGTTTTTGGCGGAGCGGGTCCGCGCCATCACTTCATATTCCCAAGGCCCGCTCGATCAAACCTCCGAGCTTCCTCAGCCGACCATTCCACTGGTGTCATCCGAGACAGAGTCCGGCTCCCATAAGCACTTCCAGATCCTCAAGAGCATGTTTGGGCCGGGTGGTGAACAGGGAACGCCGGTCTGCGAGCCTGACCACCCCCATCGACCGCCTGAGAGCAGTCCAGGCAGTAGTAGCTTTCCTGAATCGTCTCTAGAGCCAGCAGCTGAACTGGTGCGCTGCCAGACGCCACCGATGGCTGCACCACAAGATCTTGACTGCGGCGACAAGACGCCCATTTCGCGCCCCTTGGCTCCTGGCGAAGGATTGCTGTCTCTCCCACAGCCGGACACACCAACGCCGGCGCCACGGAAATCACAAAGCGCCGAACTGGCGCCGGTGACACGCGACGAGGCTCAGACGGGTGTCGGACGACTGAGCGATTGGAGCGAGTCCGAAGGCTCGTGGACTGGCCTCGTGGTCGAGAGACACCTGCCCAAGTCTACACCATCCATCTCCCGTGAACGCACCCCGGTCAAACTCGAAAACGGATTCCCCAAGGACAAAATCAAGCCCCCCGCTGGTCGTTATTCCAGCTACCATCATGCGACCGAAAGGGTTGCAAATACTGAAACAGTAAGACCCAGACTGAGTGCTGGAAGTCGGATTGGAATCAGTGGGATCAAGGTACGTCGAGGCTCAAGTATGTGTAGCCTTGCGTCTTGAATAACTAATTTTTGTTTCACCTTAGGATTTTTTGCGAGTGCTGAAGGCCCGAGTACATGCCGAGGAGAAATGGCCAAGCAAGTGGACCGGGCCAGGTAACCCATCGCTATCGGTTGTCGGGCTGAAGCGACGGTCGATTAGTAGCACATTACGGACACAGCAACAGAAGAAAGGTGGGACTGGTGTTGCAGTTGAAGGCCTGCCTTCTTCGGGGCCTCCATCATTGACGAAGCTATCGACTACGTTCGAGGATAGTTCAGGAGCTGCGACAGATGTCCCGCCCGGGGGGGCGGGCCCTAACGACGGAGCCGACTCGGTGTCATCCTCCGAGGAAGAATGTTGGGACGAGTTATTCGGGTTCAAAGAATCTTCTGCCTCTAATACCGAGTCTCTCGACCTCGCCGTCCCTCCCCATCACCACCACCACCAACAACTCCTCCTGCAGAAGAAAAAAACACCCGCGCCGATCGGCGAAGCCAGGCTGGCCCTCTCCTCCGATCGCATGCCTCAACTCTTGTCGTACCTGGCTGTCGTCAAGGATAACTGTCGCGAATGTCTCGTCGAACTCAAGAGCCAAACCGTTTAATCTTCTCTCTCTCTTTTTTTGTTTGTTTTATCTTTTAACGAAAATAACCAGTTTTGCTCATTCAATCTTATAGTCAAACTCATCGCTCTTTTCTCATCTTGTCTATCTCTCCTTCTCTAAACACACTAAAAACGAACACAAAATACTCGCGTCTCTTCTTCTTTTTAATGCTCGAATTCTGTACTTAGTTTTGTCGATGTTTTGTGGGGATTTCTCTCTTTCTTTTTATTTGTCTCTGTGTGTTTGATTGAGTGAGTGATTTGAAAAACATAAATTGGTAATCGAGCGACTGTTATCGATCTCGTAAGGAACTATGGTCAAGATCGAAGAAAGCGCTCTGTTTTTTTTTTTTTGAATACAATAATAAAAGCCCCATTTGGCACTGTCATAAAAATGGGTGTAATATTGGACATTTAATTCAACAAATACCAAACTGCTGGCACAAATGTAACAAAATTGGTATAGAATGAAAAAGGGTTTCCTGCTTTGTTATTGACATTGGATTGTCTCTAGTGCCATAATAGCATTACTACCCTTTACATCTGTTTCAAGTGGAATATCAATATTGTGATGCTAATGGCAGCCTCACATGCCCATTCTGATGTCACAAATGATGAAGCAGGTAGCACTCTTTATTTCTATACCAACTTTGAGTTTGGTTTTTATTGGATTAAATGTTCAATATTACACACATTTTCATGACGGTGCCAAAATCTTGTGACACAAACAAGAATATATAACAAGTCCTTTCTTAGATTTTTTTTGGATATATCTATCTGGATTCTTTCTCTTCTATTCCCTTCCCTTCCTGACATGAGTTCAATGTAAATACCCTGTTGGAGAATGTATTTTGGGGTGGCTTTTCCATGGTGGAGTTATTGGAAGATGGAAGGGCGGGATAATGCGAACGGAACCATGGTGAGGCGACCACAAACCTGATGATTTTCTGGGGTTTCCCATGAAAACAGTATGGGTTACAGAGTATTGAAGAGATTATCGGTTTTGGTGCTCTTGAGGCTGTCCGCTGACTTGGTGGACATATTCTGCCACAACTTACAGGCATTAAGTTTCGTTTTCTCATCTCTCGATTCAAACTCACTCAAATCTTGTTGTTTCCAGGTTGCCTTTCAGCGCTTGTCTCATTCATCCCTCTTTCAATCTCTTGACTCATTCATCTTGTTCTTCATCTCATTCTTTCATTTCAGGTGTGCTACTTCTCTCACAAGACTCTGTCTTTTTCTTTCGTCTCACTAACAGCCTTCTGATGCTCTATAAGGTGTGCTACTTCTCTCACAAGACTCTATCTTGTATGTTCATCTTACTAACAGCTATTTGCTGCTCTATAAGAACACAATCTCAGTCCTTTAAATCTTACCATGAATTTACATTCTTGCATAACTTCAATGCACAGTCTCTGTGCCTTGTGGACTTTGACTGTGCAGCACAAACAAATTGCTGATAAAAATCAAGTAATTATTTCAGTAAAAGAAGTGCAGCCTGGATGTCAACTGCCAGCAGGGGCTTCAAATTGTTTATGGTGCCTGAGTGTCATTTTGCCATAGGGGTTGATGGTTCCTTGCAATTACATTTGGTGAAAGAACTTGGGGATTCTGTGAAGAGACAATAGAGTTTCAAATTAATAGCGAGAACCCTCTTCAGAAATTTTAGTTGTATTTGTAAAGGGGATGGTCCTTCACCAATGAGTGTGGTATTTTTAGGGGAATGAAGACTCAAAGAATGAACAAAAAAGGATGTGATAGCACTTAAGCTCAACTGATTGAATCATTGGTGTAAGAAAGCATGCTTGAAAACCTGAGATGCATAGTCATTAGGAGAAATAAGAATCATTATGCTAGAGAAAAAAAGACCATTTTGCTAGAGAAATCATTCTTTAACATACTGTTGATAAGATCACATTCAGGGTGTGAATCCTACCAGCTTGATCTATCTTTGTTGCCCCAAGAAGACACGGGAGGAGTGAGTTTTCCTCCCCGTCCTCCCTTCAGGGGCCCACCGGTTTTGCCCATAAGGTTTCTTCTATTTGAATTTTGTCAAATAAAACAAGTAATCACACCTGTGGCCGCATGGACTCATCTTTGGAAAGGTTCACCGATTTCTCAGCTGGTGTTCTGTAAGCATCAAAGTGAAGTGGACCATTGAGCTTGGGGGCATCCAACAGCATCCGACGTGAATGCGCCGATAATCTTGCTTGCCTTTATCTGCTCAGGCAGGTTTCTTGTACAGGAGATGGTATTAAGCTTGGCAAGAAAGCTTTTTTTCTTCTTCTCAATCAATATCCGGTTGGCTTGGTGCTATCGCTTGTTACCCCGGGGAACGGCCGTGTAGCCGAACATAAGAGTCGACGCCAATCGATTCGGAGGTTGGCCGATTTGCAGACATGGCTCGACAGAAAGAAACACTTCCCCGTGAATCCAACTTTGATGTTGGATGCACAAAGGTTGGAATTTTGACGATGGCTGCAGGGCTCGGAGCCATCGCGTATTGAGACCCTGACCTGGAACGTCCCGAAGAAGAGCTCAAGTCCAACTCCTGTCAAACCGTGTGGAGAGTTGAGGGGTGCATGCAATTCTCTCGAACATGTCGTAGAAGCTCTATCGGGAAAAGCTTTTTGTTTCAACGCACAAATTGCCAGCCAACGCGAACAGTGGAGGAAGGAGGGTGTGTCATCGAACGTCACATTAGTCCCCTCATCGAATTTCCAGGTAACCTTAGGGCCTCCCCCCCCCCCTCTGAAATCAGGAGGGAGTTCATTGAGTGAGGATTGCTAGGGGAGATCGACCCTTGACCTTCGTGTTCTGAGCCTTAAGACGGACAGCGTAACGCTGAGCCTCGGCGTGACTGTCCCCTCTATGCAGAGCTTATCAGTTGGTCTAGTCTCTTTTTGGACCAAGATACGTCATAGCTCTTATCTTATCCTTTGCGGGTTTTTCATGCGCGTAAGCTCACACATTGTGTTGCCATATTTAAGGATCATCTGAGTTTCGGCAAGAAGCCTTTTTATCAGCTTTGTTGAAAAAATCAAGAGCTTTATCAAAACCCCACGCGCGTACGTTCTGGCTAGCTTCTCCTGATAGCAACAGGCCCACAGATAGGGTCCATCACTATTTAGTCTCACATTCTGGCTTCAGCAATCGAAACTCACGATCTCATCAATCATCTATCAAAAAGCCCGTAATTCGACAGTCACTTCTCACACTTCTTTGGAGATTGGGTGAGTGGTTTCCTGTTTCGATCTTCCATTCTGGGTTTAGCCCACATACACCACGGCACTGGTCCGAGAATTCATTTTGCTAAAATAACACTGTCATCCTTAATTAGCAAATTACTTGCAGTCTTTTTGTTAAGTTAAGCGCTAGAATAGAGCCACACAGTAAGTGTTTTTCACAATGTGATGATCTGATAACGGTAATGAGAATTTTGAGGATTGAAACGGTCGAGCTGATAAATTGATCCATTTGCCTGTGACTCAGTCTCGTGAAAGACTGTGTTGACCGTTGGGTGCCATCATTGTAGCGTGGTCAGTTGAGCTGACCAAACCATTTACTTCAGACAGAGAACTCAGAAACTTAAACGATGGAGATCGTCTTCCTGCACAACCGGCTCATGCTGGCCGAAGAGGAGATCATTCTGGAGATGAATTGGTCTTGGCGGGTAAGGTCCACTTGGCAAACACTCTAGTCATCCTTCCTAATCCCCTCATTCCTGTTGGACTGTATAACGGACGGTAGAAATCCTTTTTCATTGCCACCACACATACCACCCGCATGCATGCATGGGGGTTCCATGAAACTCTTTCCTTTCCTTTCCTTTTTTTTCTGGAAAGGCTACCACCGCCTCACACCAAAACCCCCATTCGACTGCGGATTCCAGAGGATGACTTGTTGAGGCGGGACGTCTGGTCGAGTGTGAACTTGACCGCCTTTAAATTATTATACACCTCACGAATCTCCTGACCGGCATGACATCATCCCTCCACACCAACCAGTGCAGACTCTCATCTGACAAGTGCAGCCAATAACTGTGATTTGGGTCTCTCATATCCCAGCACTGAGTAATTCTTTACCATCCGGATGATCACTCATGATTCTGTCAATCGATCTTGAGCATCTCTCCCGAGTCTCTCCCGTGTCTCGCCCAAGAGCAAGATCAAGCCAATCGAATCGGCTCGGATTGATGAGCTTGGAGTCGCTCGGTCTCGCTCCGAGCATCAGCGTCATACATAAGTCTGGGTGGGAAAGATTCACGGATGACATCATCTGGATTGAGATGAAAGAACTCGAGCTACAACAAACTTTCTTCCAGGGTCCATCGGCCAGCCAGTTAACCCTGCGTATCAGACAGTTAAAAAAATGCTCATAAAACACCAATACTGGTTTGTTGGCTGGCGCAGAATATCCATCCACAGATGGTCAGCCATGGATGAGTTGGCTCTGATGATCAGCGATCAAGCTTGCCCTCCTTTCAAACATACAACTACTCATACTCTACACTCTCCTGAGTAGCATTGCCTTCCGACCTTGCCCCAACGAATCCCACTCTCCAACAATCCCAACACCTTATAGTAACACTTCCTTCACCTCAGCACTAGTCCGACCGTAAGAGCAAAATCCACTTTCATCAAAAGTCAATAAATAGCTGTGTCGCATCAACTCGCCATCTGATTTTCCTGACGGCACAGATCCCGTAATCTAAACCGTTCCTACTTGAACAGATGCTCATTTGGCTGTTCGACCACACTCATTCAAACTTGATAATGAGAGGGACCAAAACCATTCAGTCTTCCCAACCACAGCAAACCCAAAAGACTTGACAGGAATTTTGATGTTCCACCCTCTTCACCAGCCACTTGCTCACTCAAAACACTCCATCCAGCGGTATTCATCTCTTTGGTTAGTCACTGGATCATCGGATTGGATCTCTGTTTTCTTCTGTCTTTATCACCCCCTTGGGCGTCTGGGAGTGTGTACAATGTATCCCTGTGTAGTCTATTGACCAATTAGCCGAGCACGACTGGAACATTGGATACATCTTCTGAGACGTCGCCAATCGTGCATGTTTCAAGGAAGTCCATTTATGATCACCAGATTATACAACAACCACGTCATCACATCACTACCAGCTTCAGTTGGCCAACCTGAAGCCAATAATGATGGTAACATTCTCCCTTCTGCCTCTGGGTCGCGCGCTGCATGTCCTAAAGCACACCCAAGCAGTACGAATACAACTTGTCTGACGAGTTGGTAATGCCGGACCTGATAGAATTCGTCTTAGACTAAATAACCTTTTTCGATTCCCAGTTTATTTTTCAAATGGTCCCCCAGCATTTCTTCACCCAAAATAATGACCATTACCCCCAATCCCACTCGAGTACCCCAGCCAAGACAAATTTCGACATCCCTTATCCATTGATCCCGCATCTCGTCTTCACTTACCAGCACTTTATCCGTCTGCACCTTTGACCAAGCTTGAGCACGCCTCATATTCACCCAGAGTTTAGTGTTTTTAAAAGGTGAGAAAACACCGCTTGGCAATGGGAAGATATTGATACTTCACGGCTGCACTCCAGTCACGCTTTCCTCACAGTTGGTATGATGTTCCCAAGCCCTTGTGGGTCTGCTGGCCGGCTCGCGTCGGGCGCAGTCAAACCTGGGATTACGAAGACTCAACAGAGCCAGGATAATCGTTGAATTCTT
This sequence comes from Puccinia horiana, assembly GCA_001624995.1. NCBI lineage: Eukaryota > Fungi > Basidiomycota > Pucciniomycetes > Pucciniales > Pucciniaceae > Puccinia > Puccinia horiana. Next base: position 386,997 of record LWDY01000032.1, on the reverse strand, counting down.
TCGATTTCCCCCTTTCAAGCTGGTTTGATGCCCCCAATCTTGTGTGAATGTGCGGCAATCAAGCCAACGATGGGAACGACTACATGCGACTTTGTCCGCGGCAAAGATACACAACTCCTTCTGTTGAAAGTAATCTTTTGAACGACGAAAGAAGATTGCAGTCTACAGTATTTGCCTATCACACTACTGCAGACTCTTGCAGACCATTGCCTTCGACTTCTCCCCATCGATGATACATAGCTTTGCTTGCTTGCCCTCCCCTCTAAAAACAGAGCCACGGCTGGAACCGCCTGTTGTTCTAGCGAGTCTCGAGTTATATTCAATACGTAATAGGCCTTACAAGCAAAACATCTACATACGTATTACATCTTCAATGCTATCAAAGTGCATCCAATCAAATATTATCCAAATTTCCTCAACACCTTCCGCTGGTTCCCACTTGATTCTTCAACCGGTTGGGGCTTGATCTTCAACTAAGGACTTATTGACCATGACTAGTCCCTTGACCGTTCATCATGTTGTTTAACGCCCCAGCTCTCCCACTTTGTCCCCCCCCCCCCTTGCCCTCCGGCCATACTCGCAGATGCAATCATGCATGCCTCACATTCGTCGTTTACTTCTTTATTTTCACTATAGTCTCTATGTTCTCTCCGTTTTCTAATTCACCACTTCCGATCGGAAAATTTGATGATGACTGATTGTTTGCTTCTTTGGTTCAACCTCAACATCGGAAATCTACTTCAATCGGGTATAAATACGTGGCGGCTTCGATTCTCTACAGCTTGTCCTGCTCTCCTTCTCCATCAGCTGGATAGGCTCATTCACTACTTGTGCAATCATCTCTCACATCAATAGTATCGTTGCCGGCGCTCTCATCAATAATCACCACCAACCCTTTCATCAAAACCACTCCACTCACCTTTTGAGTGATATCTCCTCCTCGGTTGTCCCCCACTACCATTGGTACCTTTGGACTGCCCTTGCTTCAGTCATCTACGGCTGGGTTTCAATTTGGGCATTGCACTTTTTGGCCATGTTGGCTCAATCTGTTGAGCCCCCGGGTGCTACGCTCCTTCAACCGATCTCCACCATTCTCAGCGCCTTTGTTGCCACAGTGTTCACGTTCATTGCATTGGCTACCACCGACCGACCGGGTCTACTGTCTGGGTACATATCGAACTTTCTGCGTCGTACTGGCCTTCGTTGGCCCAAGTTATTCTCTGTCCCTGGAATTTCGGGATCCACCGCAAACCACACATCTTCCACGCCCATTGGATTAGGCGTAAGTGTAGACAACAGTAGCAATCGTCCTTCATCCGAAGAGCCCTTGCTTTCGCTCGAACTTGGCCCAATTACTCCCGTACTTTCCGATCTGCCGAGTCCTGCAAGTCCTCAGCCTCCCGCCAATTCCCACGGTATACTCTTTCCGGGCACCCCAACCCCTGACGTGCCAAGCAAGAAGATTGGCCTGTTGGTAGCAGCTCGAGCAGGATTACGCCTGCCAACTCTGGTTAGGGCAACAGTCTGGGCCACCGCAATTGCATTGATGCATTATCTCGGAATTCAAGCCATCAACATACCGCAAGGCCGTATCGTTCTTTCTCCCCTTCACATAGCCTTTTCAGCTGCACTTGGCTTCTGTGGCAGTACTCTTGGCTGCCTCGTTATGGATCTTGAGTTGGATCTTAGTGGACAGCTCTTCTGCGCCACGCTCATGAGTCTGAGTGTTTTTGCCTTCCATTACTCAGGCGTCTTTGGCATGCAAATCATCTCCACGTCACAGTCCCTAAGCGAGCAGCGTCACCGTACGGGCGTTTTGCCGATGGATGTTGCGGTTATCATCAGTGTCTTGGCTGTCGCTATCTGTTTGATCTCCATTGGTTTGCTGGTCTACACCGCTTCATTGTCGCGCAATAGGATGTCAGAACTGGTCAACATCGAACGTCGATTAGGTCAACTGAGCATCGAAAACGAGACAGTCGCCCGCTTGGCTGAGGTGAAACAAAATTTTATATCTGTCGCGTATGTACCGTTCATTCCGAGCTTGCCCTCTTTGATCATCATGTGTAGCCATATTGATTTTTGGCGTACTATCGTCTGTACAGTTCTCATGAGCTCCGAACACCCCTTTTCTCTGTCACTGGGTATGCGGAGCTATTGGCTCGCACAGACCTGAGTAAGGAACAGGCAAGCAAATTTGATCCCACTTTTTTCGTTAATGCAGCAAGCGTTCTTTGAAATTCCAATCAAATTTTAAATCACTAATGCAGTTATCGAACTTGTGTTTCTTGCCACGATCAAACCCATGGAATTACAGAGGTGGTACCTTTCCAATATGCAACAGGCCTGCTCTAACATGCAGTTGATTATCGCGAATGTCTTGGACTTCTCGTAAGTCCACCTTTTACCGGTAGCTAGCATTCTATGCAGCTCAGCTCAATTTATTTTCTTGATGTATACTCTGAAAGGAAACTGGAGAGAAACAATAGCGAATCGTGCGCCAAGCCAATCCGCGTCAACCTGCGCACGATGCTCGAAGGGATCGCCCAAATGACCGAAGACAGGAGCGATCTAGCGGGTAAAAAGCGGGTCGTAGATTTGGTCGTCCAAGTCGCCGAAAGCGTTCCGGAGACTGCCATGCTCGATGAAACATTTTTCATGCGGATCTGTATGAACCTTTTGAGTAACGCCCTTAAGTTCACGGAACGCGGTTTGATTATGATCGATGTGGACGTGGATGTGGGCGACTCGGATACGTTGATTGTTCAAGTGCAAGATACTGGAATTGGTTGAGTCTCTAGTTCTCTATATTCTTATTTGGACCCTAAGGGCTATTCTCACAAGATACAAAAATTTTGTTCTTTGCTCGACCTACCAGGCATCCCACCAAACTTCATGAGCTCGTTGTTTGAGCCTTATCGACAAGCGGACAGTAGTACTACTCGACCGCATCAAGGCACTGGCTTGGGTGGGTGGCACGTTCTTCACGTATCTTTTCCCAAGTTACTCAATATTGAACTGACATTTTTCCGGTGACAATTCAGGCTTGAGCATCTGCAAACAACTTGTCGAAGTAAGTGATAGCGGAATCCCTAGTTTTGAAAGCACGCAGGCTGACTTTTTGGCTATGCTTAGCGTTTGAGTGGAACTATTCAAGTTGATTCAGAGGTGGGAAGAGGCACGACGTTCACTGTCAAGCTACCTCTCATCAGGACAACTGAACCCTCGAAAACATCCTACCACGTCCAACCTCACACGATATGCTTAGCCTACAGCGAGACTGTCACCGAGGAACGGCTGCGCGACGCCCTTCGTAAAGCAGGACACCGCACGGTTGGAATTCACAGCGAGCTTGAGATCGCCGAAAGCTGGTTTAACAATGGGCTAGTCGATTTGGTTTTGACGGACGCAACTAGTTTACATTCCTCGGAACTCCTTCAAACTTGGGTAGATCGCCGGCGTAGCTGCATGGGCAACTTGCTGGGATGCGTAAAAGAGTCGCAAGACCCACGTTGGCCAACTTACGTCCTAACATCTTCAACCGACTTGGGGGAGAAGTTCACACAGCGTTGGTTCATCAATTCTCCAAACTTAATCAAGATTCGACGCCAAGGGATCATTCCACATCTCATTTTCAACCTGCTCTCAGACACCGAGGGCAAGTACACGCATGAGATAGATATGAATGTGGTCCAAGAGCAAAGACTCCCTCCAAGGGCCCGCGAGAAATCTTTCCAAACGATCAATTCCGACTCCATCTCCTCATTGAGCCCATCCGTCTTCGAATTTGACCTCCCGGCCAGTCAAGTCACGGAATCGCCGGCGAGCAGCCCCTCTGGATCGCACGCCGGCCAGTTTGAATCGATACCGCCTTCTGGCCAATCCGAGGTTGCAGGGGGAGAGTCTCCGCTGTTGCCCGAGAATTACCGACATGGCAAGAAAGGGGGGCCCCGAAAGATCTTGTTAGTGGATGACAATCCGACCAATGTCCAATTGGGAGCACGTATTCTGGGTCTGCTCGGTTATCAAGTTGATTCTGCTGCCAATGGCTACGAGGCAGTTGCCAAAGCTTGCGAAACCAGCTTCGATCTAGTACTGATGGACTGTAAGTGCTTCGCTTCCTTCACCTACTGAACGCCTCATCTTGTTTGTGATGCATTTTGGTACATACTTTTCTTACGACTGATACATGGTTTCTCGTAGGTCAAATGCCTGGCTTGGATGGGTTGTCGGCCACCCGAAAGATCCGGGAATTTGAGGCACACTTGCTGCATCGAGAGAGCAGACGACCGGTCCCAATCATTGCCCTGACTGCCAACGTGAGCGAGTCGGATCAAGCCGACTGCAGGGATAGTGGGATGGATGGCTTCTTACCGAAGCCTTTGCAAATGAATGGTCAGCTCATCTTCCTTTCACTTTTCGAGTCATAGACGCTGAGTCAGTTTTGTTTCTTGACATCCAACAGTCTTGAAATCTACTCTACACACCTTCCTTGGTTGACTCCCCGGCGAAACTGCTCCATCCGACGCTGCAACTAGACTCTGTGCCACCAATGAATGCTGAATCCAAAGTCACAATCTAGCGCATCAAAAAAGACAAAAATGATTACCTCAAACAACCACGGTTATACAAAAAATGAGCCCATAATACCCAAAACTAAAAAAAATCTCCTTCTTTTATACAGACAATCTCGTAATGTTTCTTGCAATCCCCATCACGTGACAACACAATCCACAACCCAAAAAACCGAAAGTGTTCAAACGAAGATTCGGTGGTCTTGAATTCTGATTCCTCCACTCTCCCGTCCTCCCTGTTTTGTTTGGCTGTCTTCTGTAGCGTCTGCTTCTTCCCCCCCCCCCCCTGTAATTGTCTCCCGTTTTCGTCCGTTGATTGATTGTGTATCTGGGGACATTTCCTCATCTCCTTAATTCTCAATCTCATGTGCGTCCAATCAAAAACAAACTTGAAAGCTTTGTAGCCTCGGACGAGCTTTTTCTTCTCCTTTACTCACCATAACTTAGCAGAAAAAAAAATCATTAACTTGCAGTTACAAGGTACAGATTATATTTGGTGTATAACTCTTAGAGTACATACTTATGTCTATCTAGGTATCTGATGTTGTGTTTGTGATCCAGTTTATTGTTATTTATTTTTGGTTGATTTGTTGGTTTTTTTTATCATTATTTAATAGCTGCAAAAATATGATTGAGAGGTTTTTGTTTTATTACGTGAGTAACACAATCAATACATTTAGTCCCAGTGAATGAACAAGTTTGTCTTTTCAAACCATACCGAACCTTACCAAACCAAATCTTGTTATAACCAGAAAAAGTGCTGTGTTACATGTATTTATATATATCCTTACAACTATTTCCATATTTCTGTTGAAATAGAATCATAGGGAAGCTCAAAGAGACAAGGAAATGTTCAAATGAAGGAATGGAGGAACCTCACTCCACAGGGGGGGGGAATAGCAACTTTTGGCTTCTGATCCCCCTTTAAACAATTTCTGATGTGAGGTTTTACTAAAATTTTACACTGAAAGCTGTACAGTTTCTCTGGGCTTTAAAGAGCAAAGCTTGTGTGCACCTTTTTTGAGAAATTTCTGATGAGTGCTAGGAAAAAAGTTGATGTTTATTATTATTATTGTGGACAGGGCTAATGTGTTGTATTTTTTGTTGAACATCTCATCACATTGTGGGCTATTGTATGGGTCCAACAATCAGACACAAGTTGGGCTGATTTATTGTGAGGAATTGAGGAGAACATCTTGATGCCTGATGAAGGGCTTACAACAAGTTTGATTTATAGCTCATGAAAAGCTTGCAAAAACTGTGACTGAAAGATCCATACAGAAAATCACATTATACATATATGAATTGATGTCAATGGCCCAATGATGATTGTTTTTTGAAATGTTTACTGAGATGGTGAAAGTTGTGGTGGTCCACAGATTTGGGCTCAGCACAGGCTGAGGGGTTCATTTGGTTGGAAATGCAACCCAAAGGAGTGCATGTCAAATGTGTGGAGCTAAGTCAGGAAAAGAGGCCAAAGAATTTTTGGATATTGTGGAAATAATGGGCACTGAGAAATTGTGGAGGAGGCACAAAGGAGCACTTGGAGGATCAGATCTGAGACAGCAGTGGGCCGCTACGCTTTTCAGAAAAATTGCAGTGTAGTGGTTGTCTTTTAAGACCGCAAACACCGTAGGGTTAGCGTTCTCTCCAGCACCGCTACGCAGCGTTGCGCTGTGTGACACCGTTTTTAGCGGGTTTATCCGCTAAAAACAGATGTAACACAGTGTAACAACCCCCTTTTTGGGGCCGGGCATGTTGCAATAGCACAAACTCCACTAAAAGCTAACAGAAAACCTGTTAGCTGAGAGAGGAAATACACTGTGCTGTGCTACTGCTACGTTTAGCGTAGTGAACCAAGCATTGTCTGAGACAAGAGGGACAAACCTTAACAATGTGGTATTCTTTCTGGTGAAACATCAAAAGGTTTTCTGGTTATTTCCATTAAATTATAACTCAAGAACTAGATCCAGCACTCAAATTCAACACTAGTTAGCACTTACAGTCTACAGATCACTTGGACCTCAACTGGATCAGAAACTACTGCCAAGTTGCCAACCAACACATCCTACTTGGTCAACCTCAGTATACTACATACTCAACATACACTCATTACATAATCTCCTCAGTCACCACACACAGCCTCAATGTATATTCTCATCTCCACCCCCTTATATTGTCACTTTTGGATATTCTGAAACCATCTCTGTTGGGATGGCACCACTCTTCATGGGTTGAATGAAACAAACTTTTTTTATTGATTACAGGCTGTACCCAAACCAACCAGATAATTTTACATAGCAATGAGGCCTCAGTTGCTTCCCACCAGGCTGTCAGATTTCAGCTCTAAGGAAAGAGATGTGATGAGAAGGGGGCTGACGGTATGGGGCCTTTCAGGACCCAGGAGCCAATAAAAGTATATATGAAAGGCTCAAACTGGATGATTTTTGTATAGGCAGCAGATCAGAAGTCTACATAAAGGAAATACAAGAGTGGCCAAAATGTGGTTGACAAAAGAGCTTGGTAAAAGCATAGCTTATAGGTATTATAAGCATGAGGATTGACAAGAGTAAAAACTGCTGGTACAGCAGAAAGGAATAAATGCTGGTACAGCATGAAAGAAGGCTGGAACAGCTGGAAAGGCTGAGAGCAGATGGAATGATATTCCAACACAGGCAAGTCCCAATTCTGTCATGTGATTCACAGGTGGTCTTGACTGGGGCATTTTTTTTGGGCCTCACCAGGCAATAGTGGAATCCATGCAGTTGAAAAGCATGAAAGTGTGGCATTACTAAACTTAATATCTGTCTCCAAGAGAAGAATGTACTGGGACCTGCACTTCCAGTAGGATAATTGGAATGGTAGGATTTATTTATTATTAGTATTAGTCTGACTCTGAGTACTGAATTATTGTTATATTTATATTATTAGTGGTTTCAATATTTTGAGAAGATTAATGGTAACCTTATAGGCATAATCCCAACATTGAGTTTTCCATCAGAAGCTTATTATTGGTATTTGTGTTAACAATTCAGTAATACCAATTATTAGAAGTAGTAGCACCATGAAAAATTATGTGTCGCTTGTTATACAAGTGACATGCTGAGGTACAAAGGCCCCTTTTTACTTTGGGGTGTCACTTGTATAGCAAGAGACACACCAGCGTTCATGGTGTAGTATCATAAAGAGGGAAGTATTGATTGAAGTGCCTTATCAATAGATAACTGATGATGAGTCACAAAGAATTCAAAAAAAAAAAAAATCAACTTCCTCCCACTACGTCAACAACAAAGGATTAGATGAAAACTTGAAACACTTGGCTCCAATCCCAAAACATAACACATTGATCTAAAAACAAGGTATTTGTCAAGAAGTCCAACACAACACCATAAAGATTATCCTCATCAGATCCTGCCACATTTTGGCTGATGCCTTAACTAAGCCAGCCACCAAATCTGCACACAACAATCTTGTAAAGACAATTGGTCCTTCTTTTCCAATTACAAAAGTCTAATATATCCATCCAAAGGTAGTGTAAAATCACAGATCCTGACTGTCACCCAATTGTCACTACTTCAAACTACACTCTCACTTGACTTACTTTTTCTTCCATCTCTTCCAATTAATTCTCAATCTCCTCTTCCTTAAACTCAACAGCTATCTTGTCTTCCAAATTTCTCCCCTTAATTTTAGGCCCTGTTTGGCACCAATATATATTGCACAACATATGTGTTTTTTGCCTGACATCCTTTGTGACATCTGATCAGGTCTGCCAAAGCTTGATCAGATGTCACAACAAATTCAATTATATTGAGCGAATATATTGCTGCCAAATGAGGCCTTATATCTTGCGTCAAAACTGTTGGTCTCATTTAGTTTTCTTCTTTCATTTTTGTTTCCTTGTGGATTTATCACATCTTCTCTCTTCAGTGTGTTGGTCTTTAGGCAATGAATCCTAGATCAAAAATCTCTGATAAGAAACATCTTGCTTTTTGAGAGATAAAAAGTTCCAAGATTTAGTGAGTGCATCAGCTATAATATCCAGTATTTCAATTTTTTTCCTTGAGATATCTGATCAACTTCATTTTTATGTTGACATAGTTTATTTTTTGACATAGTTTATTTTTTAATTTGATCCAAAGTGCTTGAATTTTTGACTAGACCATTTTTGTTGAAAAGAAAGTATTAGGGAAGGGGTGATGTGTCCCAGAGGTCTTCAGCCAGAAATTTAAACCATTGATTGTCTTTGATCCTGTCAGAAAGAGAATTCAGTTCAGCTTATGCCATATGGTGAAGAGAGAGAAATGTTTTTCTTTTTTTTCCCCCACTACATTGTATTTTTTAAGAAACAAATGGTTCTGCTTCTGGACTTTCAAGTTTTCTGGCTGTCTTCCCAGGTGAAATCTTTGAAATTCTTGATGGAGTTTGAGGTATAGAGATGAGTAGGCCTTAGAGTAAGTTTAAGCCATGTGGTTTCCTTCAAGTATTCCCCACATTGAGTTACTTCTTTCAAGTAGTTAATTGTTGTTTCATTTTTTAAATTGGAAAGACAGGTGCCAATCAGTATGGAAAAGTTCTGAAAGACAGGTAATTGAGGATTCCAATGTATTTGTTCAAGTTTATTTTCAGCTATCTCAATTGATCCTTCTCCTCTTCAATTGCTTTCATTAGATTGACAACCACCAATAGTATACACTACTTACATTACAGCATTTGCCATACAGGATATCCTGTAAAAGTATTTGGGATATCCTGTCAAAAGTCAGGATACGCTGTAAGTTCCATTTTTTTGCCACAGATTTCTGTATATTTTGGAAAGACATGAGACACCATGTTGTTGTCATTTCAGATCAAGAAAAAGATTCAAGGAGGGGGAGCAAGCTATCTTAATGGGGACTAGATAGGACCAAGGAGCTCAAAGGTTTTAAGAGTTTGAAATGCTCAGACCTGGTAATTGATTTCAGCAGAGAAAGAGAAAAATATAAAGACCAAGCATCTGTCACATACTGTGACAGGACTACAAAAAATTCATCTGTGCCACTACACAGGACACAGGACAACTTCATCTAACTACAAGACTACACAGCTTGTAGAGAGGACACAAATTATCTGAGAATGGGAACTACAATGTCCCAAACCAGGACAACAATTTCATCTGAGAGTGGGAACTACACTGTCCCAAACCAGGACAACTAATTTTATTTTATGTATTTATTGAAGAAGGGAAAGAAAAAGAGGATAAAGGAGAAATTGGGAATGGGAGAGCTGAGAGCTGAGAGCGGAGAGAAAGGAAAGGGAACCAGGTCTTTTATTCTGACACATGTATCTATATTTTTTTGAGGGGATATTGACTTTTACAATGTGTTTTTTACAAGGTGCAAGGCCTTGTAAATACAACACCTTGTAAAAATATACTATGTATGTATAATTTTACAAGGACTTTGCCCAAAATCCCACCTTGTAAGCTAACCCCTTGTAAATTAGACACTGTAAAACTAGTCACCTAGGTCAAAATGTTGAAATATACAAGGCATTTCTTTAAAATGTTCCCGCTTGTAAAAAAAAAAACCCTGCCTAAATATAGGGTTTTCACCCAATCATGTCCTTTGTACAAGTTAAGAATTCTTGCGGCCAAACACTTCGTTAATATCACAGGGTAAAATTCAACACAAGTGGGCACATGTTTTATATTACAAGGTGTTATTTACAAAGTTTTCAAGAAAAAGGAGAAATAACCCAACCAAGAAGGAAAAAAAAGATAGAAATCAGCCAGTCAGCTTACCCAATGGGAAAGATGAAGAAGATTGGCAAGAGTCTTGTATGACAGCCAATGTTGCTACTGTCAGTAAGGACCAGCTAGGGTGTTCAATGGGGAAGGGGACCAGACCTGGGATAAGAATGAGAAACAGGATGAAGGTGAATATCAGAGTAAAGGAAAATAGACAATGAGTGAGAGAAACAAAGGAGTTGAGAAAGAGAGATACAGGAAATGAAGATTGAAGAGAATAATGAGAAGAAAGAATTAGCCTTGTATGACAGCCGATGTTGCAACTGTCAGTAAGGATCAGCTAGGGTGCTCAATGGGGCAGGGGAGCAGACCTGGGATAAGAATGAGAGACAGGATGAAGAAGAAAAAGAGAAAATACAGGATGTAGAAGAAGAAGGAAAACAATCACATAACATATGTCACACATTATTCCCATACACCCCCTCAATTTTCATTTCTTTGATGAATCCTGCACTGTAAGGGTTGAGTCCCTTCACTGATTCTCAAGTCTATGGTACGGAGGGGACAAGGCTATTTGAGCCTTTATGAGTTCTAAGACCAAACAAGCAATGTTGATTTCTGACTCAGAGAGATGGGAGGTATTAGTTCTCTCCATACATACAGGACTTGATGATGATAAAAGGAAATAAAATAGAAAGGAGATGTGGCTTACTTGACTCAGAGAGATGGGAGGGATCAGTTCTCCTGATGCCAGAATCTGGTGAGGAAGGGAAAGCAGCAGGAGGAGAGCCTCCTTATATAGAGAAAAGTGAGGGATTTTAGCTACAAGAGGGGTGCACCCTGAGCTCACATGACCAAACAGTAAACAAACTAATACAGACTAAAAGTGGTGTCAGAACATGGAAATACAGGACCAAACAATAAGATTGGTGTCAGAATATTGGAAAAAGGTGGGGCCACTGTCAGAAAGTGGTGTCATACAAACAAAGATGACACCATCCAAACAAATATTGAACCATCTGAACACAGAGTGGTGTCATCCAAACAAGAAGTAGTGTCATCCAAACAAGAAGTGGTGTCATCCAAACAAGAAGTGGTTTCAGAATATCCACTAGTTGCCTGCATAAAAGGAGATAAGAGTATGTATAAGGACTGTATTTGTTTGTTGATTATGTATTTGGGTGGCTGTGTTGGTAGTTGAGTGAGTTATGTAATGAGTGTATGTTGTGTAATTTGATGTGTAGCTGAGAGTGAATGGTGTAACTTCTGATCCAGTTGGGTTGTAGGGGTTCTGTAAGTGGTGACTAGGGTTTCATTTGAGTGCTGGATCCAGTCCTTGAGTGGTAATTGAGTGTAAATAAGTGGTTACATGTGTACCAGAAAAAACTTTTTAATTTTTACCAGAAAGAATACCACATCCTCTCCCAACTTATTGTCTGTCCTCAGACAATTTTCTTGAGTTTGATGTGTCTTTTAATGTTGATGAAAGAAATGATGAAGTTGGCCTCCTAATTTCTGCCCGCAGAGTTGTCTGGATTGTTATGTTGACTTTGTGAATTATTGTTATTTTTTTTATCTAAATAAATATATTTTTATTATTTATTTTTTTTGAAGCTTTATTTCCGCTGTGCGCAGAAGCTGACGTCATGGGTACCAGTGTTGTGCTCTTGGAGTGTCCTGGTGCCTTGCTTGAGTCGCCGGGTGTCCGTTTTTTTTTTTGGTGTTTGGGTTCGAGCTCCATACTCACCCCGGGCAAACCTGAGTCATGAGAGCCGTACATGTCGCACGGTCCTGTACAGTTGTGCATGGCATAAACCAGCACTGCCCCGCCTGAAAAAAAAATTTCAGGCGCGGGGCCAAAGTGCATGGTTACTTATTTTTATTACATTTTTGGGCTCGTATGGGTGTGTAGAGCTTGAAAATATAAGGGCTTAGAGTTGGGCCCAGTATTTTTTTTTATTTTTTACATCCATATTTCGGACCTGGTGCTATAAAGCCATACTTAACCCCAGAATTATGTATTTGTGGGGTTGAAATTTTTGGATTAAGCCCTAACACATGGCCCCATAGAGTCCTAACAGGGCATATTTGGACTTTAATTCAGTTCCGAAGACAAAATCTCACCCAAATGGGTGGGTTTTTGCCCTAAAAAACCCATTTTTTTCTCATTTTTGGCCCCAACATTTTGGACAGGGCCAAAAAGCAGTGCTGGTTTATGCCATGTGCAACTGTATGCATGTCAGGTTCTGGAGGACCTGTCATGCATACAGGACAGCTTGCGCGGTAGACCACATGCACCTGTCATACAACTGACATGTATGTAAATGTATGTCGTCAGATATAAACTGTGAAATCCATAGTTTTAGCCACTCACTGCATTATAACTCGACATATTGATTTATTCATCACCGGCGCGCCCCCCATTATGTACTTGACTCTAAACAGCTCTCAAGATGCATAGCATTCTTGTTAATCATGCATAATAAAGCCAAATGGGGATTGACCGTTGTGCATGAGTAGTTCAGAACTTTGTGGTGCCCCAAATCGTCGAATCAATTCATTCGTTGTCGGAAGTTCTGTTGATTTTTGCTGCTTGAGGAGATGGCTGGTGATGGTTCTTTGGGTGACAAGGGGCCCTTTCCCATTGAATTTGACTTGGCAGGAATTGCATGTGCATGTTCGAAGAGACATTGGCTTCTGAGGATGTTGGCGTGGAGTCAGCTGGTGGGAGGAAGGGAGAAATGATCAGGATGAGGATAACAAAATTGCAAATGACATTAAATATTTACATATTATTGTGTTTTATGTAGATCATTTGCATCTAGGTTGGATTGTCAAAAAATGCCTGTAATATCCCGTAATATCACAGCCTGGCAAGGACCACGGCTGAATGGTTTGTTGCTGCAAGCGGCTGGGATGCTTACATACATACACGTGGGGAGTTGGGAGCTGTTATGTTATTTGGTTATGTCAGATTCTGACAGTTTCTGACCATTTTGACGTATGGACAAAGGATATGTACTTAGGTACAGACTGTTCATGTTGCAGGTGTTGCATGGTTGTGATGCATGAAATCTTGTCACACAGCTGTGACATGAACCAGGGTGCGGGAGTTTTTGATGTACTGTACGGCTCTCATGACTCGGGTTTGCCCGGGGTGATTTGGCTCGGCCGGGTATGGGCTTTGGCCCGTTTGACATGTTCCGGTCCCGGAGTTGATATGAGCCGCGGCGCTTGAGGGGCTTTGAGGGGTCGTGGGATCTGGCAGATTTTGACTCGATTCCTTCCAATTCTTCGATCTCGCCGCCAGAAGACGTACTCGGCCCGATCTAATGGTAAGCCGGTCAATTTTCTTTCTGCTTACTGAGTTTTGTACTGATCTCATGTTTGTTTCTTCTGCCGAACTAGATCCCGGCCCTCCCCAAGATGTGGGGAAAGCACAAGCCGTTGCCATCGTTCGAGGTGTCGCCGTGGGTTGTACGATGTCGCCTCGTCAGCCAGTACAGAGGAGGAACCTCTGCCCGGTTTCTTCCAACCAACGTCAAAGCCTTCTTGCCTATAAGTAGCTGTCTTTCGCGGCTAGATCCAACTTTTCACCAGCCTCCATCGCTTTCTTCCCCTTATATGACCGTGATCCGTTCTTCCCTGTCTATTAAAAACCATTGACGAGCTTCCGGGCCGTATCTACCTCGATCTTCCCTTTCTTTTTCTCATTCACTTCGGGTTCGACACTCCTCGTTGAATATGGCTCCTCAAGTTGAAGAGACCCCTGATCGATTGGGGAATCGCAACGATCCTATTGTTATTGATGAGCCGTCGCTGGGTTTTATTCCCCTGATCAACTTGCCTCAGTACTTCGATTTCAACTTGAACCCCAGGCCTCAGGCTGAAAATCATGATGATGATCTCATCTGTATCCGACACGCCGATTTGCCTCTTTTTAATCTGGCGAGTCCGCCTCTTTTCCCAAATCCGGGTTCCCCTTTTTACGAGCCCCTTCATGTTGGCAATCTTCGCATTGCAGACGATAATCCGGTAAGTTATTACACATATATGTTTTTTTTATATTTTTTTATTTATAATACTGAGCTGTTTTCGGGCCTTTGCATCCTCTAGGTGTTGTTTGTGAACCGATCCATGAGCGCGATTCCCTGGACCGATGTCCCTCCAACACCATAACCTAGAGAGCCGCCCCCACCATCTACCGATGGAGGTCAATCCTTCCCTACAGACCCGTCCGTCGTGTCTACCGATACTTCCCGAGAAGAGCCGCCGCGATCTGAGATTAACCCCTTCGCCAACCTTCAGCCCGTTCCATCCCCTACCCCTCCTGGGTTGTACGACCCAGACGATTAACACCAGCTCGAGAACCATCAGGTTCAGTCCCTTCTAGAACGCCGTTTCGGCTCTGAACACTTCGACCGATATTCCTTCGCACCCCAGCATTTCACCGATTTCTATCAATCGGTGATGAGCGATTTCGTTTTCCTCTGTAACTGCTTTCCAGCCGCTAATGACGAAGAGCGCGTCGCTCACGTCGACCACTTCATCTTCGCTACCACGCCATGGACCGTATCGTCTGAGCTTGATTGTAAGTCCTCTTTGCTCCAGTCTTGTTCCTAACCGCGTACTGACTTGCTTTTATCTTCAGTCGTTGTGCTAAGGACACCATTCCAAACCGATTCTTAAGGGTAAAAAAAACGAGTGTTTTAAAAAACCAAAAAATCAAAAAAAATCTTGTATTTAAGTTTTATTTTATTTTATTTTGGCTATACTAATCTCCCCTCTCCCAACTAACTTAGAAGGTAGAAGGTTGTCCTCAACCTGTAATTGACTGAGGTGAGAGTGAGAGTGTTAGTGAGAGTTCCAATTGAGAAGAACCGAACAAAGAGAAAAAAAAAGAATAAGGAAAAGAAGATTGACCTCCATCGGTAGATGGTGGGGGCGGCTCTCTAGGTTATGGTGTTGGAGGGACATCGGTCCAGGGAATCGCGCTCATGGATCGGTTCACAAACAACACCTAGAGGATGCAAAGGCCCGAAAACAGCTCAGTATTATAAATAAATAAATAAATCAGCGCAAGACATTCAAACAAAAATATAACTACATAAATAACAAATATATATACAAGTATCAAAGAGTTTGGGGAGGTACTAACCAAGTTTTCCTTCAATCAGTCCCTCAGGGGAACTGTTGTAAGATTTTTGGTTCTCTCTCGTCCTTCACAAATTTTTTAAAAATTGTAACCAAACATGCACTGAGACTGCCTCCTGAAAGATATGTAGTCCCTACCAAAGCTAAATGATTTCTCTACGTCCATAGTGGTTGCTGTCCAACGTGTAGGTCAACATTAGTACAATAATCTATGGTTAAAATGAGGGAGAAAGATCCCACCTGGGCAACTGATGACATCCAGCGCCATCTGTAGGAGCCCTCCATGAGTATTGCCAGCGTGTCGCTGTCACATCCACCACTTCAGGGCATTGACTGGTTGTCCTTTGTTGGTCAACGCTAAACCTCCCCCAAGCCACATAGTCAGCGGATCAGTTGACATGCTGGCTCCACGGGCTTCGGAAGCCCCTATCAACCCAGCAAGAATCCCCGTTTTAGGCTGACATGTACCATGTTAGCTTGGATCAACAATGTCAATGTTTTTGAATTCAAGCATGGCACAACTTACCTTTGGAGTGTGATGATTGGGGGTCTGGCTTTTAGTTGGCTGAAATGCAGGCTTGTAATTTGCTTCCCACATATCACGGGTGAGTCAAATTGCTTCTTCTATCCACTCACGTTTCCACTTGGCGAGTTTAAAATACTTGTCTTTGGAAGACGGATGCAGAACTGCATTCAGAGCAAGTTAGTATGTTTTTTTGATTAACAAGAAATCAAATCTTGCAAAACTTACCCATGGCAACTTGATATAAGGGTGAGCAGTTGGTTAAAGTATAATACTTGTTTGTCAGCTGGAGTCCTGCACGGCAGGCATTCCTTAAAGCTGGGGGGTAGTCCGGACGCTTCTTGGAAATTGCTGTAGAAAGGTGATTAGTGATCTGGTCAATGAAGACAACAATGCCAGCTATCCGGGTGGCCCCATGAATTGATACTTGCAATGTGATCTTATAGAATGGTTGGAGAGCTTCAACGAGATTATCCTGTTTGATGTAATATTCCCAGGAGGGACCACATTGTTTATCCCTCTGCCAGTCAAGACTGAAGCATGAAGTAGATTAGTACTTGTAGCTTCTTTCTTATATGAGATAAACAAAGAAATTGAACTCACATAGCCTCCTTGCATTGTAGTATACCAGTCAATTGCGTAAAGTTGAGTTCCACCTGGTTCTCACGTCACATTGAATATTATGTGGCTTTGAGCACTTGTGATCCTAACAGAGCTCAACAAAAAGATATTTTGAATTTGGCAACTTGTTGAGCTTGTGAGCAATTGCTCGAAACTAGTGGGTGCATTTCGGCAATTTCAGACTTGAGTCAATGAGGCTAACATTTATTTTGGAGATCAAAGAGGATGGCTTACCTTGGCCAGTGTTTCTTTGCATGACTTGGAAGTGTAACAATCATTGTCCTCTTCATTGCTCATCTCCCTCCAGTTCAATCTCTTCCTCGTCAATAATCTCGGCGGCCAGTGTGGTATCTTGCAGAGGTAATTCATCATCTTTGTCTTCAGAATCACTAGCGTTTTGATCCACAGAATAGTCATGTATGAGCACAACTGCCGAGGAAAAAAAGGAAAACAAACTGACAACTATATCATCCAGTTCTTCCCCATTGTCCAAATTGTTTTCTCCTGGTCCGGCAAGTGTCTTCTTTTTCTTGTGGCTTCCAAAAGGTTGCAAGATGACCTGAGCTATTAAATTCAAAATGTGAGCGAAACACCATATCCATAGTGGTTCACCTTTGAACCAAGGCCATCGGAAAGTTTCAATTGTGTCAATCATTGTCTGGTTGTTGGTCACAATCCGGCATATCTATGGAAAACAAGATAGAAAAGGTAGCAAGCCAAAAAAAATCTTTAAAAAGGAATGATGTTTACCTTGTCCTTCAAACCAAACTTTTCCACAATCAACTGGCCCGTTTCAGCTAGATACACACCTGTGTGACTTTGATTTAGCCTGATGAAATCCAAAGGCATTGCCTCCAACTGAAAGTTGCTACCGTCTCCTTCAATCAAGCCGTATAAGGCGGTTCCCAATACATCAAAGCCATTTGGGGACTGCCAAGCGTTGAGTCCCAAATACATTGCACCCTTGTGATTCTAACCAAAACAATTAAATTTAGTTGTTTTTTTAGCATAGAAAAAGATAACAAACAAAAAAACCTTCGAGAGTTTCTATGAGCGACTCCTGCACAGCCATGTATACTTCCAATGTCATTTGATACCATCTTTTGTGTTGGTAATTGTTTGATGACCATTGGGTGCATGATACCTTGGTTTGCTTGTTCGCCAAGAGCCAAAAAAGGCTGTGCTGCTTCTGAACACAGTTGAGGTACCTGTAATATCTGAAGAGTCAGTGAGAATATCAATTGAGTCACTCAGTAACAAGCTTGGACTCACCTGTCATGCATCAACATCACCAGTGCTAGATATCCCAAGAGCTGCAAGGTTCTGATCTTTAGCCTCCTGAACTTTCTTGATGCAGCCGGCTACATGCTTTGAGATATTGCTAGGGGATTTATTGTAAGTCGGCTGATTGATTTGGCCACCACACCTAGACAGTGGAAAAGGAATAACATCAATTCATAGATTGAGGAGTGACAAGAAGTAGAAGATTTCTTACTTTTTAAAAGGGTAAGCTATCATTCTACGTCCATGTTTATCTTTCTGATCTTATAGTTGTGGTGGGTCGAAATAAGCGTAGCATGGTCTGACTCGATTCTTATGTACCTGACAAGCCTTTTCTAAAAGGAATAAATAACAAAAGGGGTTAGTCACTAGATCCAGGGGTTCATGATGTCGAGGTGAGTTTGGATGAACTTACTCAGCTCTTGTTCATCAGTAAGTTCCAGAGGATTTGAAGTTTGGTTGTCTTGATTGGTAGGTACTGGCTCTTTGTTGGAATTGTCAACCACATTGACAACTTGTCTTTTGCGAGAATGCTCCATGGATTGAGCGGGAATGCTGGATACTGAGGAAGTGGGTGATGGCTTGCAACACTTCTCGCTGTTCCCTGCCATGGTGTTGATGAGGTGGGTGGATAGCAACAGATTCCTGGTGGATCAGAGTCCAATAGCTACCTTGCCGGCACGGGCCAGTCTTGGGTAACCCCTTGGGCATCCGACAGGTCTCTAGATTCATTGACGTGGCTATAAGCCTCCTGCGTCTTGGGTGAAGCCCCCTGTTTGCCTGTGGGATGGATCCGCTGCAGTCTCATGTCTGTTTACATGTAAACGGACATGGGACTGTGGTACATTGCAACAGTTTGGCTGGTGTGGCGGCAGTTTGTCAGTTGGGTAGGTGGCAAGTACTTTCCCTTTTCCAACCCAAGATCCGGGCACCTGTAGGCAAGTACTTGTTTACATGTGGCGAGTACTTTCCCACGAGTCCCGAGTACCTGCAAACAGGTACTTGGGGCCATCTTTAGATTTAAGCAGTTGCCTTTGTTTAGCTTTGGAAGCTCAAAGTATGTATTATTCAGGGTTGAATAAAAGAAGGAAGGAGCTGTGTGAACTTAAGTATTGTGCCACATACTCACAAATAAGAATGGATGTATTGGAAGCAGTGCCAGAATGGTGTGTTGGTTCAAGAAAAAAAAAGTGTAACAACTGATAGCTGTTCAAAAGTCCACTGAGAGGATCTTTATGGTAGACTGTTGTTTCTGGAGAGATTCAAGGACCACAGTCTGTATGGCAACTAGTTCAGGAAGAGGTTAGTAAGAGATCTTTGGTACAAAATAAGGAATGACAAGGATAAGAAGGAAAAGAGAGAAAGGAAGAAAACACTGAAGCGGAAACATGGGATTAAGTAAGAGAGTCTTACTGAGAAAGAGTAAGCAAAGCTCACATAGTTCAGCCAGAGCTTTTTCAGAGATCTCTACTGGACTAGGGAGGGGGGAGTGTTCAGGTTGATATGTAGATCACTTGTGGGTACTCTGGAGTATCTCTGAGGCTAACACATGCAGCTGTCTTTGCAGCCCCAGGTCACTTTTACCATCTTAAAGAAGATATTTCAACTTTTCTAGATATTTGATGCAGGAATGCTTCTCTGCAGTCATGTGCCTTAGACAACAAGGGGAATCTGTAGTGATCAATTTTTCCCACATCTCTTCACCCCTGACAGGGTCCTGGGCCTCTTCTCGGCCCGGGCCCGCCCACTCAGCCGCGAGCAGCTCGATCAAATTTTCCCTTACGGCGTTTTGGAGGAAGAACTTTCCACGTGGTCTATCATGTCCCACATCACCATCCAACCAACTCAGTCCTTGAATTTTACATCCGAACATGATACCGACGAATTTTCTCTATTTGCCAACGCGTTGAAAAGCCTTAGGGTTGACGAAATCGATCCTCTTGACCCTGAGCATGGACCTGCAGCCGTTTGGAAGAGAATTTGCGACTCAAAGTAACTTTCGAACAGTTAATTCCAGCCTCTTTCAAGTGTTTCTTCGCGTATTTACTGACTAAAATTGTTGTCTTAACTTATTCTAGGCTCGATGATCGAAATACCCATCTGTCACCCGAGCAGAAAGAATCATGGAGCTTGGAACGCAATACGTGGCAGCTGGTTCAAATGCTTTACACGGAAAGAACTGCGCCTTCCCACTCCTCTAACTCAACCCTTGCGTCTAATCCCTACCTTCCACCCCTCAAAGTAGTCAATTTCGAGTTGTCAAAATCAAAAGATTTGCTGGAACTATCCACTTTCCGAGATTGGCTATACACCTGTCCAAGTACTACCCACCCAGCAGAAATCCGACGCGGTTATTGGCCATACACCAAGGCGTCTATCAAGCATACACTCCAGAAGTATCCTCACTCAGATTCTCGTCGACCTTCTGGAAAAGCACCTCCTTTTCATGCAATGGACCCCGATGCCCCCCTGCGTGCAAGTAATCAGAAAACTAGTCACAGGTCTCAGACCCTTCAGGCAGATGATAGCATCAGTTTTGTATTAGATCCGAATGTGGTACAGGAGAAAGGTGAACTAGAACAATTGGATCAAGAGTACGATCGAGCGATGGTCAAAACCCTCTACGAATATGTCCGAGGTGGCGAGATTGAAATGGCCCTGGATTTCTGTAGACAATGCGATCATCCGTGGCGAGCTGCCAGTTTGGCCGGTGGTCAATTATTTCATGACCCGCCTCTGGCAAATTTTGAGAATGAAAACCCTTTCCCTGAAGATGAGGTATTACCCGACGCCGAATTAATAGAAACTGCGCTCAATGAAAACCGGAATCTGCCTCCTTATGACCAAACTAGACGTTCAGGCTGTTTAAACCGTAAACTATGGAAATCAATGTGTTTACATATGTCCTCCAACAAATCACTCCCGACATATGAACAGGCGCTTTACGGTGCTTTGGCAGGTGAAACTAGTTCGGTTTTGCCCGTCTGTTACACTTGGGAAGACCACATATGGTGTCACATCAACTCGATTTTCGAGGCCCAAGTCGATCAAATTTTGGAATCGAGTCAGCTGGGATACTACTGGTCACACGAAGCTCTTCCATCTTCCGAAGACGTTGAGCCAGACGCGTCAGACGATGTCGCTATGATTTCCTCCACCCAACCTCGAAATACCGCCCGCAGTAATCTAACAGAACGATCCCATGCTGAATCTCAACCCGACATTAAATCTGAAATGAACAAAGCATTCGATAAAGTCCTTCGGAGTGAAAACACTTCTTTAGCTGATAGTGCCAGGAACCCATTCCATGTAGCGCAGATGTGGTTGGTGATCGATAAAATCAACGATTTGTTTACAAGCTTTTCAGATCGATTGAAATCTGCTTCTGAAGACTTGACCCGAGAGTGGGTTTAAATCACTGATGGTCTCAATGAATCATTGAAGCTTACTGACACGCGCCCTTTGGACCTCTAGGCATCTCTCTCATCTCTTGCGATTTTTCTCTCATTTGATTTTATTTCTACGGTCAATTAACGAAAATGTTGATGGCGAGGCGTCGAATGCCATCCTTCGCGGCTACGTTCAAGTGTTGGAAATGGAAAATAAGCACAACTTGATTGCATTCTATGTTGCGGAACTCCAACCAGAATCGGGTGTCGAGACATATGCCAAGTACCTTATCTGTGTGTCTTTCTACCATTTTGCAAATCTGTTTCGATCGCGTTAGACCTGTATAGACTTCGTAGGACTAACTTTTTTTCCCCTGCAGCTTTGGGTCCTTCCGCAGATCTTCCAACGCGTCGCGTCGCATTACTAAGAGCTTTGGAACATGGTTTAGACTTATCTCGAGTTGCGTGTACGGCCGTGAAACTTACTTTGCAAGAAATTACACGCGTCAGTCCATCCCCACCTCATGATCCCAAGATTCGCCCTAGCTGATTTGCATGTCTCTTTTTTTTTGTTGGAATAGACATCCCTTGAATCCAACGGAGAACATGGTCTGAACAAGTTCAGCCATCAGCTAACAGATAAACAAAGGGAGCTCATTCGCTCCTTAGAGTGGTTGATCATTGACCCCACAACATATTTAGAGGCATTAATTCAAGCTAATTCCTTGATCAGATACTTCCTAAGTAAGCCATCACATGAGCTATCCTATGTGATAATAGAGACATCTAAGCTAACTTTCTACGCATATCATCCTTACTGTAGCGGCTGGTCACCCAAACGCTGCCCGTGAGGTCGTCTGCTCGGTCCCAGCAGATGTACTCAGTGTGATCGCTCAGTCGAAAGATCCTCTTGCGGATCCAGAGGCTGGAGACATCACGGGAAATACTCATAATGCTATCCTCGAGTTTACACAGTATCAGGACTTTTTCAATTGCTTGGAATTACACGTACAGGTTGATGAGATCTTGGGTCAGCGACCGATGGACGGGTAAGTTTTGTGACCAATAAATTCCTTCGTTCTGGCCTTAACACTATCATCAATGTCACTGTACTTGTAGGGCGACAACATCGGACTTTCAAGCCTTCACACAGGCATTAGAGGTAAGTGGCTTTTTAGACAGCACACGACAGGACGAGCTAGTAACTCACGCGGCTTTTAAACCTGTAGGAAATGTGTGATCATTTATACACTGCTGTTGTGGGAATTTTGAGTTCGGAGTGGTTACAAGACATTCGATTCAATCCGGCAGAAAACACTGGTAAGCAGTTGATCACTGTTGACCACTCAGTAGGTTTGATTTTTAAGCCTCTTCCCATCTTTTGATACCGATTCCGACAATCGTAGAAGAGCAAGAACAGACGGCAGACCGAAGAGTTGCCGAATTAAACTTGATCAGGAACATTTACATTCCTGAATTAGTTTTCCGGCTACATGGCGCTCTGGTTGATTCTGGAACTTACATTGTCAGGTTAGTAATGGCTCTGCCATGAACTCTCTCCACCGAGAGGTGTTCACTCTTGTGTAGCAGCAGGGAGAAGAATGATTCAATACTAATTTCGATCACTTGATTTATGTTTTACTACAGTAATCTGAGACGAGCATTGGACTTGGCCACCCTGGTAGCCAACGAGAGCTACAAGAACTATGCCGAGTTCCTGCCAACCGAGCTTGATATGCCCGGGGTTCAGAAAAAGAACCAAAACAAAATGAAAGATTACTTGCGTGCATTACGCCTCGTTCATCTCCTAATCTTGCAGTCTTCTGGCGTCCATCCTCTACGTCCTACTTCGAAATAAACCTTATCACCCTTCATCATTAATCCTCATGTACCAAAAAAATCCATATATATACATATTTTCATCAATATATATCAAAAGTTTATCTTTCGGTCAAGTCCAAATCGCCCAAATGCTCCTCTTTCCGCTGTTGTTGATCAACCCAAAACACATCAATAATTTGTGAGTCAAGCAACACTTGTATGTTTCTCATTCGAGTTCAGCCATTACAAACTAGCATCAAGCGAAAGTAAGGCACTCCTAAGAACTTGATCAACAACAATGATCACAATTGTCAAGAACTGAATCTCGGAAAAACTACACTGCAGTGGTGATCACCCTTCCAAATCCACTTCTACGCAAGGAATCAGATTGTCTGAACACTGTCGCATTGGCAACTCAAGGCAAATCTCCTCACTTTTTCTAAGCATCAATGTTTCCTGCATCCATGTATCACACTGTGAAATCATTTTCAACAAGGATGGCGCAGCCAATGCTGTTAATTTACGCCTCCGCTGGGAGATCCTCGAGCCGCGGCCAAAACACTCAGCACCTGCCTTATTTCTCTCCGTGGTCCACTGTAGATCAGCCCAGAGCTGCAGGTATTTTTTTAAAAGATTTTTAAGGGTATATAATAGATTTTCGGATGATCCGAATCTCCGGGCGGGTGAGTTTGAGATTTGCATGTTTGGAACACATGATTATTATTCTCAAGGGAGTCCAGCTGGTGTGAAAGAAGCATGACTTGAGCGCTCGAGAAATATTCTTTACAAGTTTCAACTGGTTTTCAAAGCATTTGTTGCTTGTCAACTATTTAGGCAACTTTCCCAAAGCTGGAAAAGTTCCAGCAACAGCAGATGATTCTTACTACGTTGAGAAAATCATCCAGGCAACATAATAGCTTGTATTGCTTAGGTTTCCATATTTACTGTTTGCCAGTCATTATTACGCTTGAGCGCGCGGACGGAGATGGGTTTCCCAGAGACCTGTCTTTATCGGCGATCTTCCTGATCTGTCGCCTTCGGTACTTCACAGCCGGATCGGCCATGAGGGAATGGAGTTCGATGAAGTTCGATTGCTGCTGAGGCCGGTGAGTGAGCTGTGGAGTTTCTTCTCTTTGTTTCACTTGTGCTCTAGTCCCCGCCACAGATACGTCAGTAGCACAAAAAAATACATGCTGTTGTCGCTCAGACTCGCGTGGAGGATAGTAGTACATTGGGTTGCGGAGGTGCTTCAAGAATCTTACATTTGTATGGCAAGGCACGGAGGGAATTGATTTGAATGGTTTAAGACCGACCTGTCAAGGGCCTCGAACATGGACAATGTGCAAGCACAAAAGAGGAGATAATCATAAATGTGCCCGTTGATCCGTTCGACACACTCCGCCCCGACAAGGCACGATGAGCAAAAGGTTCTGGGAGATGGCCACTAGAGTGTTGGTCTGACTCTGTCGGAAGGAAGAGGCACGCGTGAAAGCACGATGAGCCAGCCAAAACGCCCTTGAGCCAGCTCCAAGCGGCATCTGGTCAGTGAGCCTTGCAAGTCCCGCGTGTCGGGCGACAAGCGAAGGACCGCGACTTACCAAGCTGACCAGACAGACCAAGCTTATTCACCACTGCGACCATGAAAACTGTGTCGGATGTCAACAACCGACATCCAACTGGCATTCTGTAATTATTATTGGATGTTGGTTGCCGTCATGCGACACCATCACTTGTGTTTTTTTCTTCTTTTTTTTCTCTCTTTTTATTTTTATACAGTAATAATGACCAATGGATGTACCGAGTGCCTCTTGGTGCATGTCGATTTGTTTGGGGCCAAAGAGCCAATCGACTTATTTAGTATTAACTTAAGCGTCCATGAACCCATCCTCCCCGAGCTCTGGCATCATCCACAAACATCTAACCTCGCCGCCATTACTCTTCTTCAAGCCGAATTCTCTTCAACCCTTTAATTTGTTAATCCCATCTGTTAATCTTTGCCCGTTTGAACAGAATTCCCTCTGTCTTCCGTCCTTACTTGTTTCTAGCACAGAAGGCTCCCACACCCCACGGAGAACCATTTAGGAGTGCAGTGGATTGAAAGCAACATTCAGACCCACATACACACACACACATACACACACACACACACACACTCACACACTCAACATCTCTTCTCAATCAGATTTGTTTATTTTTTATCTCAAAAATACTTTCACATAAAGATATCAGCTCATCCTCATCATTCAGCCGAAAAACACCCTCAGGGCGTGCCAGAGAACGATGTCTCCTTCAGCACATCACAACAGTTCGGAATCTGATCCGATGGCCTTTGCCCATTCTTCCTCCGTTGGCGAAGCTGAGCAGGACATATTGGCCGAGAAAAAGTATGACAATCTCGAACCCACCGAGAATTCTATCCCTTCAAACTCCCTACAGCTCCTCCCACCTCCGGAATGGAAACTCGCCAAGTTTTTCCCCGGTGGATACTCCCCAAGCCGTCAATTGCCTTTCAAAGGCAAGAGTATGATGTGGGCTGTTAACATTGTAGCTGGAATCGCCATCATGTGGGTTAATTTCTTTCTGTTGATCCTTCTCCAGTTTGGGTGGTGTTCATCCCCCGCCGTTTCCTTACAGGTTCTATGGATTTGACCAGGGGGTCATGTCCGGTTAGCTATCAGCTCACTTGTTTCTGAAGAGTACGTCTAGCATGCTAAACCACTTGATGTCATTGGGTAGGCGTCAACAACACTCTCGATTATCAACACAAGATGGGTATCTTCAGTCAACCCCAGACTGACGCCGATGCTGCCAAAATTGGAGGGTAAGTCTTTAGCCGCTTTAGGCCAATCCTTCCAGAACTCACTATTGACTGTTAACTTTCTCATAGTATCGTCGCTGTCTATTATGGGGCAAGTTCTCTATCCCCAATGGCTCGAGACTAAAATCCAACCAGCTCACTTGTCTTGTCTTTGAACCAACCCAGGGTACATTCATTGGCGCTCTGATCGGCGGATCTCTGGGTGATCGGATCGGAAGACTCAAAAGTGGGCGTTTCCTAGAGATGATCACAAAGAATATTCGTGGTGCTGGATGTTAAAACCTGTTTTGTTTTGCTCCTTCCTTAGCAATCGTCTTTGCATGTTTCTGGGCCATCATTGGTGCCACCCTACAAGCTATGGCACAAAATGTACGAATTTATTTCATTAGTTCATTTCTGCGTGTCTAGCCGCTTGACTGACGTTCAATCTCTCCCTTCCAAAACATTCAATTTTTGCAACAGATTACATGGATGTGGTAGGCAACATTGTCTAACGATAAGAATTCAGGCAAAGAAGCAACTGCTGAATTCACTATGTTAACATGTACTCGAAGCTGCGCACGGGTCATCACCGGTATTGGAACTGGTCAATTGAACGCATTGGTACCCGTCTGGACTTCCGAGCTTTCACATCATTCTGGTCGAGGTGCCGCTATGGGCTTCGAATGTGAGATAAATGATTACTCGGGTTTTGCGGCCGGCGTTTTCTCTGGCCCGTCATCTGACACTTGACTCAACCCCTTGACTTACATTTAAACATGCAGTTATGCTTAACATTGCTGGACTTGCCACGGCTTACGTCAGTCCATACGTTACTACTATATGATCGACTGTTTGAAGTCTTACTGATACTCTACTTTTCAATAGTGGATTGAGTTTGCCTTGCGTGGCGCAAATCAATCCTTACGGTGGAGATTACCATTGGCTTTGCAGGTTGGTCTGTGTGTGAAAGGGGGTTGACTTTTATGGTCGTACTCACAGCGGCTGGCTGTTGTCTCTAGGTTGGATTTTTAGTAGTTCTTCTAATTCTGGTGCCCCTGTTCCCAGAATCTCCTCGATGGTCAGTTATCTTGCCCCCGCTTGACTCAAAGCCACACACTGACGTCTCTCTGCAGGTTGGCGAAAATGGGCCGCGACGAAGATGCCCGTCAGATCCTCTCCGTCCTCAGATATAATCATGGCGACTCGGAGGAAGAGCTTTCCGGACGTGTGGAACTCGAGCTTCAGGGAATAGTGGAGACTGTCCAAGAGGAGCGAAAACAGGAAGAAAAGGGTAAGTAATTCCAGCCAGCAAACTGAATGAGATTGTGTCGATCAATCTGATACCCCCGCATTTCCATGTTATTGGAATCAGGCGCAATTACCTATTGGTCTATGTTGTTCTGCGACGACCCTCAACATCTACGACGAAGGACTTGGCTTATCATCTGGCTCCAAATCATGCAAGAATTGGTTGGGATTGGTGTCGTTACCGTCTACGCGCCTACCGTCTTTCAACAGGTTTGTATTCATTACCATACGTATGACAGCCCCAGAAGTTTAATTGTAATTTTTAATCGCTTACTTCGTTTTCGGACGTAAATCAGGCTGGATATAGCGAATATAAAGCGGACTTGTAAGTCTATCCTTCTGTCCCTCTGTGCCTTTTCTCTCTTCTGGGGTTCAAACCACTTCCTTTTTCCGCTTTCATCCTCAAAGGCTCTCCGGTATCAATGATTTATCTTACAGTTGAGTCCTGCTCTCAAGACCTATTCCTTGGCGAACCTAAGTGGACTAGTTTAAGACTGATGTAACAATTCTTATGATAGTGTTAAGCGTGACCGTCGCTATTGTGACTCTTGATCGAATGGGCCGAAGAATCACGCTTTACTGGGGTGCTATCTTGATGGGCTTTTCTTTGTTAATCTGTGGAATTGCGGCAAGGTAAACAATGACGCTTCTAATTCGACCTTATCCGCTCACATTGGCTAACTGTCTCTCACCAGATTTGTTACGGACAATTCTTTATCAACTACTGATCGTCAATCATGGGGAAACGTCGTCACTGCGTTCGTCACCAGTGATCATTCCAGAATACTATACTGCTTTACTAAGCCTGAGTCGCGTTTCTCCCTCAACAGTTTCACGTTTATCTACACGGCCACCTTCGGTGCTAGTAAGCTTGTCGTCTCTCTTAATTTTCTCCCCAGATAGAAGGAGACCTAAAGCTAAAATGGAAATTGTTCCCCTCAGCTTGGTTGACTGTCCCATGGCTTGTACCTACGGAAATCATGCCCCTCTATGCACGAGCGAAGGGTGGATGTGTGCGTATACTTCGCGCTCTTTACTTAAACACGCTTTCCAGTCTCGATCTTACTTAAGGATCCGTCATCCACTTTGTTTTCTGTAGTGGAGTGTCGTTGGTTGGTCGATAGGTAACGGGATAGTTACCGAGATCGCCCCGTTCTTGTTCAACTCGATCACCTACTGGACTTTCATTCTGTGAGCATCACCTCGATGATTTACGATTGAAGGAGTAAACAGATAACTGAACCAACCTCCGGTTTCGTAGATTTGGTCTTCTTAACTTTTTCACCCTACCTAACATTTACTTCCTGTACCCAGAAACTGCGGGTAGAAGTCTGGAAGATATGGACATTCTCTTTGAGTCTGACAGTATCTTTGTCCACAAAGCCAAGCATGGCTGGAAGACCGACCTCGATCCCTCGGCCGCTATTCATTCCAAAGGAGAGGTTCCATAAACTCCAATCGAAAACGTCAAATTTTTCTCTACTTCGACTTCAAAAAAATGCTTCTGTTTTTTTCTCTTCTCTTTTCTGTTTGTAAGCTTTTGGTTTTGCTTGCATCCCACCCAATTTCCTGTTTGGACCAGAAACTGAAATATTCATTTTGCTCTACCATATCTCCTTCGTCTGAACACTCCAACACACAGTCTTGACCGATCGATTAATTTTTCCTCTGTATTTTGACTGGTTTTCCCTTTCTTTTTTATTTGTTACTGAATTTTATCATCTACTTTGATTCGGATTCTCAGGAGTATGTTTACAAATTTTACAACTGAATCAATTTTACGTTATTCTGTTTTTTATCTTTTCGCTCTTGTTTGATTTCCTATTATTACTATCATTATTTTCTCTTAAATGGAAGAAAGAAAAATTCGTTCAATAACATATGTGCTGTGATCTTCGAACACCGGGCTCCTAATCTTTGTTTGTTTTTTCTTTCTCTTTTTTGAGAAGAAAGGTTTTAAACATCAAGGTTTGCTTAGAATACAGTACATAGATGTTTTGTAAGATTTGATCTACATATCTTCTAAATCTTTTCAACTTCTTTCATTCTCAATTCTCAACACCCTAAGACCATCTCCAACGCGGGAGGTTGGGTCGGGCGCTACATTTGGATCCTCGACGACTGCGGCGCGCGTTTAGCAACCGCAATCGAGGATCGATTCCAGCGCAGGTTGCTTGATTTGGGCACCTGCGCTGGTGATGTGAGGGGGGAGGTGTTCGCCAGGAAGGTTGGTGACAGATGTCACCTCGGGAGCTATAGCGATGCCAGATCTGACAACGCTATAGCTCCCGCGAGCCCGATTTCTATTTTAGCATTGGGTTTAGCGCCCCCGTTGGTCGCGCGAGTTTGAGTTCGGGGAGCTAAATCCGGTTTAGCCCCCGGGTTTAGCTCCCGCGTTGGAGATGCTCTAAACAACAAAAGATTGATTATTGGGCCTGTTCATGCTAGGATTGGGCCTGTTCATGCTAAGGTTACATATTCAGACCATGAGACCCCCCCCCTAAAATATATTTCAAAGATCTATAATGTTGAATGAAGCCAATGGACAATGTGGATTTAGGAGATTTTCTTATGTTTTGGGACATTGTCAAGATGGGTTTATGGAAATCAGAAGAGAACTTTACAATGATCTGGTGGCAAAATCTGAGTTCTACCCTAGGCAATGATTCTTCCATGAATTGAATGCCATGGCTCATCAGATCAAGGTGGACAGCTTCTCATCTTGCTGTCAGGACTTGCAAAACCAATCACTGGATGGGCATGCCAACCACTGCTCACATTTTGGTTGACATTTGTAATAGGCCAGTATTATAATTCTTGAAAGAAGAAAATCAATCCTTCTTCCCATCCACCACCAGCCCAAACAACAATCCTCCTTTATTGGGCTGACTACTAGCCAGCATTTTGTCAAACTTAACAAAGTCACTGACCCTGTGCCTTGCCCAAGGGGCCCACCGACTTCATTTTGCTTGCCTCCAATTGTGTCAGCCATAAGACCTGTATCCTTCATTTCTTCCATGCACAATCACTTGTATATATCTGGCTGCAAAAACTTGGTGGTTGGACGAGAGGATGCGCACAGATGTAAGCACTGAGACTGCCCAGATGGCAAAGCATTTGGGCAAAAGACCCCTGTTGGAGATGGGAATAGGTAGAAATATTGAAAATACAGGCCTCGGAATATGGGGTGCTCAGGCTAAGATTTCTGTTTTACCCATAGGCCTCTCTGTGGGACAGAGACCCTGTGGGGCCTGTCTCCAAGAGGCCCAGTTAAGCTTGGCATTTTGTGGGGCTGAAGATGTCAGATGTCATTTTATTCCCAGCCCCTCAATTTGAGAAGAGCTGGGAACAGATTGCTACCACAGAGGCCTTGAAGTGGAGGGATAAGTATGCTAGGGGTTTTTATTTGAATAAACAGGTTAAAGTGGAGACTGGCTTATATAGTATCACATTTTGGTTGTATTTGATTCTTTGTATTTTATTTTGTTACTTTTTTTGAAAAAAATACTACTATTTCTTTCTCTTCTTCAAACATTTAGGCCTTGTTCGGCAGCGATATGTTCACTTGATATAATTTAATTTGTTGTGACATCTGATCAAGCTTTGGCAGACCTGATCAGATGTCACAAAGGATTTCAGGCAAAAAACCACATATATTACGCGATATATATTGTTGCCGAGCGGGGCCTTATTTATTTATTTTTGAATGAATGTATTGTAAAGATAGTGATTCAATATTAATTCAACCATATATTCTGTTGCTCAACTCTTGGAGGCTTAGGTCTTTTATTTCTCAGGGCTCATTTATTCTGACATAATCAAATTTTGTCAAAAGAAAGGTGAAAGTTTCCAATTTTAATGCATTTATGTTAATTGAACCTGCAACCCATCCCTTCACGGTTTTAGGGGCTTATACCTGCAACCCTCCATACCAAGCAGGTTTTTGAACATGTAATATTGGACAAGTGAAAAGAAAGGTTGTGTACAGTGGGAATCGAACCCACAACCTCAGCATTAATGAGTGATGCTCTAACCATTGAGCTAAGTATACATTGCCCAATGTTGAATACATTTGGTGATGTATGCTTGTGAGATTATGATGATCATGATGTATGTATTGCCTGCAATGCTGTTAGCAAGTCTCACATGGATGTGTTAGCAATGTCAACGGTGGGCCAGCTACTCTACCCGTGGCGGTAGCGTAGCATAATTCCACTACAGCTAATGGTTCTTTGTTCGCTGTTGGCGGATTTTTATCTATTGCTACGCGCCATGCCTCACAAAAAGAGGCCGTTACGCTGCTTTACACCACTTTTCAGCGGAAAAACACGCTAAAAGAGGCTAAACGCGGCGTAGCGGCACTACAAAGCCGCCAATGCTACAGCGTTTTTGGGTTTCAAGTATGGCCGCTATGCTGTGCTTTTTCCAAAAAAGTGAGGTGTAGCGTAGCGGCCCACTGTTGGCAATGTGGAAGAAGCAGTGCCTAGTTTGACACTTCAACATGTAACCTCTCAACATCTCATGATGGGTTGCACCTTCAATTTGGGTGGGTTGCATTTCAAAAACCCTATTTTCTTGCTGTTACACTGCAAGAAAAACTGCTCCAACTGAAAGCAGTTGACATGCAATATTACAAAGGGGACTTTGTACTATTGCGTGCCAACTTCTGCCAGTTGAAGCCGTTTTTCTTGTAGTGTTATTTAAATACTTTGCTGATGTAAATAATTTTTAAGTTTCTTTGACACATGATTATTTTTTTTTTCTGAGTCAAGTATGTAGGATTTTAGATTTCAATTTTGAAAGTAAATGATTCTATCGTTGTATATGTATATGACTACCAATCAATCTAGACAGTTGGATAATGGGGAAAGTACTTTTGCCAAATGGTTGAATGCATTTTTTGTTCTGTTTTCTCAACATTGTACAGAATAGGATGTCATGAGAAAGGGTTGAGTTCGTAGACTGTTGGAAGTTGTGTGATGGAAAATCAATAAAACAAATGTTCCAAAGGGATGCATGTTAGGTTCGGTAGGGCGAATCGGAGGCTGAAGGGGGTCTGATAGTCGGGGACGGGCCAAGAGGCCCAGTAGTATTACTAGTGGGAGACGGTCAAGAAGCAGAACGAGTTGGCAGAAAATGAACGACTCAGAACATCAACCAGAACTACCAGAACATCAACAGCAGCTGAGCCCGACACGAGAACCACACCAACAGCACCAACAGCAACAAGAACAACAACAGCAACAGCAACAGCAACAACAGCAACAACAACAACAACCACTCGATCAAATCAGACATCCAACTCAACAACTACCTCCACCACTCAGAACGATCAGACGCAGCTTCGAATTACTCTCGGTCTCTTACTTCCTCAACATCTTTGCACCCTTCCTATCCATCCAGAACTTTACCATCTCTGTAAGCCCCCTTTTCATACCTTCATCGAATCTGTCACTTACACTGATCCTTCTTCCACAGAAACTCGAAGCCGATTTGGATGGCAGTAACCCCGATTCTTACCTTCCAAGCTTGATCCCAAAACTTTTGGTCTCGTTGACTGGTGATCGAACCACCAAGTAAGCTAGTCGGCTTAGGATTAACTCTTTCCTGCTATCCTTCGCATTCACCTTGCACTCACACATCCTGTCCCTTATTAGTTATTCCAACTGGGAATCAAGGTTGCGCAGAGAATACCTTCGACGAGAACCTCATGAAAATCCACTAGGCGAAGAACTTGTGAAACAAAAACCTAAGGTTCCCAAACGAGTCGTTGGTTATGTTTATATCGCGGAGGCCATTCCACTCTCAACCCTCCCCACTGTTGATAACTTGAACTCTCAGTATGCCGAACTGGTGAAATCTAAAAATGACCTCTGTCATCAACCTATCGCCGATGATCACAATCCTATCGATCCATCACATCCCCAACATCCTGCAGAAGCCAACCGAACCGCAAGCGTGCCTCCTCATACCCATCCAATCGATACCTCTGAACTATCTACTACGCAGATTACATCCCTTGAAACGTCATCATCCAAACAGGTTGACCAGAAAGATTTTGAACAACAATCATCAGAACTCAATCCATCCGAGAAACTTCTTACTGTTACAGCAGCCTCGAGTGAACATTCAAGTCCAGCTCCACAGCATTCAGCAGGATCAAACACGATAACCTGGTCGAGTCTTTCACCCAGCATCAAGCTCAAAGCACTTTTCAAGCTATGTGAATGGCATTTCAGCACCTCCCACGATCTGGAACGTTTTCGTCGCCTTGTTGATGCTAAGGCTTACAACGCTAACATCGCCGGGCTGGACGAACGATTTGATTGGAGACAAGAACGTTGCGGACTTGATTCCATGGGAAATCAATACTGGCTCAGTGGGCAAGGCATCGAATCCAGGCTGTGGGTTCAACGGCGGGAACCCCAGCCGCCTCAGAAAGCAATCACTCTTCGGATCCCGGCACGGGCAAAGAAAAAAGTGAAGAATGGAAAAGGTAAAGAGCAGAAACGCAAACTCTCTACGCAGGAATCTTCGACTACCTCATTGACCCCAGCTACCAGTTGGAGTCGCCGTTGCAGCAGTGGTGCCCCACCCGATTCAAAACGGGCTAGATTGACCGGCACAAGGTCTTCCCAAAGATTACGCTCTGCTACTCAAGTGGAGTCCAGTAACATGTCTACCTCGCCACGTCCAGCAACTATGATTTTGATCAAAAAGACAGGCGCGTCTCATGCGTCAGAAACAGCCGAAATGAAGAAATCGGTTCCAAATGGATCTAGACGCCCAACATCAAGACGAAGGGCTAATAATGAAGTATGGCAGGACGTACCTCCCGGTTGGTTGGACGAAGTGGTTGAGCCTGCTTCTAAAGATGCATCCACAGTCTTCTCTAGCGATCTCTCGGAGATGAGTGACGAAGACGAGTCTGTTAACGACACTCCTCCTCAACCAAACCTCAACAGCTCGAAAGGCGCATCAAAGTCTATACTCACCCCAAAAACGCCCAAAGCTTCAGCAGCGGAGGACGCCTCTATGGACGAGAGCCTCTCGGAACTCTCGTCTGACAGCACAGAGGCCTCGAGTGATGTCACTTGTGAGTCTGTGTCCGATGATCCGAGTTCAACGGCCCGAGCGGATGAAATGGAATACGTCCAAACAGTCAATAACTCTAACGGCTATAATGATGCTGTGGGACTATCAACGACTGCGGACTCGAGTGTAAAAGGAAAGATGATTCCCAGAACCGACGAAATAGCCGTTGAGCGCGTAGATGATAGGCAGGACCAGTATCCACCACAGCATCTCCCATCAAATCCAGCTGGTTCGATCCCAGCAACATCTCCACAACTAGCCACCCCGGACTCAAATACTCAAACAAACGAGCTTATTCCCAAGGTTGAATCTGGAACCTCACTTCCCCATAATGCTGACAAAGTAAAACCCTGTCAAGACGCCTCGGATCCCTTTTTTCCTGAATTGAAGGGGCATCCTCTCGACCCGGACTGGATTGAATGGGAAGCTGTGAGTTTTAGCTTCTATAGATGGCATCATTGACCAGACAGTCCCAATTTTACATCTGACACCGTTGTTTTGACTTCGGACAGGTTTGTGCGAACTTGAATGATTGGAAAAACTTTCATTTGCAATTCCAAAATACCGAAAGTCAGTCAGAAAAACAGCTGGTTGAATTTATTAATAACGAAATTTTACCGCAAGTGATCGCCTCTCATAACGTAAGTTCAAGCATGTCATCAAAGAATTTGTGAGGTTTGGAAATTCATGCTCAGTCCCTCCCACATTTTTTTTTTTGGTACTGTCTCATTTGTACCACCTTTCCAGGAAGAAGAAGCTCGAAAACAAAAAGAAGAGGCTTTGGCACAACGAAAGCGATCTAGCCGGCTAGCTACCAGGGAGGCTGTGCAAGCAACCTCGCTTGAAGTAGACATGATGGCCAAAGAGACTCGCATGCATTCAGATCGATTAGAAGCCAAACGGCTAAAAGAACTTGAATTTGAAGAGTCAAGAAAAGTCAAGGAGGAGGACCAGCGATTGATCAGATTGAAGGAGCGGGAAGAAAGAGCAGCCCTCCGAGAGGCTCAACTAGCAAGTGAACGGGATGCTGAACTCAAACGGGCTGAACGTGCCAGACTCAGGGCCGAGAGCAAGCTTCAGGGTAAGGCAATCAAAGTTGCCAGGGCTGGTGCTGAGAATTCTGTGCCATCTATCGATTCCGCTCAACAGTGGGAACTGAACTGTGAGATCTGTGGTGTGATTGGCATCAACATGGTAAGCTACCTCCACCTGGTGAATGTGAATCTATGCGATGCAAGTAACAACGACTGATGTGGAAATGTGATTTTAATGAATTTAGGATGATGGTAGTGAAGTTATATGTTGTGACGAGTGCGAGGTATGGCAGCACTTGGTCTGTCATGATAGAGCTGATGAAATCATGAAGAGACCTAAGCGAGATTGGGCGACGGCGGATTTTATCTGCTCCAATTGTTCTGGAGTTCCGATTCCCCGTGCGGTGAAGAAATTGAGGACTCATATCAATGGCAAACCCAAACCTCCTCCTCGACCAAGAACTAGCAAACCAAAAGATGAACTTCACAATCCTGGTCTCGCTACACCCGGTCCTTCCACTACGAAACCGAGGATCACCATCCTTATGAGCAACC
Organism: Puccinia horiana; assembly: GCA_001624995.1. NCBI lineage: Eukaryota > Fungi > Basidiomycota > Pucciniomycetes > Pucciniales > Pucciniaceae > Puccinia > Puccinia horiana. The sequence goes on along the minus strand of LWDY01000032.1, from coordinate 351,114 downwards.
CTAACAAGTTGGGTGAAACAACTCTGAACGAAGTATCTCCTAGCGTTCGTTTTTTCTTGCCTTTTCTTTCTCTTCTTGATTTTATCCTTTGATTGCTCATTTCTCGTCCAACTACTTCCGCAAAGCAGATGGGCCGTCCCAATGATCTCGCACACCATGCGTCCCAATCACAAAATACAAATTCAAGTGGAGAGAACTTATCATCACGACCAAATGGAAACCTTATGGCTCAAGCCCCATCGGTTATCACAGGGCCCAAGCCGATGCCATTTTCATCATCGATACCAAGCGCGACAACTCCAGCGGCGGCTATCCCAGATTTGACAAAGTACTATGATGACTTGGAAAAATTGTGTCGTATTCTGAGAACAAATACTAATCTACATAGGACTTTGCCAATTGAAGTGGTGCATCGGGTCAGGCGATATTTACTGGATCAACAGCAGCGACAGAGAGGCCAACAAGTTGGTCCGAACCTCAATCCAAGCAACAGTTATACTAGTGATAACTCAAATTTGCACCCCAGTCTTAATAGCCAGTCGGTCCAATCCACTACTCCATCTCAGTCGATCTACCCGATTCACCAGCACCCTAGCTCGAATCATCTTGACTTGACCCTTGTAGCGCATGATCCTCAAGCGATAGATCCTCAACTGCAACAACTGACAAATAAACTTGAGCCTCCTGATACCAACTATTTCAACTCTCTGAATGACAACCCCGATGTTGCTGCTGCTACTCGCACTACTGATAGCACGGATTCGGTCCTGTCCGGGTCCCTTCCTCATCCTACGCCGTGTATACCTTCTGCTCTTCCCCCTTCTTCTTAATATGTTAAACACAAATAAAAATACAATATGTTTCTTCACTCTATCTGCTTGTATGTTTTCTCGATGTATTTGCTACACATCCGATTGGAGAACTCGATCACTGGCGTCGCCGTCTACTGTCCGTTACCACCTTTCTTCGCCGGAGTAATTGCACCCATGTGCCGATGTGCCGGCTCCTTTCTTTTCAAAGGGCGCCCCCCTCCCACCCCTTCATTGAGTTGTATTTTTGCTGCTGTTACTTGGTATGTGCTTTTGTTTTTTGTGGAGAAATTTTGATTGATTGAGAGGGGTATGTTACATGGTCTCGCCAGACATCATCTCCCCTGCACCGGTGCTCCCCTGGTGGGGGCGTGGCTCCAAGCTCTCCCACAGCGACATTAACAGCGCTGGCCTCTTGCCTTGAGAAAGCTTGACACGCGGTTCTTTCAATCAAACAGGCCGACTCATATTTCCACCCACTTGTGGTTCGAGCAATGACGCGAATGCTCTGTCAGATTGATTGCTATGTACTTGCGAAACAATTGGGTTACTCGTTAACTTCCAAGGAGAATAAAACGCACGTGGAGCTGATACAAGAATGGCCGGCTGTATGCTAGGCTAAAGAATGGCCCCACGAGGATTGGAAACACCATGACTTGATGCCATCTGCCAGGTATGGACCGGATCCCTTCATGGGGAATGTAAATATGTATCCTCAACTTGTCACTTGTAGCAGCGTCCGGGCTCCCGCTCATTTCCGTTTGGTAGACCCGCCAGTCTTGCATAAAAGCCCTCACCTTTTTGTCTGTCGCCTTCCAACAGCGAAAAGTAGGCAATCACACGAATACCATTCATAGCTTAGCAGCAGATTTCAGTACTCACACCCGAGATGCTCCCAAACAGTTTTCTCGTCTGCCTATTGGCTATGACTCTGCTTCTTCATCCGACTGCCGGAAGGCTCCCGCGTAGTAGTTATAAGAAGTTAAAAGACTATCCCAGTGAGATCTCGACGAAATCCATCCTCTAAAAGTCTGCATAAATTCGTCTTGAAAACCGTTTTCTGACTAGCCCTGACCATCTGATCAAATTATTTACAATACCGCGTCCTCCGATATATATGTCCCAGAAGGTTCAACTTCAATGTATGAACAGGGATCAGGATCAGCCTCAGGAAAATTGGTTGTGACACCGAACATCCAGCCTACAGATGAGGAAAAATCTGAGATCAGGGAATGGGTGACACAGATTTGTAAGTCTCGCAATTTGCCTTACTCAAGTTAATTTACCCCCTGAAAATGGTTCTTTGTACTGTAAGTTTGTAACTGATCTCGCATCTGCATACAAAGACACTTTGCCAGATCCCAAATTGGGTTGGCTAACCGGCGGTAAGTTTCTCAGTAGCCAATTATTTCCGGCGTCAGCCGCGTTTGGGGGCAAAGTACTGGTCTAACAACCCGGACCCTGGTAACAATGACATACATGCCAAATTTTGGTGGAAAACATCATATGTCACCCGGGGTTTCACGCAACAAGCGTAACATTACGCCCGTCGTGATGCCGCCCCCAAACGCGGCCTAAAGTATTTATTTCTATGCTGAATCCACAAAAATCTGCAAAATAGCCTCCGGCGGGATGCCCCCTCTACCCAACTATTGTGCCAATTACATGGCTATCAACAAGACACTCAAGGACCTCGAAAAGGAATGGGAGAAAGAGAAACAGAAGGGTAACAAGGAAGCAAGCGCAAACCTAAAGCAAATGATCACCGAAGCCATCAACGAGGCCACCCAGATAACCGAGACATCAAGCGTAGCCTGCGCCAAATTCGCCATTTACGTAGGATTATTGGCCAAAATGAGCCGATCAGGCGATAGTCGTGGATTTAAAAGATCAGTCGCCTTGCACATACAAACCCAGTTGCAAAACATTCCCACCAACGTGCCGTATTCCCATAAAAGCTTCGTGGGTACCTTCAAGGAATGGTTGGACGGACTCTTAAAGTCTTCATTAAGGCCTCCCGAGTCCAAATGAGGACTCGATCTTTTTTCTTTCCACATCATTCTTTTCTATTCTTCAGAGACCCTTGGCCCCAAGCCAGGTGACATTTTCTAGTATTTAGTTTTTAAGTGCTTCTCTGAAGTACAAACATCACATAGTCCCAAGCAAATATAATATAACAAAACTCACGCAATGTGAGACTTCTCTGCTACATGTTAGTGATCCGGGCGCCTGAGTAGACTCTGCATTTAAATTTTCTTAACTCCTCTAGTTTTCTTGTCATCAGCTTTTCAATGGTTACGTTGTGGATTAATTTTACCTTGGAAATTCTACAGATTCACCCTAAATGATTTCTCAAATAAAGGTGGTGTGTTGATGATTTGACCATCAGTGACAATTAAATTCTGCCTTATTTGCAGGTGGGAGTAGATAGATGTATATGTATGCATATATTTGTAGGGACTTGGTTATGCGACTCCCAGGAATTGGAGTTGCGACTCCCGCGACTCCGGCGACGTCATATTTGGGAGTCGCCGATTGAATTTTATTTTCTTTTTGGGAGTCGCCACTCCAAAAATGCAAAAAAGAGCAAAAAACAAGAAAAAATCACAGCTCATTATTGAAAAGAGAAGATGAGCGGAAAAATTTACTGGGTACTTTGAGTGCCAGCCTTGTAATACCCTGAAATTTTTAGGGAGTTTCCATTCACCAAATTGAGTGGAGATTTTTTTTTTCTTTTCCTTCTTTTAATTTTCCTACTTTAATTACAAAAAGCCCACAACTGTTGATTCAATGCCCCAAGCCTGCCTAAAAGTTCATATTATTCATTCTGCTCTTTTTTTGGAATCTTTTGGATTTTTTTCATCATTTGTGCACTGCAGATTACACCTTGTGCACACTCCCAGACACCTCACGCACTGCAAGTGAAAGAAGCATTTTTTTTTGAGAAACCAATAGACAGGTTCATTATTGGGCTCTGAAACGACGGGAATTCCTCCAATCAATAGTTGTGGGGGTTTTGTAATTAAAGTAAGGATATTAAAAAAAAAAATCTCCATTGAATTAGGTTAATGGAAACTCCCTCAAAATTTCAGGGTATTACAAGGCTGGCACTCAAATGAACCAGTAAATTTTTTAGCTCCTTTTCTCTTTCCAATCATGAGCTGTGATTTTTTTTTGTTTTTCGCTTTTTTTTGCACTTTTGGAGTGGCAACTCCCAAAAAAAAAAAATTAGATTCAATCAGCGACTCCCAAAATTGACGTCACAGGAGTCGGGGGAGTCGCAACTCCAATTTCTGGAAGTCGCATAACCAAGCCCCTATTTATAACCAGGTCAAGAACCCTGAACCCCAAATGGCTCATCAAAAATACATAGTTGGCCAGGTATGGTGTTGATATTCATGTAGCTGGAACACACACACAATATAGGAGTGAGTTGGATCATGGAGGGATCATTATTATGAATAGGGAAACAAAGAAAAGAAAAGACCTGGAACACACACACAAGATAGGAGTGATAAGGATTGTGGAAGGATGAGGAATCCATCCTGCCCCAGTCTGTGCTCCAGATAGAGAGACAAAGAGATGTCACAACATGTGACAGGAAGCATAAAATTGAACAGGAAAAATAAGATGAAACACTGTTAAATCAACATATATAGCCAAAAATATGTAGCAGCCATGCAAGCCAAATCCCTCAAAAGTTCTGGAAGATTTTTCTGCTCAGGTATAACTAAGAGCCAGATTACATAAACTTATGACCTACATAAGCAGGGGTTCATAAAGTCAGAAGATCTTGAACTGTCCTATGATAAGTAGGTCCTCTCAGGAAGATGAAGACAATGTATGCAAATCTTGGGCTACATTGGTTCTGAATGACAAAATGTGACTGATTCTGAAGTAACCTTCAGGCTTTGTAAGATTGTGTTGATTGCAACTCACAACATGTTGCCATCAGAAGATATCCTAGATTCCCACACAATGTAAAAAATACATATGCATACCTAGCTTAGAAAAACTGGTGCTTGTTATGAGCTACTTCATGTGAGGTACATGAGGTGAGTACAAGCAGTAGAAGATGAAAAGTGAGAGATGGCTGAATTTTGACTTCCGCTCCTTACTATGTTGTGAGGTATGCCATAAGTCTCTCCTTTGAAGGGTTGCTTTGCGGCAGTGCTCTTTTGAGCCATTAAAAGCAAGGGACTTAGCTAAGTTAGTATGCATACCTCAATCTTGATGTTTCAAATTGGATGATATGTAGCTTCTTTGTCTTCCTGAAGGCAAACATGTCCATTACAAAAATCACCATATAAGCTTCATTTGTGACAATCAATACAAGTTTTCCTTGAAGTTTTGTACTGAAGAACATTCACTGAATTGTATGTTTATTGAAAGTAACTTGGGGCTCTAACAAGAAGGCAACTGTCAGCAAGTAAAGTAATTTTGACCAAGAGCTTTGCCCTTAGTAATTACCATGGATCCAAAACCATAATCACCTATAGTATTATTCTTTTCAACATCAGAGCTCAGGTTCATTCTATGATTTTGGTTAGATTGATCAACTTGAATCTGATGTTGTATTTTTTTCTTCTTTGCCAAATAAATAATTAGAAACCATTTATTAGATAGAAAATGTTATTGTAAACCCACCTGGTTATCAACTAATTTTTCCAGCAAATTTCAAATCAAGGAAGCAATCATCTATATATGATTGTTTAGATTATTATTTTTTTCCTTACATGAACTGTGCTGATTGCTGCCTAAAACTCACCTGTATCAGAAGAATCCTTTGGTTCCAAACCAAATATAATTGCCAGTTACCGGAGTGTAACCAGATGTGGCTAAAGTCCACAGTAGCAAGCATGGATGAGCCATTTCGCCGAGGAGTGGCACAGGTAGCCAATGAGACACAACAAGGGAGGGGAGACGGGGTGCATCCAGTCACAGGTTATAAACCCAATACCAGATGGCGTCACCACTGTCCGTTAGTGCCTTTCTCCCCAATCCACATTTTCAGGATAGACACTGTGCTTCTCCCCCTTTAAAATCAACCTTTATTTCTGAGGACCATCCCTCCTTCCCTGAGGAGGACACCTTGCAGTACAGGTATCTATAAGGCCGCATCCTTCCCCTTCAGACCGCAAGGTGGCTGATACACCCATACATGGGCGTCTTGGGAAAACCTGGACGGGGTTTTGGGCCGGCCCTAGGGAGAAGACTCTAAGCTCAAGAGGCTTCCCTGAACATGTATCCTCAGAAAGTAGCCCCTGTGGATGGTGTCGTTATCTTTGGTTTGGAACTGTAACTCAGCCGGAGCTGGCTGAGCTGGTCTGAGTTCAACTCCAGGGTTAGTGGGTGAAAAATAAAGTGCCATCCATGGTTATTAGCCCAGTTATTTGCAACTCCGTTTCAAACCTCTGGTAAACCCAAAGGCCCTGGGTTCAATACCCCATGCCTACATCCAATGTTTGGGGGTTTGAGGCTTAGGGGTTAGGGGAGTTTGTTTCTTATAGGTATGCATTTAGAAATATGCATATGGATAGTGCTCAAAAAATTGAATTCAATTTTTTCTTCAATTCTTATACCCAGACAGCTTGTGCTGGCTTTGGCTCCTAGGAGAAATAAGGGTATCTCAAGGGAAATGCTGTGATTGTTCTGCGACATCTTGTACCTAGTTCTAATCTGGTTGGTTTCTTTCCAGTTTCCTTTTTCTTTTCTCATCCTGTTCTCTTCTTACTTCCTTGACTCAGGTTTGACTTCCTCACTGCTCCACTCCCAACTTCCTTGGCTGACTTCCTCAATCCTTCATCTTGTCACAAGACTCTCTAATTTATCCTACTTCCCACAGTTCCAAACCAAAGAAAATACCGGATTTATCTTCAGCTTGGAACTGTAGATTCAAATTGACAAATCTCCTAAAACTGCAGGCTCTCTTCCTGGGGCAAAAGTTGGTAGTATAAGATTTGCCATACCCCGTGTTAGAAAGAAGAAATTTATGTGGCTCCCCTAACAAGCTAGTGACTGCTTGACAATTTACCTGTTTTTACCAGGGGAGAGGTGGGGGCACTCTCCAGGGAGTGCCATACCGTAACTTCTTTCTGGAACTCGGGTGGATACCTCCCCTATATCTTACTTGAAACTTGATCAATTATTTCAGAAGCCATCCTGAACTCATCTTGAATTTCATTTGAATTCAGTTGGATCTAAATGTGTAGAAAAACAATTCAAAACATATTTTTAACTTGAGTTGAACGGTTCTTCAATTGAAATTTTTTTAACAAACAACATCCACACCAATTGATTTAAATGGGAGTAGTATAAAAAATGAGTATTCAGAAAGGGTGACAATGTGTCGATGAATCATCATGGCCAAAATTTGGTTTGAAACCAATTGTTCAATAATTTTTATAATATTGAATTGTCTACTTGTTTCATCCAAATAAGTTTAAAAAGTTGCCCCAACAAAGTAAAAAATTAGCCACAATTGTGCCACAAAAAGTAACAAAAGATTTACCCCATGAGTCCAAAGTATGAGTGAAGTCTAGCCAGGGGGTGTTAGAGACTGATTTCAGCTGGAAATCATTTTGCATTCCCATGCATTTGGTGCCAAGATGTCTTTTGATTTTATTTTTTAGAAATTCACAATTTCATGTTCCCTCTCTATTTTGGTGAGGGGATATTTTGACAATGTCCCCCTATTGCACACGAGCATGATAGCTGGTGACAAATTGAAAGTTGGTTTCACACCCCATGACTAACTCACACTGTTAATTGTCTGTAAAAGGTCCAGCTTGTTGAATAGTATGCCTGTGTAACATATTGAGAAATTGAAGTTCATTTACTGAATCATGATTAAGTTGAGCTAGAATTCAAAATAAATTCAACAAAATTTATTGATAAATTGACAATGTGTAACATCTTACTTCATCATTAGTTGGCCTCTATTTCTCCTCATTGAAAGGATTGTCTCAGAAACAAAATGGGATTGACTTCTGACAGAGTTCATACCAAAACCTGGATAAAATTTAGGTAAAGCACCAACAGTGGGCCCACTACGCTAACCGTAGCACAGCACAGCAAAATTTGGCTAACAGCTAACATGATTTCTGTTGGCTGTTAGCGGAGTCGCTACTATTGCTAAGCGCCCTGACCTCCAAAAACAGGTTGGTACGCTGCGTCATAGCCGTTTTTAGCGGCAAAAACCGCTAAAAACAGCTGTAGCGCTGCGTAATGGCACTAACAAGGCCGCTAACGCTACGTCGTTTCCAGGCTGAAAAGTTTATCACTACACTGTGCTGTTTTCCAAAAAAGAACAGCGGCCCACTGCTGAAGGCACTCTCTGGGGAGTGCCCCCAACTCTCCCCTGGTGTTTGTGTTGAAGCTATGATTAACTGAGCTCAGAAGGTATGTAGAAAAAATAGAAAAAGAAATCACCACAAAGACTGTTGGACCTTCTGGTGCAGAAAAGGAAGGAAAAAACTGATATGGCTTAATTACTTGGACTAGGCTATTAATTCATAGACTAGATACAATTGGTTAAAACATGGTTGGAATAATCAATATGTATAATGAAGAAAATAAGGCCGTGTTTGGCAGCGATACATACTGGCTGGTATAATCATAAAAATTGTGACATCTGATCAAGATTTGGTGGACTTGATCAGATGTCACATGAGCTATCACAAAAACAGTGATATATACCACCCGGCATATATCGCTGCCAAACACGGCCTAAGTGTTTGCAAATACTGGGAAAGTTTCAAGAAAATAAAGTGATCCCAGAAATGAAGTCCACACACAAGAAGATAAGCACCTATGGATGAGAGAATGAAAGCCCTTACACGCCTGGGCTCAATGATTACAAGGGCAGATGCGGGCAGAACTCATAACAACAAAGAATACAGACAATAATTTGGAGGGCTCAAGTTGTAGATACTCTTATTTTTCAACAGTCCAATATACTTTTAACATCTAAAATATAAGTTAATAAATAGTAAATAATAGTAAGAAATGATTTCAGTGTTGAAGAGAAAACTGAGATTCAACACTATGGAGGCTACAATTTATAAATATTTTTAGCTTTCTTGGCAATGTGAGATCACAAAGCAGTGGGATATGAGCTTTATAATTCTTTCCTGGAAGGCAAGGCTGCACAACGGTGGAAAGTTACGTTACCGGTATCGGTAACGTAACAGCTTTGGTGTAATTATTGTTATGATAGCAACCACTGCAAGGCTGTTACGTTTTCTTTTCATTTTTTTGAGTACTGTCACATTATTTGCAGACAATGACCTGTCCTGAGGCCTTTTTTGCCCAAAAGGACCTTGGAAAATGCGGATAACACATTATCTGTGTTATCTTCCTCCGTAACAAAGCACAAATGAGGCTTTGTTACGTTATTCAAAGGCTGCAAAGGCCTGTTATCCAGATAACAATAACACATTATCCGGTAACGCTCAGAAGTTACATTTCAAAAATCCATCCAGATATTTTAACATATGTAACTTCCCACCATTGCAAGGCAAGTAAAGCTGTTACTTACTGGTGGGTCGTTCTTGTTAGTGCAGTCCTGGGCAGGCCTCAGACGGGTATTTTGTTGGTTTAGTGTGGTTCTCCAGCTGGTCAGTGTCAGCAGCAGCAGGCCAGCTACACTACCCATAGCGGTAGTGTAGCACGGTGTGGCATAATTCGGCTACAGCTAACGGTTTTCTGTGGGCTTTTAGAGGGTGTAGCACTATTGCTATGCGCCTGGCCTAAAAGAAAAAGGCTTTTACACTGTGTTACAGCACTTCTTAGCAAAAAAACCTGCTAAAAGCGGTGAAACGCAGTGTAGCAGCCCTACAAGGCTGCTAACGCTACAGCACTATCGGGCTTCAAAAAAGGCCACTACATTGCACTTTTTTTCAAAAAAGCGTGGTGTAGCGTAGCGGCCCACCATTGGTGTCAGTACTTTAGAAGTCAATTGATTGATCTGTTGCCATTCTCATTGGGTGATTTCAGCTCAACTCATTTGGGGAGGGAGAGAAGGACCAATCAATGCCAGTTGATTAAGCTAGCGCTGTATCCAACTAGTGGTTGAGCCTTTTCATTTACCCTGCAAAAAGAAGGAAACTTCTTCCTGTGAGGGGCCAACTTTTTAAAATGTTAAAAATATACAACAGATGTATTAACAGAAATAGAAGGAGGCTGGTTTGAAGAGGAGAGTAAAGAGTGTAGCGTGGTGTGACAGATATCAGAGGAACTTGCAGTTTGTTGTTGACTTAAATAGCCACACATAGGATACTGAAAACAAGTTGAGAACCTTCCCTGTCTTGGGCCAGGAATGTCAGGATTATTCCCAGTCTGCTCACAGTCTCAGCCTCTCTTCTTCCTGTCCAGCCAAGTGGCTATTATTTGTCCTGTCATGTCTGGTCAAGTGGCCCCTGTTTTTCCAGTCTGACCATGCGGTCATCCCCTGTTATGTCCTGTCCTGTCATCTGTACTGTCACCTGTCCTGTTGCCTGTCCTGTCCCCTTTCCTGTCACCTGTCCTGTCACCTGTTCTGTCCCCTGTTCTGTCCCCTGTCCTGTCCCCTGTTCTGTCCCCTGTCCTGTCCCCTGTCCTGTCCTGTCCTGTCCTTTCACCCATCTTGTCTTGTTTCAAGTCCTCTAGGCCCCTTTCGGATCTTGCAAGGGGGATCTCTAGTTGTCAGTATTTAAACTTGCTCCTTATGTATGAAATAAAATCATCAAGTCTGAGAATTTTCACCTCAGTGCCATCTTTGGCTGCTCCTCAGTCCTGTTCCCTCATCATCAAGAACAGTCCCCTCTCATTGCATCATCTCGTTGAGCTGAAATCACATAACAAGGAATTTGTTTAACATGGGGTGAGTCCCTCCACGCGGTAAGCCATTGGTAAAAAAAAGCCAATCACGGACTTTCTTGTTTAGCACCTTTGCAAAGGTGGGTTTGTATGCACAGGGCACGAAAAGGTTGAGCTGCTTCCTACACGAGTTGAGTTAAGACAACCACAAGAGCACACCTACGGTTGCACATGGCATAAACCAGCACTGCCCTGCCTGCAAAAAAAAAATTCAGACGTGGGGCCTTCCCCCGGGGGCCAAAGTGCATGGTTACTTATTTTTATTACATTTTTGGACTTGCACGGGTGTGTAGAGCTTGAAAATATAAGGGCTTAGAGTTTGGCCCAGTAGTTTTTTATTTTTTACATCCATATTTCGGACCCGGTGCTATAAAGCCATACTTAACCCCATAATTATGTATTTATGGGGTTAAAATTTATGGATTAAGCCCTAACACATGACCCCATAGAGTCCTAACAGGGCATACTTGGAATCTAAGTCAGTTCCGACTATAAAATCTCACCCCAATAGGTGGGTTTTTGCGTGTTTTTCCCCTAAAAAACCCATTTTTTTCTCATTTTTGGCCCCAGCTTTTCGGACAGGGCCAAAAGCAGTGCTGGTGTATGCCATGCGCAACTGTAGTTCCGCAGGGTTCCTCCGATGCGGGACTTCAGTCCCCCCTCCGAAGACCGAGGGACTTTATTAGGGTGCTTGTTCCAAGGAGCACAAAACAGCAGAAAACCAACACGGTGCTGATTAAACAAGAATGACCGGCTGTATTTATGGGCTAAAGGATTGCCCCACAATGATTGGAAACACTACGATTCATCCCCTTTTGCCAGGAACGTAGCAGATCCTGCTACGGTATGTACATATCCTCATTTTACGCTACAGACCGGTTTGGCAAAACTGCCAGTTGTTCATAAATACCTGCCCTTTTTTGTTTTTCGAGCACCAATAGCGAAAAGTAGGTAAGCATAAGAACGTTAACCATAACTAGCAGCAAGTTTCAGTAATTACACCCAAGATGGTCCGAAGCAGTTTTCTCGTTTACCTAGTGGTGCTGGCTCAGCTTCTTCACTACCCAGTTTTTTGCTGGGTTCAGGAATCCGTTCAAGTACAAGAGGGTAGAATCAGGTGATGCCAATACCAGCGGTGAGATATCCATGAAATCCAGACTCGAAAAAGCTGAGACAAATTCATCCTGAAAGCGATTCTATAACTAGCACTAACCCCATCTTATCAAATTATTGAAAAATTTCCATCCTACGATACTTGGTACATCTGGTTCATCTTCATCGTTTTGGGGTGGCAACACATCAGCATCGACCTCAACTAAAGCCGAGCCCTCGGAAGCTGAACTTCCAGACAACGAAGAGCGTGAAGTAAGAGCTTTCCTGGACCTTTGTAAGTCTGACAATTTCCCTGCTAAATATTGAGATAAAAATTTTCCCTCCCTGAAAGTGGCTCTTTGTGTATCTTTGCAACTGATGTCGTATCTGCATACAAAGACACGGTGTCGTGTGATACCACCCCGGGTTGGCTAGGTGGTGAGTGCTTCTCAAGCTTTATTTCAACCCTCAAAATCATATTACAATCTTAGTTCTATTTGTCCATGCTGAACCCACAAAAACCTCCAAAATAGTAACCACAATTGATGCACCTATGCCCAGCTTTATTGAGAACTACAACAAGCAGAACAAGATACTCAACGCTCTCATACTTCAGCGGAACAAAGAGTACAAGTCTGCTCAACTAAGCGATCAGATGGACAAAGTAATTACCAACGCCCTCGGAAATCTATCCCACATGGTCACATTGAAACAGACCACCAAAAACCGCGCACAAATTGCCATTTACGCCCGAGAGCTGGCTCAAACATTCCGAACGAGCAATCGTGAATTTAATGAACTTGTCTTTCCAAAAGTGGGACCCAAGTTGGACTTGCTGATTTCGAGAATGGAGGAAGGACATCAATCAACAAGTCTCTTAGAACAATTGAAAATTGTAATCTTGCCAACCATTGGTAAATCATATGTATGACTTGCATCTGTTCTCCATGGTGATTTGGGCCAATGTTCAAACTTTCCAAACTAATGAACAAGAAAAGTCTATATTTTGAGACATAAAAGGCTGAAAAAAACTGGTTACTGATTTGTGTGCTTGAGAAAGCACACCTAGAGACATCAAGTTTTCACATTAAGTTTTCAGTAAGAAAAATAAGAAGTTAAATTATTTGCACCTGTTTGAGAAAGCTGAAAGGCTTGATTTGCAGGATGAAGTTGGAGATTTATTTACTCTGATTTGTTAAAAAAGAAAAACAGAATGAGGTGGTAGTAAAACACCAACAAAAATCAAAACCTGTTGAGGTCATAGGCAATGAGATCACAATAATTAACACTACCAGAAAAATTCAGCTAAATGCTGCAAGTTGACAAGCCAAAGTACACAGGTACCTTTTTTACTTTTGCCTGTCAACTCAAGATGGAAACGGGTTGGGTTTGGGCCAAAATAAAGTGCCCAAACCAGACCCAGCACAAAAGCTGGGCTGGTTTGGGTTGGGTCAGATTTTGAAATATGATGTATGTTCAAACCCAACCCTGGCTAGGCAAAATGTGGGCCTGGTTGGGTTAGGGCCAACCCGGCTGTTTTGGGAGAGATTGATTTTTTATGTATTTATATGACTAGTCACTCAATTGAGTCTTGTATATGGGTCTACAACTCATAGCAGATTGAGTTATTATCCAACATCTTCCCTAATTCTGGCCATTGTTGAAGGAAAACAGGTGACTGGAACAAAGGAAGGCTATTGTCCTCACAGTGAGACAAGTGAGAAATAAGTATAGATTTCAGTGAAGGACAAGGAAGAGAAGAATACCAGTAATTAATCTGGAAGAGCTGATAGGCTTAGTAGAAGCATGCTTAACTATAAGCACAGGAAGACTGCATATGGGTGTCCCAACATTAAGTGTATTAATTCACCAGAAAGATTAAAGTTTAACCTGTCCACCAATTACAGACAGTGCCAAAGTTCATCAATTTTAAATAATTTGTGTAAGACTCAAGATAGCAAAGTTTAAGGGAAACCAAGAATCTTGCAGATTTTGTAAAACATTCTATTAATTTATTTTACTGTGATTAGCAGTTGAAAAAATGAAACATTCATGAGTCTGCAGAAATTGGCTTCCTTTTCACTTCTTAATCATTTTGGTCTCAAGCTGCCATTATATTGATTTTACAAGTCTGTAGTGGCAAGAGAGAGAGAGACAAAAAAAGGGACATCACATCTGTATCTTTTCAAAAAATACAGAAATGGAAGATTTCCCTTTGCCACCTGCAGCCCCTGCAGATCTTAATTTGAAAGTGGAAAAGCTAAATTTTTAGCTTTTCAACTGCAAATAAGCTCTGGGATCTGGCTCTACAGGGGAGCTGTAGATTGAAGGGATGTCATCCAATCTGTGGCCAAAAACATGGACCTTACAGGATATCCTGTATGTGAAATGTTGTAATGTTGGTTATTTTTTATTTGCAAATAAAAAATAAAGAACAAGAGGAATAGAAAAAATGTAGAAATCAACTCAAAACTGATGGAAATGAATTTTCTTCATCCTCAATGGAGGACTTCCTGTTGCAAATCTGGAAGGTGGATTTGTAGATTCTAAATTAATTTAGTGGCAAAAGTCATTTCAAATCAAGTTTTTACCACAAAATAAGATTTACAATCTAGGCACCTCAGAACAGCCACAGCCCCTCTGAAGACCCCTGGATAAACCATAATCACTAGTGAGTACTTTTTATCCTCCTTCAGCAGCAGACACCACATCTGGGTTTACTCTTTCTTACTTGAAAGACCAGATTCAATCAGGTCTTCAAAACCAACCTGTTATCCAGGTCCTGATTACAGAGGGCACAGTAAACCACCCCTGCTTGCAGGCCCCTCTATCATAAAAAATAGTTACATTTTTATTATCTTTTCTTTTGTTACTTTTTTACAAAGTTCCACCACATTTTGGTGCATTATCACACTCAGATTACTCCTCATATTTTTGTTGCAGACAGTGTAGCTAGAGGGATTACAGTCCTTGGCATCACTGATCCTGACACACCTGTTCCCTTGGGGATTGCACCATGAATCACTACTGAGAGATTCTAGCGGTGATATCACTTAATGCTGGGGGGTATAAAATGATTTGGCCCGGTGGTGTGACACAGGTTTCAAGGAGCAAAAAATCTTCGTGGTGCCGATGCACACAAAAATTCCCAACCGTTGTATCATGATTTCCTCGACGTTTGATTTTTTTTTTCATTTTGCGTCATACCTCTTTCTGCTCATTGTCAAACTGATGATTCATACCTATGATTGTAATCTTTCTCTTTTAATACAGTTACTGAGCTGTTGAAATTTTCCGACTTACTCCTCTCCTTCTCTTCATCATAGCAACAAAGCACGAATTCCTCATAAGGAAAACAGGTATGACGTCAATAGTAATGAAAAATAGCAGATGAAACCCCTAAGGAATCATTAGAGCTAGGCTGATGAGCGCACAAAAATTGGAAACACTGTATAGCTTGCCATATGCTAGCTAACAGAACCCAATGTGGTGATGAATGTATCCCCACCTTACGACACCTGATTCCCAGGGATCCCTCTCAGGCCTATGCAGCCGGTACATCGGTCTTGCATAAAACCCTCAACATTGTTGCCTTCCAACAAAGATCTTGAACAAAACAAGGCAGTCATCAGAATATTTTTAACAACCAAGATTCAATAATCACAATAAAAAATGGTCCCAAATAGTTTTCTTGTATGGCTATTCGTGCTTCTTGTGCTTCTGAGCCACCCAGCTTCTGCTATTTTCTCCTCGAGAAGCAAACCGAGACTTTCGGGATATACACAGCTACGAGCAATGTCCGAAGGGTCGACATCGCAATCTGGTTATAAAAGTGAGTCTAATTTAAAGATCCCCGTACGACCAGGCCTCAAAAAGGATAATTAGAGAAAATGGGATCGAGAAGTGGCATTTGTCACCATTCTCCTAATTAGCGCTGACCATTTGATCAAATCATTGACAATCCCATTCACCGATATTTGCCATGCCAGCTGGATCTTTATGGTCTTGGAAAAAGGGAAGCGGAAAAAAAGCAGCATCGACCGCAGCTCCAGCTGGCTGAACGCCCAAACGTTAGCAATCCACAAGAGGATGAAAAAGCGTTAAGTCATTGGGTTGATGTAATATGTAAGAGCTTGCCAGCCATTGATATAAATCTTTCCATTCTTTGGAAATGGTTCTCTATGACATACAATCTCCGCAACTGACTACCCATCTGCAAACACAGACCATCGAAATGCGGGGTACGGTAAGACTTGGCTTCAAGGGAACTCTCGTAAGTTTTTGAGACTGAGTAGTTCTTGAGCCATTGGTTTTACTTCTACATCGCGAACGAGATGGATCATCTTAGTCATTTTTGTCACTCGTGAATCCACAGGAACCTACGACATAGACAAGAGCGCAATGCCCGATTTGCCCGCGTTTTGTGTCCGATACATGACCGAAAACGAGACACTTAAAAGTTTGAAAGCGCGATGGAAAGAAGAAAACCTCCATCTTCCTGGTAACAAGCCAAGTGCTAAGATGCAG
This sequence comes from Puccinia horiana, assembly GCA_001624995.1. Lineage (NCBI taxonomy): Eukaryota > Fungi > Basidiomycota > Pucciniomycetes > Pucciniales > Pucciniaceae > Puccinia > Puccinia horiana. Next base: position 334,828 of record LWDY01000032.1, on the reverse strand, counting down.
GAATTAATGCAACAGGCCACAAATGAGTTATCCCAGGTGGAAGGCACAGACGATGAAAGAGGAGCAGAAATCGCAATTTACGCCAAAGTATTTGCTGAAATAACTGGCGTGTAAGACCAGACAAGTTCCCAAGTCAACAGACATGTCGTTAATCATTTCAAGTCAATGTTGAAGCCACACATTAAAAAAATGCCGGACCGATTTCAACGCATTTTCTTGCCTTTGGTCAACGAGCTTTGGAGTTAAAACAAAGTAGCACCGTAAAGCATAGTAGCACCGTAAAACGTAGTAGCACCGTAAAACTTAGTATAACGCCTAACGCAGGATACAAAACGTTATAGATACACGGTCACCTCACACAAGTGTGCTCTTGCAAATTAATTGCACTATTTTTCTCTATCATTCACATTGATCCATTAACCTCCTGAATAAGTTTCCCAGAGGTGACTAGCCCGACAATGGCCTCTGGTAGTTGTTAGGTTGCTCCTTCACTCAGATACACATGCAACACTGGTTAACACATGTTCTCCCAATGATTTATTCCAGATTGCTGGTCATTTATCCTCTCATTGTCTCCATGAAAATCACGTTGCGATTATTTTTTGATGTTTCTTCCATTTTTATTCCTTATTTTCATCATCTTACATGGACCCTGGGGGCTCTATAGTCTTAACCAATTTGATTGTGATCAGATGAAATAAATAATGAAACTGTGATCCAAGACGAGAAGAAGAGGAGTGACTCAGGGTTGAGATGTTTGGGGAACGCTTCAACTTCGGAGTGTTCAATGGCTCATGAGCCCTTGAGTGTCATAACTCAAATGTTCAATTAGTTTTTAAAGGAAAAGTTGCGTCAAACTGATGATTCATTTCGTGAGTGTCTAGCGCGGAATAAGAAGCTAGGTACAAGCTGGCCAAAATGTGGGAGCTTTTTGGCCTTCAGTCTTCAGATAATGAATAAAAATCAAATGAATGAAACAAGAAAGTGACAGGACAGAAATGCTGAGGGCGTAAGTAATTGATATTTCCAACAATAGAACATTAAGCCTTCTAAGTTCTAGCTTCCCATTTCAGTGTGAAACCCAACGTGTACCACCCACCCATATGGCCAAATTGGCTGGTGGATTTACCATTTCTTCAGTATTTGGGGTGTTTTTGGCCGAAGTAATGTGTCAGTACCTCCACATGTTCTTATACATAGTGTTTGTGGTCTTTTCTCTGCTCCATTCCCAAATCAACACAGCTTGAGTGCAAAAATTGTTCCAGAAAATTATCTTTGCCAATGAATCTTGGTTAATGTTTTCGCCAGAAATCTTCGTCTATCAATCTTTGTATCAATTGGCTGCAAGTCACTTGCTCAGTGTAAAAAGGGTCTCTTTGCACCTTGGTATTACACTATTAAACACTTGGTTCTTGATTTGTGATTGTGAATCAGGTCCTAATACCACAAAGAACTGTAAAACCTTTACCTGCAAGCAGGCTTTCTTCAACATGATATTTCCTCCTATAGCCTTATTTGTAGTCCCCCTTTTTTCTACATCGACCTTAAATCCCTGGTGTTTCTTTTTTAAACTAGTGCACTTATATTATTTGTAGATCTTGGCATCCCAGGCACCAATGGCAGTTGTTATTTGCAAAGACATGGTTCAAGTCACAGCTCAAGCACTCAAGAAGTTCTTGAGAGTTTGAGATAAGTTCAATTTGTTTTCAAGGAGATGGGATATGGAGCAAGCCTCTATGGGCTCTACTGCATCACTGGATGGGTGGTAGAGTGAGCTGGGGATGATCTGTATCAGATCTGCAGTCGAGGGCGAACACCGGCCGAGAATGGTTGTCGGCCGGACTGCGAGGAAAAGTGCTGTCCCTCCAACTGTCGGCTTTTGTTCTGCGCCCGCTATTTTTGTCCACCGCCATCTTGCTTCGACAACCACCCAAAAGCACTCTCCAACATACACATCACAGACACTGTCGGCTATGCCTGTTGACATCCATCGGTCGGCGTACGAAGGTGAGTCTGGTTGAACTCTGTTGATCTGTCCCACTTGGTTTGAGCACCACAAGAGGAAGGCTATGTCATTGATGGAGCGTATATTTCCTCACTTTCTTAGGTCAAGCCCAGCTGGTCTCGGCTGCTTTGGCTGAAGATCCCAATCGAATTAACGCTTTGGATTCTGATGGACGAACACCTTTACATAGCTCAAGTTCCAGTGGTAGCTTGTCTGTCGTCAGAGTACGTCTTCAGTATTTTCCTCTTCCAACAATTGCTCCCTTCGCTCATCCTCAATCATGGACATGGAATAGGTCCTATTTGAACAACAGGAACCCAAATGCGACATCGAAATTCAAGACGCAATGGGTTGGACAGCATTAATTATTGCGGGTAAGCCCATGTTTTGTCTTTTGTCTTTTTTTTCTTTTCACCAGGAAGCTTCCTACACCATACACGTGTTCATCTATGGAAATCGTTTTGTCTTAATATCCTTCAGCTTCTGCTGGAATTACAGAGGTCGTTTCCGAGTTAATTCATGCGGGTGCAAACGTCAACGCAGTCAACCACAAAGGACAGACGGCATTGTAAGCAAACCAACTTCATGCACAGCGGGTCTAGGCAGATTGCTCATCCTCTGGTCAACTGCTGGTTATCTTTTAATCTTCCTGAATTTTTTGCATCACGAAATGACAGGCATTATGCCGCATCAAAAGGACGATTAGAGGTTGAGTGACCCCCCAAGTCCCTTGAACGTATCTCGTTTGATCAAGTAACCACCCTGGCAGCTATGGTGATGACACATCTGTTCTGCGCCATTAGATTGGGAGATTGCTAATTCAACATGGCGCGGACATCAACGCGAAAGATCGGGCCAACCAATTACCGCTGTCTGTCCATTTAACTCGCTCATTTTCAGTTTTAATCCCAAACGTCAGACAAACATAAGAGACCGATTGAATTGCTTTTGTTGTCTTATTGGGCGTATTAGTCACCGGGCCGCGTCTTCAGGAGCCACGCCGTTCGTCAAGTTACTTCTTGAATCCCCAAAAATTGATGAAGAAAAAGGAGCGGAGAGACCCAAAGCGAAGTTGAATGTTGTTGATAATGCTGGACATACACCGCTCCACCTCGCGTTTGAATCGGGACATGCGGAGACAGCCTGCGCACTCATAGAGGCCGGCGCTAATCGGGAGAGATTGGACTCTGATGGCAAACGACCCGATCAGCTAACCGAAGTGCTTGGAGACGTCGCCCAGAAAAGAATCTTACAATACGTGGAGGCTCAGTGCGGCAAAATAGAGTGACTTCAGCTCGAAAATCGTTGGACTACACAGACCATATTTCCTCTTTTTCCTCGTCATTTACTTCTTAACCTACTCGCTTTAATTTCATAACCTCAACATCATTTCTGCTCTCTTCATACATTTAGATATGTATCATCCATATGACGCGTTTGTCAAGGCACTTGTCCACATTATTACATGCGTCTGCATATGTATATATCTACATTGGAAACGCTCATCACAATCTAAATGTACACAGGTCTCGTATACACATATATAAGATAAATAAATAAATCTTCTTTTTTATCATTTGACTGTCCTACAATCCTACAATCCAAACATATAACCCACCACTCAAACGTTTGTTAAATTCTTTTTTATTAATGATTGTTCAACTTTACTGCTAGCTATCCAACAGGTTGCTACCCCAGATAATCAGCTGATCAGCATCTCAATAGACTCGTCGACATCTCTGTCTAGTCCCCCCCTTTTTTTTTTAATTCCACGCCAGAATTAGATTCATCATCTTGGGAGAATGTATCATAAACGAGGAATGTAGAACCAAAAGGAAAGGAAAAAACTGGACACCAAGATAATAAACATACTTCTCTAGTGTTTCATCTTTCACCACGTCCTTACAATAGGGCAGTTCATTTTGGGCTATAATTTTAGTTTCTAATTTTTGCTAAATTTATGACCTCATGAGTAAAATTTAGCTAGGGTTTCCGTTTAGGCAAGATTATAGGACAAAGTTTTTGTGTCTGTGGGCTCAATTCCCCAGGTGCAGTGGCATGTGGTTTGACTCAATAAGCATTTTAAGGCCATCAGCAAAATTGGGTCAATCAGAATGCCCAAGTCAGCATATATGTGAACTGCCCTATTTGTGATATGTCACATGGAAGTGATTTCATTCCCTTAGATTATTTAGGAAAACTGCATTTGGTCTGTTTGTGTGACATCAGTCAGTGGTTTTCAAAGCTACCCAAACTAATTGTTACATAGAAACATAAATTGCACATTTTGCAAGGACCTATCAAATTGAGTTTTGTTGTGTATGAATATGACAGGCCCCTTCCCTGCCAAAATTTGTGCTTTGTGTTGTTATGAGCTTCTGTAATATTTTATTAGCTTACATATGTAAATAGCTCTGAAACCCACAATTGCAAGTATAGTTACAAATCTCATTTTTTTTTGTTGCAGCCTCAGGCAGAATTGATTTTGGGAATAAATGTGTACAGTCAAACCTGTCTAACCACATGCCCCTTGGTGGACAGAGTTTACTATGTGGTTAGGGGGATTATGCAGTTACAAAGTCTCAATTAGGGCAAAAATAAAGATTTGGTGGAAGAATATGCCTATGTGGTATGGGTGGTTATGTCCTTGTACAAGTATGCTATTAGTGGTATATTCTGACAGCAAATATCATTCAAGCAACTCAATGGTCCCAATGCATGGTGGGGCTTCTTGTAATTTTATATTCCCATTTGGGATTATCTCTTAGTTTTTTCTTTATTTTGTTTCTTCTCCCAGTCCTGTTTCTCCTAATCTTTGGTTTCTTCTCCAGATGAGATGATTTTGTCTTATATTCTTCTTAGTTGTTGGGTGTTGATGTGTTCATTCTGTTTTCTTCACAGTGACTTGCCTCTTATATCAAAAGTGGGCCATGCCATTTCCCACATCTCAGCATAGAAAAAAAACTCCCATGCAGTGTGAGTTGGCTTGCAAATTACACAGTTTGTTTTCATTGACCTCAATCCCATATCATAATTGCCAGTCATGGCAAATCCTGATTGATTGCACACATCTAACATAGGCCTTCTCTCAACATGTCTATCATTTCCTCAAACTCTTATTGCATGTCAATAGTTTGCCTTATAGTTAATTCAAAACTGGTCTTAAATGCCTTGCCAATCCATAGTTGGTGTACAGCTTATGGTTTGCCCTGCACCTTTCCTGCAATGAGAAAACTCAGATGAGTCAAATGCCACAAGGCCATGATCATGATAGCCTCAGTACTATCAGGTGATGTCTTGAGTATCAATAAAATATTGTTCAGAAGGTTGTTGTCAGTTGAATCCAATGCATCCAACCAACTTCAACATTGTACTCCACACATAAATTGCTGGTGATGTTATAGAGGCAACCCTGTGATATGCCTGTGACAGACAAAATGTACTGGTTGGCTGTATTGGAGGTCAGAGAGAGAGGCTTGGGCAGGAGAAAACTGGAAGGATCAACAATTGAAATTGATGTACATCTCTTGGGAAAAAAAGCAGCAAGGCATGAGTAGTATGATTGAGCTAGGCCAAAGTGGGAATGTGTATAATTAAAGAGTGGGAAACTTACTTGTGTAAAACTTTGGTGAACCACAATCAGATAAAGATGGTGGCTTGGGTTATGTATTTGTAGGCTAGGCATTACATTTTCAAGTGAATTGAGACACAAAGCTTGGTTGCCTGACAGATAGAAGTACAGTTGTCAGTGGGATGAAGTTGCTGTAATGGTCACGTGATTGAATTTGTTTGCTTATGTTGCCAGATTGTAGTGTGTGGTGACCTGTGTAAAGGTGAAATGAGGGTGGAAAGGAAGCAGGTGGCAGTCATGGCAGTGAGTGTGAAATGTAAATAGTGGGTAGGGTTTGGCTGATTGTTTGTATTTAATTGGAGGGCTTACCGTAGGATCTACAGCCCCTGTAATTTCTTAATGTGAGGCTGTACAACTAAATTTTAGCAGAGAAGATCGGATTTAGCCCTGTAATTTAGACTTTACAGCCCCTGTAGATGGCCACGGGAAGTCTTCCATTACTTAAATAGTTGGTTTGATTTGAGCCTGGTGGGTTTTTTGTTGGATTACTTTAATTTTGTGATTGGCTGTCTTGAATGAACTCAGAGGATTGGATGGTTTCACCGATTGTGACCTTGGAGTCGCTTAGCACCTGGCAACCTGTGGCAAAAGTCACCAGCCCGGTAAGCTATCCGGAGGCTCGCTGGCCTCTGTGCAACCAAGTGGCTTGCACTGGCATCCACGCCAAACTCAACATCAAGTCCCTCGAGGGGAGGCAAACATATACCCCGATGGTTGAGCCTGAAAAATTGAAAATTATTTTCCCCAACCTGGGACATGCAAGTTCAACAAGGTTGGGACAAAATGAGGCCACAATGTTGACAGAACAAGTGAAACTCAAGATTGCGCAGCTACTACAAGACACAACAGTTGATGGTATCCTTATTCCTGAAACCAACGGAGTTGACGGTGAGGGAGCAACTACATACTAAGCAGCAGACCAATTTATCGGCAAGGCATTATACACAGCAGCCAACTATTTTTTCGGGCAAGGGATTGTGGACTATTAAGTGGTGAGTGAGCGCCGAGAGATCCTTTGAATGAGGAGGCAGTCGCCGGTCAGTAAGCAATATCGATTTAAGAAAATGTCTGTAGAGAATTCTCCGACAGCCTGAAGGGCAAGCGGACTCAACTTTTTTAACTAGAAACATGGGTGATAACCGGAGGGACAGCGCCTAACATTGGCGACCCACACGAGGCAGCAACGCCGTTGACAGAACTGACACAATTCTGTTGAACGACCTGCCCGTTGAGTGTGGAGGTAGAAGAGGAGGTGCTGTGGGACGACGACTGCGAAACAGTGAGCCTGGGTAAGCGGAGAGATTTATCAGCATCGGAACGGGCGTTTGCGGCTTCCTTGGATAGGAAAGTGCTCGGGTCTTTGTCTTACTGGCTGCTGGGGTGGATCATGCAAAGAAGGAAGGCTGTGTGTAAATGTAAAAATCCTTCAGTGCGAATTGCTAATTGTGCAAAGAAAGTGACGTGGACTGACCGGCCACAGCAATGCTAGCTCTAGAGGTGAAGGTCATCATGATGGGACGCGAGTAGGCGGTCGGAGCTGGAAGACGTCCAATTACAATTTTGCTGATTAGTGGTAGGGGGTAGGAGAGATGTGGAGTGGAATTGGCGGGCGAAGACCGAGTGGGAAGAGCGGTTTAATACTGTGAGGCTGATTACACTCCGTCAGACTCCGTCTGCCATTACAGAATTTTGTGTGCGAACACACTCACGGCTCTCAGTCTCAATGCATCAAAACAGAACATCTTCGACTGAAGGTCCCTCACCATAATCTGGATGACTTCCCGTCGATCTGGAAGCCCTTCCTTGAAGTTCCAGATCCATATCTGAAATTCTAGATTCCAGAATTCAGGACCCCCATACCAACCCGCCTTGTGTAGCACGTAGCAAAAAAAAAAAAAAAAATCTTTCGAAAATGGTACTGGAGGACTTCCCTTCGCCAATTTGGAATCTGAAATCCCAGATTCCAAATCTTATTTGGTGGTGAAAACTCAGGGCCCAATTATAAACAGATTTTGGATTTTATCTCGAGTTTCGTTTTGAAATGTTCTAAAATTCAAAAGAAAATAAAAAATGAAAATAAAATGAACTCAACAAATCTAAAACAAGTTCAAATCTATGAGTGCAATTATAAACATCTTACATTGAGCTGGGTTTGGGTGCAAGAAATACACGGCCGGGTGTTACTACTTGCGTGCTGGCCGGAATATATTCATGATTCTGACCGATATTATTCCCCGGCGGATGACCGAGTTGATTGCCTGGCGAGACACTACTGTGTGCGAAATGGTTACATACCCGGTGGATCGCTACCATAAGCTACATGGTAACCCGGTGGAAAGCTACTGTGACCAAGTTGATTCTCAAGAGTCAACCCACTGCGATCAATAAAACTCCCCGGCGGTGCACCATGTCCGCGATGATTGCCAGGCAGACCACCATAGTAGCTGTTATCGTACAACGTGATGGTACCCTTGACCGAGCCTAACAAGGCCTTCTCGTGAGAGGCCCCCAGAGGGTCTCTGGCTTCCCTTCGGTCGGGCTAGGCACTGCTAAACCACTCGTCGGGGAGAAGGGAGTGGACTTTTGTTAAGTTCGACCCTTAAATTTGCAATTGAAATGCCCTACAGGCTGCTGTATGGAGTGTGCAGCGGCCTGAAGATGTTTTGAAACCAAAACCCAATCCATGGGATGACTTCGGTCATGTTTTGAAAAAAAAAAAAGAATTAAAAAATAAAAATAAAATGAATTCGGTTTTTTTTCAAATTTATTTCAAAACTTGGTTTATAATTGGGCCCTCAGTCTGGAAGAGTCTTCACCACCAAATAAAGTTTGGAATTTAGAATTTTGCTTTCTAGATTGACGACGGGAAGTCCTCCACTAGTGAAATCTGCTTTTCACTTTTTTTTTGAAAAACCATCATTGTGTAATGTGAATGTCTTGAAAATTTGAAAAAGAAAAAATTAGGGTCCTTGTGTGACCGTAGCAATCTGAAGCAGCTTTTGGGTAGTTTTAGGTCCCATCAGCTTTGCATATGATGCTATCTGCCATGAGCAACCCACACTACATCAAGACAGCTGAGGAGAGCATACAACCCTTTTCAAAAGCCTTAGAATGATTGTCAACTACAAATCGATCCACCTACCTTTTTTTACAAAAAAAATGCTTTGCTACGCTGCTTTTCTAAGACATGGCCATTTTTTCCTGTCTTTCAAAGTTGAAAAAAAAAACATCCTTGTCTTGGTGTAGCAAAATCTGACAAAAAGGAAAAAAAACTGGATCTTTTTATGTATCCAAAGAGCCATTTTCCCTGGTTTTACACAAGGCGGTTTGGGAGGGGCTCTCCGGCCTCATAAATGCAAATCTTTCCAGATTCCTCCACCCGTCCTCTAGTGGCCCCTAAATCATCTCCAACTCTCAGAGAATCTCCACCACTAGGGGAGCTAAGCTTTCAGGAGCTGTGGTGCCAAGGACCCTTCCTTCTAGATACACAGCCTGTAAAATATAATAAGAGGAAAAAAAACATATATATAGAGTTGATTATTGTCAAAGTTAGGGGAAATTTGGTTTGGTGGTAATAAAGGAAAAGGAATATTAAAATATAGATGGACCTGTTTACAGGTGTTGTCATAATATCCTCTAGTATCAGGGGCCTGTAAGGACAATTTTCATGGGTTTACCTGATCTTCTGAGGCCTGTTAGGACATGAATCCTTGGGGTACCCAGGTGAAGTGTTGAAGAACAAGTCTCAAGAACAGAAATACACCTTCAAATCATTTGAGGTTGTCTAAAAGTCTTGAAGGCTATCTGAAAGATATCTTGGCATCTTCACAAACCCTCTGTCTGGGTATTTTGCTACATTTTCAACCCAGAAAGCTCTATCTAAAGATTAGATTCTACTCTTATGTGACTTCCCTGATCTTCACTCTTTTTGCTTTTTTTTGGTCTTCTTGCTTCAATAAAAACTGTTCATTCCATGATGGTATTTAGTTCTTTATTGAAGGGCTCGAAAAATTCATAATTGAAGACTAATTAATGATGGAGATGTGGTTTCAGAAAGAAAGGTGTAATGATGAGGTGACGCTGCACAAGACCTTGATTTCTAGTAGTAGTGGGCGCCAAATGAAAGTTATGAATAAGGATCAAAGGAAGTTATCTGCTGTCAGTCGGCTACCGGGGCGGCTGGCCGGGGCAACAGGGGCCCTTATCAAATCGGCATTTCACCCAGATGACCAACCCACAAGAAATTCTGATCCTGGCATATGATGCATGAGCGCATTCAAATGTAGTCCCGCCCAATGGACTGACGGCCAGGAAAGCTGGCTAGTAGCGCAGACCGGCCCACCCAAAGACACGGGTTGGAACACGTATTAATCCTTCATGTCAAGTCCAATGCGTGTTAGAAGGTTTATCACCACAGGGTAGGTCAGTAGAAAACTGATTAAAGGAAAGAAACTGAGGCCTGAACGATGACTTAACAATTTACTATTGCCCACCAATTAGTTTCTTGGAGGCAATTATCACGATGGTGTTTGTCTCGAACCTCAATAACCCTAGTGCCATGGCTACTGTTACGGTGAGTTAACTATAAAAAACACATTTTACGATCACAGTCGCGCTTATTTTCGCGAGATGTTTCGGTGCTTATGAAAACTGTGGCCAGTCAATGGATGCAGGAACTTCAGCTAGTCCGTCGCTACCCACTTCGAGGACCAGTTTCAACCCGGCTGTCCCGACACCTACTGGACTATTGCCCAAAGTCAGCGACTCCCCAGACCCTTACACCAAATCTCTGCACATCGATTCTGGTGATACCCAAAGCATTTACTCGACTATAGCTTTCGCCACGCTCGCTTCGACTCCTCTACATGGCTTATCGCCCACCGACAAACCCACACTCAATTCACTTGGGGTCGAGCAAGCACCAGTTACGCACACCTCCAACCGAGCGGTTGCCACTACTTTGATCGTGTTGCTGTTTGTCTTTGGGATAATTTTTATTACGGGTTATTGGGGTAGCGAGAGATCGTCTAGATGGAAAGGTCTCCGTTGGACACGCTATCCAGAACCTAAGTGGAATGCGCTCAGCTCGAGCCACGTGGAAGCGGAGCGGTATATGCCAATGTGCCAGGCTCGTGAGGGACCCGGTGGAGGAGAACAAACTTCGAGTTTTGAGATTGGGCTCGATCGTTCTGGTGTCTCCCCGAGATCTAAGTCAAGTAGAATAAAAAGTAATCCGTTACAATCATACTTGAATTACCGACGAGGATGCGCAACAGGCCCGTTGGAAGAAATCGATGAGGAGGTAGAGTCGCTAGACCACACAACGATCTCGAAGAAAACTTCCAAAACTGCCATCACGCCTAGTCTTGGACCAGCCAGGTATCGCTTGAAAGCTGGTAGATGGGGGATGGGCCCATCGAAAAACACAAACGACAAGTCAAATAGCAATGTCACGACGAATCTACATCTTGCCAGCTTCCAACAAACGCATTATGCTCCGCATGCAGCCGGTTCGCCTGTGGGCGATGCGCCCAAGGGCAGCACTGGAGATCGACACGACACGCGCGCCGACTTCGGCTACAGTGAGTTTGGGATAAATCAGCATAGAAGACAATCAGGCATCAACCCCTCAATTGGAGCCTCCTATTTACTCACCAGGTTGAAGGAGAGCATTAGTGGACGTTCAAAGCTGGGCAGCATCGGATCATCAGGCAGTCCAATCCAGCGCGGTCTGCCGGGCACGAAAAGAAAGGGACCTGCGGATTGGGGATCGGAAGAGGAATTCGAAAGCCATCTGGGACGGGAGGACGCGAGTGAATTGAGATACCTTGTGCATACCAGCTCTCATGATTCTCCAAGGAAATATGGGTCTGGCAAGCGCGAGCTTTCGCTTGCCGAGATTCCCTCACCCGAACTGCCGGCTCTTGCGTGGAACATGACCGCCGCTCACGAACCACTCAACCCACCGCGCCCAGCCAGTCGGACCAAGACTGACCCCTTAGGTTCTCACAGCCAAGACTGCGAAGAAATGACGACTCCAACCAGACCGAGGTACAGCGATTGGAGACTATCTTCACGAGCTCTTTCTCCCTCGAATTCCTCACACTGGGCCTCGCCGGAAACTCCGACCAGAAAGACCGAAAAATCGACCCCAAACTTGACCGAGAATCGCACCTACTTCGAGGCATCCCGTCTCAATTTTTGATCAGTCACTCAGGGCGATTAGTTTCGGTAGGTCAACAGAAAAAGTGAGCTCTCAATCATTCAGTCGAAGAAAAGAAAGCCCGAAGTCTTACATTTTCATTTCATTTTTATAGTGCATCTATCTTAGAGACGGTCGGAAAAGAGAAATTAGTGTTGAATTCCTTCGATCTTCATCCCTATTACTCTTTATTCTTTATTCTTTAATAAAGAAAACTCTTGCTGGTCTTATCGAGTGGAAAGTTCTTATACACATTTTTTTAGATCTTGATTAGACGTATTTTGAGAAGATGTGATAACGTTACTCTAACTGGTGACATGGATTTTCTCCTCAACACTTAATTTGTTGTCAAAAGTGTTGGGATTTTTTTTGTTGTGGAAGTAACATGATGAGGTCTTACTCGTGACATGTACAGAGAGGCCCTCAGCTCAGTCCTTAGCAGGATCCAAAGTCCTACATAAGATCCAGCCGGAAGCCCGTCAACTTTTTCACAGCCGTTACAACCGTTGAGCTCCGCTGATCGATCATCACAAACTACGTTTTCCACATCTTTAAGTTTCACCGCTTCTCTCACAACCTTTGGGTCCGAACAGGTTTTCTTGTCATGTGGGCTGAGAGTTGGTTCAAATCGGCGCAATAACTTTGTTGTGTGTGTATATTTCTGGGCATGCCAACATCAACCAATCCCACATAGTTATGTTATATTACAAGAAGAGCGGGAACGGAGAGAGAAAAATGTGCGATTTCACAAGACTGTAGGTTTTTGTGCTCAGCCAGAACGAATAATTAGTCGTTTATGTAGGTCCCATCATTTGGCTGCTGTGGTTGAATGCTGAGTTGAATTTGGTTTTCCTGACAAGTCAGTAAAAGGGATTGCCAGACCTCCTGACTGGCATCACGTTGAATAATTCCATCGAAAGCTAATCTTTTAAGCTTCTTGAGTCGGCTTGAAGAACTTAGCTGTGCCACGAAGCCAGTCAAGGGAAATTCAAAAAAACGTCCGACAACAAGTGAGATGAGTTCGAAACCGTTCTGGCCCTCATTGTCATCAAATAGATCGAGAGTGAACAAGCTGCCGGAAACCTCGAGCTCTCGCATCTTTCCCAAGTTTGATGCAAACTGGTTCAATATCGGACCCAACGGAGCGTCCTCATCATCCATCGGTCGGTTGTTGGTAACAGATGGGTAGCATGACATATCTGCCACCAAGTCCGCTATCCGAACAGATTCCAGTTCTATACAAGGTTCAAATGCCTCATGAAAGTCTGCCGCCGATATTCCTCGAAGAGCATCTTGGTTTAGACCATCTGGGTTTTCGTAAGACCCTTCAAATACCCACGTGAGTCTTCTGAGGGTTTGGTAGGAGTTGGAGAGGATAAAAGCAAGATGTTGTTGAGTGATCTGTCTAACTCTTCGAATGTGCAAAGATCGCAGGTGGCAAACAGTGGTAAGTTTTTCTCGATTTCCGGACTGTCGATTTGCGTCTTTTTCATCCGAATGTCCTTGCAGTTGAAAGATGGTAAGATATTTTAAGAGAGGAGTATTTTGGAGAAGTTGGACCAGGTCCTGGAAATGAAACCACTCATTCTTGGCATTGGCACGGAATGTGAATGTTGTGAGTCTTGGGAATGTGGTAGACTAGAAGTCCAAGTGGGGCAGTACTATCCAATCTTCACTGGTGACCATTTCGATAAAAAACGACCGAATAGTTTGACTATTCTTTTTGAGTAAATCCCAGAGCTCGTAGTCGCAGCCATCGTGAGCGAAAATTTTAATTCGTCTATAAGCACAAGAACCATCTTGGCCGTGCCGGGGGACGTACATTCGTTGATTATAGAGCGAGATCAGACAGCCTGCGTGTTTCATCCTTGTATCCATCAGGGAGTTATATTTTCGGCTGGGTAATCGGAACTTGATCGAGCTATTCCAGGCCATCTGTTCTGCCTGCAAACGCTCGGCCCACAAAGCCTCCTGAACAGAGAGAGGCCAAGACCAATATGCAGATGAACGAGGGTGATTGTATTCTCGCTCGTCTTCATCAAAGCTGGCAAGCTGACAGATCCGGAGTAACAGCTCGTTCGGCAGACTGTCCATGATTGCCGATAAGAGAATTCGACAGGAAAGTATTGTAGGTGCTTTTAAAGGACGGCCGAGATGTCACTATGATGGTCTTTAATGAACTCAGTAGATTACAGCACAGAATGAATCGACTACTAAAGATAAAAGCCAATTGACTTCGTGGTTGACTTGATTGGATGGTAACTGTTGCGAGTTTACCGTGAGTAGCTTTCGATTGCTCGGATTGGTTGATATGACCGGTGTTGTTGTCTGATCTGTTCTGATGAGTGCGTATAAAATTACAGCCGGCGTGATTTTGGGCCATATGAGACGGTTTTGTGTGTTCTACTGTACTCCGATTGCTTGATCCGCCAGTACTAATACCATCTCTGAATTCTGGATGAAAGTTGATGCTAATTGGAAGGTCAAAAAAATGATAATATGCTTGCATTAGAGACTGCAGGCGATGATCAGGATGTCTAGTTTTTTGTGTCGAGGAAACGCCGGAGAAGAAAGAGACTGGAGCTGGACAAAAGGAAAACGACTAGAGTGCCGGATTTGGGCCACGCCCGGCTCTTGGATGTATGTAGTCAGTCCTATTCACCGCCGATGTCTTCCACGAATCTCGGCGGTTTACCTTTTGCCACCTCACAGTGCAAAACCCTGTACATAATCATGAGGATCCTGATCACAATCAGACGACTTGGTAGTCTATCCATCGAGTGAACATTACGAATTGGCAGAGTTTCAAAGACGGAAGATTTGACCTGATCGCGATCAAGCGATTTGAGCTTGGTACATAAATAGATCCAATCGATCACGATAAATTGAATGTAAAAAGGAATGTGGAGGATGACTCAGGATAACACACCGATCGACACTCGAAGTGTATGTATTGACCAGATGATTCGGTGAGGGCTGAGCACGAGTTCACAAAGATGACGCTGATGGGATGAGTGGTAGATGAGGAAACAAGCACATAAATCACCAGGGTCACAGTGAGCGATGAGCGAGCGGGCAGCCAAGCCAGCCGTATGTAGATTGGCCATTTTCAAGAACTTTTCTGCAGAAAAATAACATCGCAAGAGAGTTGTTAAGGGACTCCGAGGAAGCTTGTGCAATTTAACCAGGTTTGTGTCATCAGGCTGGAATATGGGGCCTCTGCAAAGCCAGACAGGCCTCTTACCTGAGCTCGTCAAGTAGTCCAGTCAGCTGTACTGGGGAGACTGTAATCTACCTTTACCCCACCAAGAAGCTGGGCCCATCAATCCACAGCATCGATCATGAGAGTTTTGGAGATTGGCCGGGCCAGATCATGAGCCGGAATGACGATGGGTGAGGTGCTGGTGACGAACTGGAGAGACCGGATAATTATAATAATTGGAGATCAATTCACAAACTCCAAAAAGTAACCTCTTGACTCCACACACCAGCACTTTCTTCTTTATCATGTTTGTATGGAGATCATTATATAACTCAATCCTGAGCAATTAACTGCAATGCTCCTTCGAAAACTATCTCCCTTCTCTTTACTTTCTTCCTTTGGAAGGCTATTCGATTTGGTCACATCATTCCGTCGATTATGTCGGCCGAGCGGATCTCTTCTTGATTATCTTGTAAATCAGAAAAAAAACCTCACATCTATGAGCACTTTACAACCACATTCGAAGCTTCCGTCATAGAAAAAAAACATAAGACATGAGTTCATTGGCCAAAAAAAAAGGAATAAAATATTGAGATCAAGTAGGACATTTAAAATCTGATAAAATGGATGAATAAAATTGGTCAAGTGAAGTTAAGCAAGAATTCAATCTGAAATCAAATGCCTCATTATAACACACTCAGCCATGCCCTTATTCAAGCAGACAGTCAATCAAAATCAAAGAAGTTGAATTTTAAGTGCTTCACTGAATAATTAATTGGTGCGTGTGAGGAATTACGTATTGAACAAGTGAAGAGAAAGGTTGTGTACTGTGGGAATCAAACCCACAACCTCAGCATTCATGAGTGATGCTCTAACCATCAACACAGCCCACATGCAGGTGACAAAAGTTGAATTTCATCACACTGACAAAATGTGAGGGTTCCGTCCACAGTAACTGCCCCTACTAACGCAGTCACACACTCGATTTTGTCAGCATGATGAAATATGTTTTGTCACCTCCTTGCGCGCTGTGTGAGCTAAGTACACATTGTCCAATGCTGAATACATTTGGTGATGTATGCTTGTGAGATGATGATGATCATGATGTATTGCCTCTAATGCTGTTAGGAAGTCTCACATGGATTTGTTAGCAATGTGGAACAAGCAGTGCCCAGTTTTACATTTCAACAATATGTACCTGTGGGAAATAGGATAAGGGAAAGAATCTTGTGACAGTTTAATGGAGTGAGGAAGTCAGCCAAGGAATTCAGGAGTGGAGCAGTTAGGAGGTTGAACCTGGGTCAATGGAAGAGAGAAGAGAACAGGATGAGAAAAAGGAAAAAAGGAGACTGAGGAAAACAACCGGACTAGAACTAGATACACATGTCACAGGACTATCACAGCTATAGGGCCTCGACACACCCTTATTTCTCATACACCGCCTCACTGATTATTCTTTTGATGACCTCGGCTGGGCCCCTAGAAGATCTTGGGAGGATTCAGTGAGCGCGACATACTCACCTTTGGCTGAGGACAACACAACTGTGTTTTGTTTTTGACTACGCCACCCCACGGTCCCATGAAAATCAACCACCGAGGTGGAATATGAGTTCCAAGACTTCGACCCATTCCAGTTGGAGTCCGAGAACCCAACGAGATCCGATGCCTTATATCCCAAGACCAGTTGTTGTTCGTTAGTGGCACTGATGTAGCGCAGGACGTGTTGTGCAGCTCTTTAGGTTCCTCGAGGAATTGTGACAAGAAGCTTAGACTGAAAGCCAAATCCGGTCGGGTGCATTGCACCAGCCACTGGATGAGCCCGACTACTCGTTGGTAGTTGAATGGAGGTGTTTCCGGCGTTTCAGAGGGAATGGTTTTCAGTGTTTTCCAGCTGGAGGGAAGGGGGATGTGTGTTGTTCTATTGTTGTTGATTTGGAATTCTGTGAGCATTTGGAGAATATATTTGTCTTGGACAAGGGAAATCCATCTGGGGATTAGGTTGATCTGGATACCAAGTGCATATTTGGCTACTCCAAGTCTTCCATGTCGAATACTTTGGAGATTTCTTGTTTGAATTTGTCCGGCCACGTTCTGCTGAAAAGAAGTTCATCGACGTGAACAAACAGGAAGAGTGAATTTGTGGTGTCGGTTGAGTGGTAAAGACATGGATCGGAGTGGGTCGGAACCAAACCAAGACCTTTAAGCGCTTGTGTGAGTGCCTTATTCCAACAACATGGACTCTGCTTGAGACTGTAGAGCGCTTTGTTGAGTTTGAGAACCTGTTTTGGATGATTGTCAAGTCCCTTGGGCGAGTAAATGTAAAGGTTTTCCTCAGGAGTTCCATTGAGGAATGCACACCGGACATCCATTTGATGGACCTTCCAGTTGTTGGTGGCGCAAATGGTGAGCATAATGTGAAGGGAGGTGAGAACACATCCTGGTAATCAATGCCCTCCCGTTGGTGAAAACCCCGTACACACAGCCTTGCTTTGTACTTTGTGAGGTTCCCATCTTGGTCAGTCTTCCTTTTGAAGACCCACCTGGTAGTGAGGGGACAGAAGTTTTCAGGAACCTGGTCAACGGGTGACCACACATTGTGTCAGGCCATGTTCCCTAGTTCAGTCTTGATGGCGTCTTCCCAATGAGCTCAGTCGGGGATAGCAACTGCGGTGTTGTAGGTCCTGGGATTGTTGTTGCTGGGAAAAACAGAATTTGCTGCATGTCTGGTCTGCCTGGAGCCTTGGATGATGTTGGCTGGGTCAATTTTGCTAGAGATATTGTTTGAGGGAACAGAGTCAACCAGGGCCCAATCAAAATGACGCCTGGAGGGTGGGGGAGGGGTGGAGTTGGTAAGGAGGTCAGCCACCTCATCCGCGGAGCTTTGGGATTCTCCGGAGGATTCTGATTGGGATTGTGAGTCAGAGTTGACGGCGGGTGGGACTGGTTGAGTAGCGGGTAGTGCTGCCAGGGGAGATTCAGCATTTTCTGGGGATGCTGTTTCAACAAGTAAGGTGAATAAGTCTTTGGTTGGGTAGTTGCGGGAAACACATGGGGATTGAATTTGACGTGATGGGAAATCACTACTTTACCTGTCTCCTGATCCAAGACGTGGTACAACCTGTGCCCCACTCCATATCCTAGGAAGACTCGTGCTGCTCCTTTACTCCCAAATTTTCCCTGTGACCTATTAAGCAGATAGATAAATTGATAGCCAAAAGGGTTAAGGTGAGCAAGGCTGGGAGTTCTGTTGAACCATTTTGAGTAGGGAGAGTTGAAAGCAATGGATTTACAAGGGGAACAGGTTTCTAAGTAAACTGCACAGTTGACCGCTTTGTCCCAGTACTTGAGGGGCAGACCAGAGTCTTTGAGTAGGCTGAGTCACCTAGCTTTTTCCACGGTGGTGCAGTTTCCGTGCTTGGAAAAAGGGTTTTCTTCAGGATGGTACGGGACAGTGGTAAGGTGTTGGATACTTTTAACCAAGTAAAACAAATTCAAGTCGGCATTTTTGAATTCTGTGCCGTTGTTGGTGTGAAACCCATTACATAGATTTCACTCAAGTATCACATAAGCTTAGATAATTACCAGTAATACTTAATCCTCATTGTTTTGGCACCTGCCTAGTTCAGCAGAGACTCATTTCCTTCCCTCTCCTGAACTAGGTACGCACGTTTCTTATTCTTCTCTCTTTCCTTATCTTTTCCTCTTTCTTCATTTCTTTCCTCTTCTCATCTCAAATGATCAATTTTACAAGAGACTCATTTCCTTCCCTCTCCTGAACTGGAAATTAATCCGCTGCTTAGGTTCTAGAAACATCTCTACAACGTCTTTAAAGACCTTGTTCTAGTGCCCTACTCCATTGTACAGTGAAGAGTCAATCAGGACTCTTACAGTCGGTTACAAGGTGGGAGATTTTGCAGTTCGACTCGTTTTTGATGGTGTGGAAAAGTTCTTCGATGATGAGATTGACATTGCTTTTGTAGGCAAGAAACTTCACCCAGACGTAGTGCGAGAATCTGTCAACTGCTCTCAAGAAGTACTTGAAACCCGAGACGGAGGGAGTGGCGAAAGGCCCGCAGAGGTCAATGTGAAGGAAATCCAGCTTTCGATTTGCTTGAGGAAAATGACCAGGAAATGGGTCCTTATGCCTCTTTGACATGTCACAGGTTGTGCAAGTAAATTCTACACAAGGCAGCTCTGGGAACATCCGATAGAAGTAGTTGACAGAGGGGTGTCCAGAAGCTTGGTGTTTGATGGTCAGCCAGGAGACGTCCATTTTGAGGTTTATGGAGTAAGCTTTGTTGTTAGATGATTCAACGATGAAATTTCCTTCAACAAGGGAACCGAGGTTGTCACAGAGTTTGAACCACCCATCTCCGTTGGACTGTAATGAGTACCCGTTTTGGATGAAAGAGCTGAGGCTAATCAGGTTGGAGGTGAGAGAGGGAACAAAAAGCAAGTTTTGGAGTTGGAGGTGGGTGTGAGGGAGTTCTATGTGGGTGGTTCCTGAACCATGTGCAGAGATTTGAGATCTGTTTGCAAGAAAAATTTGGATAGAGTGGGGAAGAAAGAAGGGTGGTCTCTCCAGAGTTGAGGACAAATTTGAAATTCGGAGACAGGTGAGAGACTTGGAGGGCTCTGGTCGGTTTTTCAGGATTTCTGATCAGGTAGGAGCATTCGGCCTTTGAATGTCTTGTCTTGGGATTGTGCCAGCCAGTAGAACATTTTGGTCTGTTGTATTGAGTTTCAAAGTTTTTCCTGTAAGTGGCTAGAGCTTTTGCATTTTCTGTGGATTCATTGTTTGGATGGATGAAGTTTTGCATGTCCTCGACAAGGACGTTCAGGTTCAATGGGTGTTTGTTGATTTGACACTTCTTAAGGAGGAGTTCGCCTGTGGCTTTGAATTCTTGAGGGAGGTTGAAAAGGACCCTCATTGCAATGACGGAGTCACCTTGTTGTGGTCAATGATCGAGCAGAGAGTTTGACAATTGTCAGAGATATTGTTTAAGGTGGATTTGAGATTATTGGAGGAAATGATTGTAGAAAAGATTCGGTTGAGATAAGTGGCTTGATTTTGAACCATCTTAGGTTGGTAATAGTCATTGAGGAGTTGCCAGAATTTTGATGGATCACTATCAGATTCATGGGTGAACTGGGCGGAAATCTTTGATTTGCAGTTCAGAATTAGGATGGCAATCAGGGTCCGCGGTGTCCCTAAGTTTGGTGTCTTCTTTGGATTCTGATCTATTCACAAGTTTTAGAAGATGTTTGAGCTGAAGTATTGTGGATAGTTTGATTTGCTAGTCTTGGTAGTTAAGACCTGTTAGTTTAGCACTGTCTTTGAGTTTGACGGCAAGTTCAACCATGTTGACTCAATGAGAAGGAACGAACTTGAAATCGATGTCTTTAGTGATGGGGAATGATAAGTCAGGTACTTTTGGTTTTGATGAGGAAGAGTTGTCATCAGATTTGTCAGCCGGATTCATGAGAGTTTATCTGGTCTCACAATCTGTGGGAAAGAATTGTGTGACAGTTTGATGGAGTGAGGAAGTCAGCCAAGGAATTCAGGAGTGTCGGAATAACAGTCCTTCCACTCACTTTCTCCTCAGCTGTACCAGCTTTACAACCTGTCTCATGGCTGTTCCAGCCTTCTGTCTTACCTTTCCCTCTGATCCAGAGAATTCCGCTTCTGCTGTACCAGCATTGTCTTTCATCCTGCTGTACCAGCAGTGTCATCAATTTCATTACTAATGCTTGTAGTTCCTACAAGTTATGCTTGTACCAAGCACTTCTGTCAACCACAACCTGGCCTTTCTTGTTTCTCTTTATTAACCTGTCTAGTTGCCAGTAGTAATAAAATTATCAAGCTTGAGTCATAAATTCTCCCTCATCAATACTGCTCCTTGGTCCTGACCGGCCCCTTAAGTCAGCCCCACTTTCACTGATTCTCATTTCTTAGAGCTGAAATCTGACAAGGAGGTCGAACCTTGTGACAGTTTGAAGGAGTGAGGAAGTCAGCCAAGGAATTCAGGAGTGGAGCAGTTAGGAGGTCGAACCTGGGTCAATGGAAGAGAGAAGAGAACGGGATGAGAAAAAGGAAAAAAAGGAGACTGAGGAAAACAACCGGACTAGAACTAGATACACATGTCACAGGGATATCACGGCTATAGGGCCTCGACACACCCTTATTTCTCATACACCGCCTCACTGATTATTCTTTTGATGACCTCGGTTGGGCCCCTAGAAGTGTTTTGACCTGAAAAGTTCAGTTTTTCCTTCTGTGAGGTTCTTTGTGAGGAGGTCGGCATGCATTCGATTGGTTTGAAGATATTTGAGTTCAATGTTGCCAGTAGTGATATGGTCGCGGAGGAAGTGGGACTTGAAGTTGATATGGAGAGTGCCATGGTGATAGATGGGATTCGAGCCGATTGCCATTGTGCTTTGGTTGTCTGTGTGGATGGTGATTTTATGTTTGGTCTGGAGGAGTTCTTCCAGGACATTCACTGCCCACAGAAGATCTTGGGAGGATTCAGTGAGCGCGACATACTCACCTTTGGCTGAGGACAACACAACTGTGTTTTGTTTTTGACTACGCCACCCCACGGTCCCATGAAAATAAACCACCGAGGCGGAATATGAGTTCCAAGACTTCGACCCATTCCAGTTGGAGTCCGAGAACCCAACAAGATCCGATGCCTTATATCCCAAGACCAGTTGTTGTTCGTTAGTGGCACTGATGTAGCGCAGCTGCGTTATGCGACTCTTTGGGTTCCTCGAGGAATTGTGACAAGAAGCTTAGACTGAAAGCCAAATCCGGTCGGGTGCATTGCACCAGCCACTGGATGAGCCCGACTACTCTTCGTTAGTTGAATGGAGGCGTTTCCGGCGTTTCAGAGGGAATGGTTTTCAGTGTTTTCCAGCTGGAGGGAAGGGGGATGTGTGTTGTTCTATTGTTGTTGATTTGGAATTCTGTGAGCATTGACATAAATTCTCCACAATTCAAGACTAATATTTATTGCCCCCCCCCCCCCCCCAAAAAAAAAGGACCCAGCCTCTGAAGAATTAATTCCCTTTAAATCTCCAAAATTGGGGCAATGCCCTCGATTATATTTTATATCAACAATCAAGAATCAAGACGAGTATGTAGATGATGATCAATTTAGTTAGCCAGACATGTGCATGGGCTAAACAAATCTCCAACTTTCAGTTCGTATCTTTGTTTCTCAAAATTTTGATGGAAGGTGTGTTATATGAATATGTGGGATGGGGTTGATCGGTGACCGTGTGGGTTCGGGCGGAAGTGTTGATGACTCCGTTTCAGTCCGATGAGCCCGAGTCTCTGTATATAAGAATGTGTATAGCAAGTTTCTCTCCATCTCGGATAAACATAATAATATGTACCCAGAATTTCAACCTCCCGAGGCCAAGACTGGTGTCAAGAGGAGGGGCAATAATATTGAGGAGATGGACACAGCTTTGGAGGAATTGGCCGTTTTGATGGACGGTGGGTTCGATCAATCAAACTAATCCGAGACGATTACGGGGGCGGGGAATTATTCAGGTTTGTTTAGATTTAGAAGATGATGATGATGAAAAGTTGCAGATTGCGGGCATGGAAAGCTTGAGGGGAGACGGCGAGAGAGCTGAGAGATGGCTTGGTGTGTGACAAGAAAAGTTTCACATTGGTTGAGAAAATATCAAAATAAAAAGATATTCATGTCAGTTCTTCGAACCCACGACGGAGTGCGTCTGGTCGGCGGTCATCCCTCGTTTGCCTCAGCCAAAACTCGGCCAGTTACCAAAATTGGGACAGTTCCAGTCTGACCTCTCCACATCTTGCATCTCCAATTTCTTTTGTTATTTTTTGTTCTGTTTTTTTTTTCTTTTTTCTTTGGTTGGTTCGGTTGAAGGAACAACACACAGCCTAGTCAAGCTTGCACTCGAACGATCATCGATTCTTGATTTCACACAGAAGAAGATTGAAAAACCGAACCAAGAACGAATACGGAGCAAGCCAAGCCGAATGGTCAACAAGCCTTAATCACCAGCCACTTCGTCCCTCTTGACCCCCACCTTCTCATCATCAGCCAGACAGTCTTGCTCAGCGTAGATCCCTGCACTCTGCCTAGTCTCTCGATCACCCTGCTACCAACGAGCACTCTCTACTGCTCCAACTTCGACGCTCAAACCTCTGCTTCTTCTTGCGAGTCAGCATGAGCCGATACTAAACACCCCGCTCACTGTGCTTTCTTCCCACTCCGTCCTTGCCACCGGATAAAATCAAACCCACACCCAGTGCTCTAAACTCAATCTGCTCAAAACCACCCGGAACTTCATTCACTGTATGTACAGCTCCTCATAATAACTTAAATACTTATTATTATCCACTCCACATCCTATCAACCAGACATACATACATAGTACATCCCTTGACATAAATACTTCACTTGCCCGAGCTCCCAAAGCTAGGTCAGCTGGGTGCCATTCAGACTGTGAGTTCAGCTCAACACCACCTATATCCATCTCCATCTTTTTCTTTCCTTAATCTACCCCATCACAACCTCTAACATCGCGTAAAAGAGTCTGTAGACGGTGACAGGGCAGATTGTACTCCAGTAGTCAAGCTGCTATGAATCTTGTTTATTCATTATCTCGATCTCAGTGCCACACCTATAATACATCATGGGCTGTTCCTCTCCCCTGTACACACCCTCTTTTTCTCTGTTTTTATTTTTTTTCGCCAGCTTCTTTCGTCATGGCTGCTGTCTTCTGGTACAGCTCATCATATTCTGTGCTCATTGACCCCCGCTACAACCCACAGTTTCAGCTCTGGACTGATCCACTACGTTGACAAAACAACTGTTTAATTTTCTGTAGCCCAGCAACTTGCTGTCTTATTAAACATTTTCTTTGCTCTCATACATGTAGAGCCGTCCCCTCTTTCCTAATCCTATTCCCCTATCCGATTCGGGCTTCAATTTTCGTAAGTCCCTTTTGCCCTTTCTCCAACCCTCATCTCGACTCCCTCAGGCTAGCATTGCCTTCTCCTGGTCTGTGCTACGATTCCTTGACTATCGAGGCTCGACTGGCAAGTTGGTATCCATGTCTCATCAACAAGCAATTTGGTTTTAGCGGTCTTCGAATTTATCAATCCGACTCCATGCCTCTTGAGCTTTCTCTCCCTCCACTGAGCTACAACCAAGTCAAAGAAACCACTAGCTTGCGCTCACCCGGCTGAATCCGCTGACTTTCTCCTTTTGCCTAATTCTTCTTTGGCAACCTCCTCGACATCTTCTTCAATAATTAAGCGTGCACATTCCGAATAGCATTCATCATACATTCAACTCGTTCGACATGATTCACGTACACAAACTTCTCCTCGTCACTCTCTTCTGTGCTGCCGCTCAGTCCTTCGCTCAAACTCCCGCCGATGAAGGAGAATCATCTACCTCCGGCGATGTTCCTCTGTACCTGAAGCGCTTTACCTGGCCAAACCTGCCCTACCAGGCCGATACCGGCGATGGTCCCCGTGGTAGACAATCAGGCGAGTCCTGCTTTCTTCATCAACATTATCTCGAAATTCTGTTTTTGGCTGCACGTTCAAGTATTCTCGGCATTTGCCAAGCTCCGCAAAGGCTGTTCATCTTTGACTCACCCATCTATCCGCTCAGCCTTATGATCAGTCTCTAATGAGCTATCGCCTCGCTTCTGGAGCTTAGTTTTCTCCTGTCAACTTTGAACATCATGCTAACTTTGATTTGTTCGATTGTTTAGGTTACAACAGATGTAACGCCACAACCCAGAACCAAGATTCTATGTGTCAGACCACCTTTATGAACTCCATCCAAGATATGTGCTATCTCTCGTATTGGCCACCGCCTATCATCTCCCATACTTATTCTTCAACCCTCTGATAATTACAGTTCTGCTTATGGGGTGCCTCAAAACCAGAGTCGATCGTTGGAAATATTGAAGGCGAGATGGTAGCCTACTGTACCACCAAGAAATTCGGGACCAGACTGATTCCTGCTGGAGCCATCACCGGACTTCAAGTGTTAGCCCTTTTAAACAATTTCTCATTGATCCAAGTCCCAACCTAACTTGAACCTCCTCTCATTGCAGCACCCGTACACCTGGATACATCCAAGCTGTTGGATTTATTCAGCAGACTGCCCTCAATCTCCAAGCCAACGACACCGGTGGTGAAGAGGACCCTCACGGAGCTGATCAACGAGGTAACCCATTGGGTGCGCTGATGTACTCGAGCGCCTTCAACAAACCAGGTGGTCCGGTCTACACCCAGGTGATCGAATGGAGTTATTTCATCGGCGCTGGAGTTTTCTGCTACAAGGCCTGTGATCCAGCCGGCCCTAACGCTGCTCAGCTTTGTCAACGTAAGCCTTTTCTCCCTGTACTTGTTTGACCGGTAGAAGTTCACACGCCGTTGCTTCATACAGACATCTATGATCGAATTGGCTGTACTTACAATGCGCCTGCTCATTACGAATCGATCAACGGTACCTTCCAGTCATGTCAGGGTGAAAACCAATTGCCTGCCGGAACTTACGTTGAGAACGGAGTGACCAAGATCTACCAACAGCCCCCGGAGTCCCTCGGCCCCATCACGTAAGCCTGCCTGATAACTTTGGTGCCGTCACACTTGCACATGCGCTATCGAGCTGATAGAGACTTTGACGTTTCCTGTTCTCAGCTCCATTCCCTACAAGGCCGCCATCCCAGCTGTTACCAACTGTCAAACCTTCACCGACACTAAGGTTTTATGGCCCGACCTTCCTCAGTTGACTCCTATCCAGAATTCGACCACCGCGCCGACCTCGTCGAAGGGCTCCAACACAGCCGCCTCCGGCGGCAAGTCCTCCTCTTCCCCGGCTGCTGGTAATGCCGGCTCAGGTGCATCTATTTTGGCCCTCTCGTCGGCCCTAGCTGGATGCGCATTCCTCGCCGCCGTCATGGTCCTCTGATCCCCTCTAGCATGCCGTGTTTTCCCTCCCTCGACCCTCATCTTTCTTCTCTACCGTCTGGGCTTTGTCTTCTAGCCTTGAAATATGTACGCTTTGTCATGCCGGCCGTCATCATCAATCCAAATCCAGAACAATCGGATGTCTCCTTTTTCTTCTTTGCGTCGATTCGTCTTATCAAAACTTGAGCAAACTCTCTTTTCTCGTATCATGCCAATCGTGGGGAGAGCGATTTCCTCGTTGCTCTTAGCTCTTGCCTTGTTTTGTTGTTGGTGCCACTCTTCGTTTACTTTTGTTAATGTATATTTTATTCATTGACAATTGGTCGTATGGACGTCGGCAAACTTTTTTGTGAATTAATTGTCGTGTCGGTACAGGTCAATCTAACCACACAAGTAGATGCTTCCAGTGACTGTTGCCACACTTGACACTTGCAATTGAAGAAATAAAGTGAAACTGTCTCCCGCCAAGAACAAATATGTTTTCATGTCTGGCCAACAGCTGATGAGTGAAGTCGTTCAGATTATTGAGAAAAGGACAATTTAATCCACCTAAACAAGTATCTAAACCTTCTTCCAAATTACTTGAAATATGAAAGGAGCACATAGTGTAAATTGACAGTCCATTAACAAACACTGCCAGAAAAAGTCAACTGACTGCTGGTAGTTGACTTGGATTATAGTACATGAAAGGCGCTTTTCTGCATGTCAACACTTGCAGCAGTTATGTACACATGTACACAGCGGGACGAAAATTGAACTTGGGGCGCGTGCTTGTGATGTTCCAGTCCCAAACTCGTCACATGACCCGCCTGTCCGACCCCTTGACCCCACAATAAGTCGCGCCACAACGACGGGGTTAAATCCGCCAAAAGTGTAAGGCCAAAAGTAATACCTCAGAGGGATAAAGAGCTGAGAAAACCTTTCTAAGAAGAAAGGTTCGCTACATCCAATCTGAGTTAAGATAGTTTCGGAGAAGTGGAAGTCCCACGAGTTTGTTTTGATAACAAATAGTATTTTTATTCTTTCTTGATGATGTTTTAATATAAACACAAAGTTAATCCCATGAGGGAAAGAAGGACAAATGGGAAACAACAATCTCTTAAATAGTATAGAAAAACGGTCAACAAGAATGACGAATTAACAATGACGTCAATCTTATTTCTGCATCATAACCGTTAAACCGGCTTGGAACTTGACAATGATGTCATCATCATTGTAGCCGGGTGAATTAATGATAGATGTTATTTGCACAATAAGAGAAGTTGTTACAAAAAGGGCCAAGTGCGTCACCGTGATGCCCAAGGGTCAGCATGTTGACATTGCTGGGTCCTCATGGCAAGCCATGATCTGTCCGCGTCCCCAACCTTCAGGGAGCTTGGAAATGTGGCAACGGCTGCGCTGCGGGCGGACGTCATCGTCGTCAACCCTAGCCCTAAACCACATATGTGGACAGCCGGCGGTTTTTTATTCTCACCATCACCAGTAGGGATGCGGTCAACCAAAAGACGTCTGTCGAGCAGGTTCACACATTTTTCCTCATCCCCTTCTCCTTCCCGACTATCTTGTAGCCCCGTCCTTCACAGCCTCATCCATCCACACAACCAGCGTCTTGAATCTTGATTGTTTTGGCAGTCAACCCTCTTTTCATTCCTTCTTTGATCACCCACCGAAGCAAAGGTTTTTTTTGTTGAAGATTGCTCACCAAGCAGATACTGATTGTTCAACGTGCTTTTTACCACCCAACCACCAATATTTCTGATCAATTAGGATCCCCTCAAAGGTCCCTCTAATATTATTCCAGACTCGATGGCTTCACCCCTGTTGAACTCGAGACGGTCTCGGTTGATGATCGTTCGCGATTTTCCCTCCCTAGTTATCAACACGGATTTTATGGGCTGACAAATATGCTTGATCGATCACAGCCCTTTGCAGCAAAGCACCTCCTAAGATCTCATTTTTATATTGTCTCCTTTCTTTTATCCTTGTGTCTTTCTCTTCTCCTTTTTCCTATCATTTAGTTGTACGATGTCTTTTGGAGTCCTCTATTCTCTTGTGACTGTTTTCTAATAAAAATTCACTAGAAAAAAAGCTAGTAAAATCTGGGCGTTGTAAGGGCCAAAGCTCACTGAGCGGCTCGCTCTTAACCGATATGATCCGGAGGGAACCACAGTATCCGCTCCCCATGCGGCTACCAATCAGCCTGGACCAGTAAACGGTCACCTCACAACGCCAGCACCGCAACGCAGGGCTACGACCATGTGATGACACCATGGCGAGGCTCAGAGACGACCGGATGCCGGTGATTCGCAGGGTGTACAATGCGACGGTTTCTGGTGGCCGGGCCACTGACCCAGCATTGTGGGGTCACAGTGGCGGCCAACTTGGCCCACGGTGTAGCTGACTTTTTCTGGCAGTACTTGATGTAGATGTATGTGTACAATGCCCAGAAGTGAGTTTTCATTGCAGAGGTTCTGGACACAAACATCAATTTGTGAGATTGGCTACAGGGATGTAAAATAAGTTCCCAAGAATGAATATGAAAAAAGGAATGGAAAAATAGAAAAATGTGAGTGTAATTTTTTTTGAATTATTGCAAGATTCTTGAGAAATCTGTAATATTGTTCCAACCGAGCCAAGAAAATTGGAGATCATAGTATGGCATGTGATAAGAATGATAAATAATGAAACTTTTCAAATCCATTTCAAATTACTTTCTTGAGGAGTGGGCCACCCACCCATTTCAAACAAAATTCAGGCACTGCAGGCCAAATCAGCACCAATTTGACCCAATTTGTTTGGTCCAATAAAAATAATTTAAAATGGGTTTGGAAGTTTTCATTTTTTATCATTCTTATCACATGCCATACTATGATCCCCAATTTTCTTGGCTTGGTTGGAACAATATTAAAGATTTTCAAAAATCTTGCAATAATTCAAATAATTTTCACACTCACAATTTTTTAGATTTCCATTTTTTTATTTCGTATTCATTCTTGGGAACCTATTTTACACCCCTGTAGCCAATCTCACAAATTCAGGTTTGTGTCCTGAACCTCTGCAATGAAAACTTACTTCTGGGCACTGTACACATGTAGCACTACCAGAAAAAGTGAGGCAACTGACAGCAGTTGACATGCAAGAAGCTCCAACCATACTACAGTTTAAGCGTTGGCCTTACTCCCCTGGTGGAACAATTGAGTGGTGCACTATGCACTTACAACAATGCTCAAGCCCTTTGAACCACCTCACCTCTGTCTTATTGCACAAAGGTCACTAGGACTGTGGAGGTGAGTGAGCTATCCCACTTGGTCATGGAGATACTGAGCTACATGTAAGAATATGCTTTTAGCTCCCAAAGACCAACCACGTCCCGAAAGGGCAATGTTGTGTGTAGACCCAACTGCGGATCATCGTGAGTAACTTTGTCCGCAGCGGTTAGTCAGGAACCTGTCGCGGAAAGGAGAGTCTAATAATAATTCTCTCCCGAACGCGAACAGGAAACCCAAAGACGAATCATAGGTCGGAAGACAAGGAATTCGAAGATAGTCGGATTACGAAACGAAAGTAAGTAATCTTGATAAAGAGCAGAGAGAACAAGCTGGGCAGATGAAACTGACCCGAGTTCTTCCTTTGTTGCAGACCGCAGGCGTTACTCCACAGGATAACAGCTAACAAGCCCAACGATCTCGGATCGTTGCTGGAGAGAATAACTCAGGACTACACCTCAGGTGAGTACCAAGACTAGAGCATAGACTGGACAAGGCAGGCAAAGAACTGACCTTGTTGCTTAAATAGACCAGGAGCAATATGGCTACTTACCGTACGCAATAGACGTCGAGATTGACGAAGACGACTCGCGTAAGTCGGTTAGAAAAGACAGCAAAGAGATTAGCTTGGCTGATGAGAGTGCGAACGACATTCAAATAGAAGCGTGCGCTAGCGCTGACCGAAGCAAGTAGGCAAGGGCCTAAGAGAACAGAAGATAGAGATGGCTCTGTAAGTACACGAGCAAATCAATAGAAAAGGAAGTGAAAAAGGAGCCGACTGGAATGATCGGGTTCATGATCAAGAAAGACTTCTCCCTCTCAAACTCACTCAGCCCCGACCCGTCCTTCCTTCCCTTTTCTTTTTCCATTGTCTCATTTCACTCTCTCTCTTAACCTTCACAGCCGCGCCTGCTTTCAGATACTAGTCTAATTCATTTCTCAAGCTAATTATTCGTTAAAGTCATTTGTTTTTCAGTCTCATTGATTCAATAAATTCCTTTCAGTTTTTGCAAATCTTTTACTACATACCTCCATGACTTGGTCATGGAGGTAATGAGCTACCTCCATGACTTGGTCATGAAAGTAGTGAGCTACCTCCATGACTCGGTCATGGAGGTAGCGAGCCACCACCATGACCGAGTCATGGAGGTAGCGAGCCACCACCATGACCGAGTCATGGAGGTAGTAGGCTACCTCCATGACCGAGTCCTGAGGGTAGCTCACTGCCTCCATGACTCGGTCATGGAGGTAGCGAGCCACCACCATGACCGAGTCATGGAGGTAGTGAGCTACCCCCAGGACTCGGTCATGGAGGTAGCGAGACACCACCATGACCGACTCATGGAGGTAGTGAGCTACCCTCACGACTCGGTCATGGTGGTGGCTCGCTACCTCCATGACCGAGTCATGGAGGCAGTGAGCTACCCCCATGACCGAGTCATGGGGGTAGCAAGTTGGTTCTGAGCCTCCATGACCAATTCTGAGTCATGGGCTTTCACCGTGACCAATTTGCTTATGTCTTTCTGCCGTGGAGGTAGCAAGCCACATCTACAAGCCCAAAGGGGTAGTTTGCTACCTATGTGACCAAGTCATGGAGGTCTTTGTGCCTCCATGACCAAAACATGAGGGTTGTTCATCAGGGGGGTACCGAGCCCTCCATGACTGAGTCATGGAGGTTATAGTGCCTTGGTTGAGCTAGTATAAAGGAGCATGCAGTGTGGGTGCACAAAGGGGAATGTTGAGAAATGTAAATGCATACCTGAATTGAGTGTGATATGGAAAAATGAAGTAAAACCTGAGTAAGAGCAACCACATTGGTAGCGGTTTTAGGCAGGATTAGCATAGTTAATCTTCCCGCTCAACCGCATTGGGCCTGGATTAACTCGGAACAACTGTTCCCAGGAGGCCGATTTGGATTAGCAGGTATCAAATTTGATACCTGCTAATCCAAGGATTAAGAGCAAATTGAATATTCAAAAACACCTGGATTAAGCCCAGATTAAGGGGATATTGTGTGTGATATCACCCCATCTCACAGTCAACTCCCTCGAAATGCCAGCCACACCCTCCACCGGCAATAACACTGGATCCAGAGCCAAACACGCCCAGAGGAAGACAAGCAGCTCGCGAAGAGCTGAGTGGTTATCTCGGAAGACCCCATTCAATCGAACAATCAGAAAGGCGATGATTTCTGGGCCTGTATCCTTGCTGACTTCAACAAGTTTACTGCTGGACCTCGCCCAGATGCTACAGGATTGTCTGTCAGGTAAGTCATCCAAATTGGTGTACTTGCATAGTACTCCTTAACTGATTGCCCTTTCCCTACTCCTTAGATGGAAAGGCTTGCAAAAAGCCTGCCTCAAATTTACTGCGATCTACAACCACATTTCTGAAAACCCGTCGTCAGGTTCTTCACCAGAGGATTGGATGGCTGAGGCCAGAGAACTTTTCTACGAGCACAAAGGCAAACAGTTTACCTATGACCGCGCATGGAATCTTTTGAAAACTATTCCAAAATTCAAAACTCTAGTTTCCAAGGCAAAGAATGGGTGATCATCAAATACAACCTCAACAACATCTGCAGCGGCTCAACCAGCTCCCGATGAAGAAGATTGCCACACCCAAACTCAAAACCATCACCAAGAGGCTGCCCCTATGCAAATTCAAGATGGTGAGGGTTCTTTGATAGACCCTTCACTCCCTCTGTATGCTGGAAAGTTTTATGTTCTCTTTTCAAAGTTTCTCAGTCACTCTCCTGGAAATGTTTTTCTTTTCAACTTTTTCCACCACTTATGCTAAGCTAAGCGATTGTTTACAAAAAAAATGAGAAAAAAAGAGTTGAGAAACAACATTGAGAGTGAAGCAAACAGATGACCGAAATCACGAATGCATGGGTGAATCAAGAAAAAGGAAGAAACAGAGCTTAATCAGATGATTGATCATCACACTCAGACCGGTTAACACATTCAGAACTTGAGGATTCATCATCAGAATCCTTGGATCCCGACTTACGCCACATCAATTTGATCAGATCGTTGGTGAGATTACTATGCATTTCAACCGCTCAGATTCGTTGTTCAACAAGAGTGTAAGGCTGAGATCAAGGAGAAATTATCTTGATTGAAGAGGGTAGAGGAGGGTAATCATGTTCTTTTGGTCTAGATTTGACAATCATGTTATGAAGTATAATGCAAGTCTTCATGATTGCATGTAAATCGCCCGGATACCAGCTCATAGCTGGCTTGGCGACAATTTGAAACTGGCCCTGTAGAATTCCAACAATGCGCTCAATATCTTTGCGGAAAGCTTCTTGTTGTTTGGTGAAGTGTTTGGTTTCCCGGTCTGATGAGTGGAGACACTTCGATTGGATCAAAGTGGCCCATGGATAGTATATTCCATCCACAAGATAGTAAGGCAGTTTGTAAGTGTTTCCTTTGACCTCAAACTCTACCCCCCAAAAAGTCCCAGCAATAAGTGAATAAAAGATTGGTGATCAATCGAGTATGTTTTTATTGTTCAAGCATCCTGCCGTTCCAAAAAAAGAGTGCCAGATCCAGGTGTTCTTTGTCACCGTTGCTTCCAAAACAATTGTTGGTACTTTTTCCTTGCCTGTGTATTGCCCACTCAAAGCTGATGGGCAATTCTTCCAAGCCCAATGCATACAGTTGAGACTACCAATACATCCAGGAAACCCTTGTGCAGTGTTTTCTTGAAGAATATTTTTTAAATCTTCAGTATTTGGAGTACGTAAGTAGTAATGACCGTATGTCTCTTGAATGGCAGCACAAAAGATTTCTAGGTTTCTTCGAGCGGTGGTCTCTGCCAGGCGGCAATACTCATTGGTTGCATCCAGTGGAAGGGCGTAAGCTAGTTGTCAAATTGCTGCCATCAGTTTTTGGTGGGGACTCAGGCCAAATTTACCGGTACAATCCTGTTTTCATTCAATAATGGATCAATCAACTCTTCTTTTATTTCTGGAAACAGAGAGTAGGAAAAAAACTCACAGGTTTCCGGACAAAATATGGATATTGAGCTGTCAGATTACCAAGAATACAGAGAAATAGTCCCTTCTCCATTCGAAATTGACAGCAGAAGTCACGTGAGTTGTACTTTGATTCTTCATTAAAATAATCATTCATCAACTTTTCATGACCTTTGAGATGGCTGCATTCTTTGTTTTGCATCCGAGCAATCTTCACTGGCTGCTTGTCTTTGTTGGAGTCGCTAGAATCAAGGAAGGCGGAGATGTCAATGTCTTCCGCTAGGAGATCCTGGGTTAAACGGCGGCCTTGTTCAATATAACGTTGCGTATTGAAATCGTCATCTTGAAATAACAGTTTTCAAGTGACCATTGTGGTGGTGAATCAATGTGCCTATGCGGATGAAAAAGATTGGTCAAGAGTAACCAGGATACTCCTTGGTTTGTACCGTACTGATGCGGTTGCGGCTTGGGATTAGCGCTAATCCAGGATTAACAGAATCTCTTAATCCTGTATTTAATCCTGAACCGGTGTGGTTGCTCTAACAGGAATAGTATGACTGAAGTTATCACATGTCAACTGAAGGCAGTTGCTTGAATTTTTCTGGCAGTACTTGATGTGGACGTACATACCATAACCTACTCTTGTCAGGCTGGAATTTAGTGGGAGAATCACTTGTAAACAAACTCCCTGCACACCCTTCCATTTATGGGTGGTTCAAATCACACAGCATACTTGGATGTTCACAATAAGAAAACTTGATTGTTTGTCTGTCACCACCCAAAAATTCCGAGACTCTGTGAGTTGAGAATTGATAAAAAACCCACTATGTTGGAATGTGTTGTTGTGTTTTTTGGACTGAAACCACATCATGCAAAATGACTCCTGAATCTTGGGAGAACGACTCCCACGACCACCCCAACGTCAATTCTGGGTGTTGTTCTTCCGATTCCCACCGCGAGACAGGGAGTCGTCCGTCTAATTAAAAAATAAGAAAAATAATAAAAAAAAGGGAGTCGTCTCCCCAATCTGCCGAGTCCGATGGCAGATTTGGGAGTTTCCGGGCCTCCCTGACCAGAAGGAAGTCCCTCCGGTCAAAGAGGGACAACAACCTCTTGGACAGGAAGGATTTCCTTCCTGTCAATGAGGTTCAAGTACCTCATTGACCAGAAGGAAATCCTTCCGCTCAAGATGGGACATGAACCTCTTGGACCGGAAGGAAATCCTTCCTGTCAATGAGGCTCAAGTACCTCATTGACAGGAAGGAAATTCTTCCAGTCAATGAGGCTCAAGAACCTCATTGACCGGAAGGAAATCCCTCCGGTCAAAATGGGACATGAACCTCTTGGACTGGAAGGAAATCCTTCCGGTCAATGAGGTTCAAGTACCTCATCGGCTGGAAGGATTTCTTTCCAGCTGATGTGGTTCAAGTACCTGACCAACTGGAAGTATTTCCTCCCTGTCCATGAGGTATTTGTGCCTCTTTGACCTGAAGGAAGTCCCTGCGATCAAAGAGGGACAAGAACCTCTTTGACTGGAAGGATTTCCTTCCGGTCCTAGAGGTTCAAGTCCCATTTTGACCAGAAGGATTTCCTTCCGGTCAATGAGGTACTTGAGCCTCATTGACTGGAAGGATTTCCTTCTGGTCAATGAGGTACTTGAACCTCATTGACCGGAAGTATTTCCTTCCGGTCCAAGAGGTTCATGTCCCATCTCAACCAGAAGGATTTCCTTCTGGTCAATAAGGTACTTGAACCTCATTGACCGGAAGGAAATCCTTCCGGTCCAAGAGGTTGTTGTCCCTCTTTGACCGGAGGGACTTCCTTCTGGTCAAGGAGGCCCAGCGACTCCCAAATCTGCCATCGGAACTGGCAGATTGGGGAGACAACTCCCTTTTTTATTATTATTTTTTAATTAGCCGGACAACTCCCTGTCTCGCGGTGGGAATCAGAAGAACGACTCCCAGAATTGATGTTGGGGTGGTTGTTCTCCCAAGATTCGGGAGTCGTTTTTCCGAGTCCCCAAAACAAAAAGGACATATTATAATTAGTAAGCACTGTTCTGAATTTCTTTTTTGGGGATCCATGTCGTGATCAGTCAACCTTTGATATAGAGGGTTCGACATGCGACCCACCCGGATTGAAGGTGCGACCCATGGGACGTTGATGGGTCGCATATTCAAAATACCGGTCGGAATGATGGATTGCGCGTACAGACCCCCAATCCCCTGTTGGGGTGGGTCCCGCATTAAAAAAACCCATTGAAAAGATGGGTCGTGGGTTCAATTTTTCGAAATTTCCCAAGTTATTGACCCATCTTAAGATTGCCATAACTCTGGCATTACACAACATAAATGCATGAAAATTGCATCAAAAGAAAGCTGAAACCTTGATCCTTTTTCTGACCAAACATAATCATGTCAGAATGCATGTGCCCTGAGAATTAAAGGACTCAAGCCTCTGAGGCAGTATTAAGATAGGATGTGTGGTGTAAAAAGTTTGTTAACAAAACATATCAGCTGTAAAAATTGAATTAAGCAATATTACATGTGTAGATTAATATTTAGTCACTTTTTTTAAAATGAATACACTTCAAAATATTGAAATAAACCTTTGAAGCAGAGCAAGAAATAGGGTCATCAACACACAACCCACCGGTTTTGAGGGTACAACACGTCAGATGTCAATGGGTGGGTTGAAGGTTCCAAAACACAGTCATAATTCTGGGTCGTGCGTACAAACCCCCAAAACTGCTTTGAGGTGGGTTGAAGGTTCAATTATTCTGGCTGTTGTGGTTATTGTAACAATAACAGCACCAAAACTGTTACATTAGTGTTATCCACAACATAATTTCCCATTGTAGTCCATACAGCATAGTCCATAAGCCACAAAGAATAAACAATGAACCTAAACCCTTATAACATTACATGATTCATAAGCCACAAGCTCTAATTGATAAACCATACTCCTTACTCCCTAAGCCATGAATAATAAAAAATTAACCCAAATAATTATAATCTTTCATTTATTAAACTA
Organism: Puccinia horiana; assembly: GCA_001624995.1. Lineage (NCBI taxonomy): Eukaryota > Fungi > Basidiomycota > Pucciniomycetes > Pucciniales > Pucciniaceae > Puccinia > Puccinia horiana. The sequence continues at coordinate 298,529 of LWDY01000032.1, read as the reverse complement.
GCTTTGATGTTGTGTTGGATTTGTGCACTGTTTTTGAGCCCAGGTGCAAGCTTTGTACATTCTGAGTGACAAATGGTGGTATAAATGGCAACATAATTAAGTCAGGCTTCAGCAAATTAAAGATTTCAAACAATATTTTCAATTCAATTCCAGTTAACATGTTTTTTCTCTCATTTCTTATTCATGTTTCTTTCTTCTCATTTCTTTCTTTTTCATTTTTTTCATTTTCTTTCTTTCATTTATTTCTTTCTTTCATTTATTTTTTTTCTTTGTTTTATCCTTCATTTATTTTTCCTTTTTATCTCTCTCCATGACTTTTTTTTTGATGTTTTTGGTTCAGGGGTTCATTTTGTACCCGCGACCCTCATTTCTGGTAAGGAAATTGAAGGAACGACCCATAGGGATCGAATTTTTGCAAATTCAACTCGCAACCCCCAACTCCGACAGGTTTTTTGAAGGTGTGACTCACCCGATGGTCTGGCGACCGAAAGGGTGGGTCACACGTTCAAAAAGGGTGGGTCACATGTTGAACCCTCTTGATATATAGATAGCTGTTTATAACCGGCCTCCAGATCATGACCAGGTTATACCAAATTTGGAGGGTATATAAATATGTGCATCTCTGTTAAACAGATATTTGACTCACACTTTTTTGTGGTTTTCATTTTTGATTGTGATTTCTTTTTTTTTTTTTTTTTTTTGGGGGGGGGTTATTTCTAAGTATAGTAAAGACACACTTTCATGCTTTTCAAGTACATGAGTTCCCCTTTGCCTGGTGAGGCCCAAAAAAAGCCCGAGTCAAGCCCCCCTGCACTACACACAACAAATATGGAGCTTTTCTGGGGGAATGGCATCTTTGGTGGGCTCTCTTTATAGTCAAGGGGAGAGCCTCATCGCACATGGCAAGTCCAGTACCCAGACCGGACTGAGGCTCTCAATGTTGGCTTAGGTACAGCCTGTACCCATACCAATGAGTGCTTCATTGGTTTGGGCACAGGCTGTACATACCCAACCCTATGAGGGTCTTGTTGGTTTGGGTACGGCCTGTACCCAAGCCTACAAGGGTTGCATTGGCTTGGGTATGGCATGTGCCCAAGCCTTTGAGGGTCTCTTTGAGTTGGGTACAGCCTGTACCCAACCTGATCAAGATCCCCAGTTCGGTCCTTGGAGGGAGAACAAGAGTAAACACCCTCTTCAATGACCAATCAGTCATGAGAGGGAGTGAACACCCCCTCCAATGACCAACCAGTCGTGAGGGAGTAAGCATTCCCTCTCATGACCAACACCCCCTCAACGGACCGATTGGTCATCTGACTCACGGAGGGAGTGTTTACTTCCACTCATGACCGGTTGGTCATCAGAGGGAATGCTTACTCCCTCTAACGACCAACCAGTCATGATAGGGAACGTTCCAGATCCAAACCTCAACTGACTCTCATCCTCATCATCCAACAGACAGAACAAGAAACCATCCACTACCGTAGCCTCCTAAATACCACCACCAACTCACCTCTTCACTGAAGCCTTTACATTCCAAGCGGGCCACCCTTACCCTTGGCGTACTCCCAAACCCCAGCTCTCAATCCTCTTATTTGCCAAACTCACTAGGATTTGGAAAATCTTCATTTCAGACCTTTGGTCGAGTCAGCGATCATTCTCAGCCTCTATCCCTAGGTATCTTTTTGAATCGATTTATTCACTGTACTTACACATCAAGTGGCCTTCAAACTGCAAGCCGATATCAGATTTTCATTTTTCATCAATCCAATCAAGCCAGGACTTGTTGAACGTCTGGGAAGGCAAATGGATGATCAGGCTTAAAAACATCTAAATGTGTCCTACATACATAAAAAGAAAGCCATTGTTAAACAACTTATCATGTGTCTGGAATGCAAAGATTATTTTTCTCTTTTGTCTTGAGAGCATCTCGATGACACTTGCTCACCGGAACGTTTCCTCTCCTTGGGCAGGTTCCAACCTGCTCATTGAGAGGTTTCCTCCCGACAAGCAGGTGCCAGCCTGCTCATCGAGAGGTTTCCTCTCAACAAGCAGGTGCCAGCCTGCTCATCAAGAGGTTTCCTCTCAACAAGCAGGTGCCAGCCTGCTCACCGAGAGGAATCCTCTTGGCTAGCTGGTGTCTACGTGCTCGCCAAGAGGATTCCTCTTGGCAGGCAGGTGTCTACCTGCTCCCGGAGAAAAATCCTCTTGGCAAGCAGTTGTCTACTTCACTGAGGGAAATCCTCTTGGAAAGCAGGTGCTACTTGCTCACTGAGAGAATTCCTCTAGCGTAAGAGGACTTACCCGCTGATGAAGCTGGAGTGATTTATTACGATAGAAACCTGCGGCCAGATCTGTCAAAAATACCAAAGAAAAGAATGAAAAGCAACAACAAAAACTAAAGACTGTAAGAGCATCAGAAAAGAAACCAACCCCAAAAATATCTTTCAGTTACAAAAAGACAGCTAATAAGAATGGAAGGTAGTTATCAGGTATTGAATTGAGGAATATGAATACACCAGAAATGAGATGTCAGTTAAGGTTTGGTTTAACTGGTTGTTTTGAGATGTACAAGCCTCACCATATTGGACTTGAAGGCTTTGTTGAGTGAAGTGATAGTTGTAGGATGGTGAAAGTCATAGGATGAGATGAAGAATGGAAAGTAGAAAGGGGCATATGTAGTTTGGAAAAGGAGATATATGAAGGGCAGTTGATTGGTGAGTGAAAAGAAGTGATTTGACAATACTTGTTGAGAGGGATCAATGTTTTGAAGATGAGTTTTGTTGAGAATTCGGAATCAATCTGTTTCCATCTTCCTGACTAAGACCAGTTGAACTTTCAGATTAGGTTTCAGTTAGTGAGATTGGTTAGATGTATTTTGTTGGAATTTCAAACAAGTTAGACCATCACCACTGCCACTGCTAAACTGAGTGGCTATACTATGTTTAGCATAGCCACTGGAGCTTCTAAATGGCCTCAAAATATTGTAAATTGGCCCTGAGCTGCTATAGCATTACTACATGTAGAAATTCTATAGTAGCGCATCACTTCAAGTCTCACAAGACTATCCTGTGATCCTACACACCTCCAATCCGCTAATCAGCACCCATACATACACTACTCCCCCTTTCACAACTTGGGATACCAGGTTTTGTAGCTCGCAGTGCAAGACAACCCCAAAGCCAGCTGCTAAAGCTGTGGTGCAGCTGCCAAGCTCATCACATTTAGTAGCTTGAATGACTACACCCAGGGGAGATGGACTTACACTGAAAAGTTCAAAGCTTCACAGGAGATAATAACTGCAAGGGAAAGTATAAATTTATTAAAATAGTTTGGTAAAATTGGGTTGGAATAGGGTGTACATGGAGGGAAGGATGGGGATTGACTTGATTTGATTCAGCAGGAAAGGCAAAAACGTGACCCAACTAGGAAAGCCACTGGAAAAATGTGAAGTTTTCATGGATTCATCACCAGATCAAATCAATAATCATATGATTACAAGTGACATCCAAAAGTAAAAAGTGGCCTTGGTAGTTTGGTATGTCACTTGCAAGTTGCAATAAAATGGTTATTCATTATTCCTGGTGCATGGTGGGTTGACATGAACAAAGAGTAACTATTGAGGGAGTACAAGTGGGCTTGAATCTCCACAAAGAAGTTGGGCTTCAAATGAAGCGTACATCTTGACAACTGAAAGAGGGGGCAGAGAAGCCGCCTTGAACTCTAGTTTGGTTTAAGTGTTGACTGTAGATTTCATCAGGATAAAAAAAAAAGAACCAACAACTTTGTAGATTTAAACTAAAAGATATAGTATTTCTTTTGTGTTGAAACAAAAATACAAATTCATGTTTTTTTTCTTATTCTACATAAATACCTGTACTATCATCACAAGCCTTCAGAAACAAGAGTCGGATGCAAAAGGTTTTCTTGTTTTATGCATATAAATAATTCAGAAGTTGAAGATTAAAAATTGGCTGTATTCATGACATTGGTTGTAAGAATATACAAATTGGTTGAATAAAATTAAACAGATTAAAATCCTTAGTTCACACAGATTGAGCCACCGTTAAGGATGCTCTTACAGAAAGCTTGAATTTATAAATGGGGAAAGCTTTGTAATGAGAGGCTGTTGAGGTGAGAGAATAGGAGAATGATTATGGCCAAGGAGCTTGATTGAGGGGCTTTTTATTTCTTTTTTGTCAAGGAGTGAAAGAAGAAAGACTTAAACTTGATCATTAATTTCAAATGAGAGGGAGAGAGAAAGATTTAAGAAGCTTTCATCTGTCACAACATGTGACAGGACTGAAAACTCATCTGTGAAGCTACAAAGTAAACATGACAATTCATCTTCCAAACTTAAACCACACTTTCAAGAGGAAGGACTATCACCAGAGGGGAATAGTAATTTTCATCTGAATTCTGGAAACTACACTTTCCAGCACCAAAACCAATCAGAACAGGAAGACTATTATTTATTTCAAGCTACTTGTGGAATTTATGAGTGAGCAATGAAGAACTGAGAGGGGAGAAATGGGACAGGGGACTGGGGCCTGAATTCTGGAGGATGTCAAACACATTGGCAGGGATTATCAAAGGTGTCAATGTATGCGTTATGCACATATGCTGATGTGAGCTACCTCAATAGGCATGATTATGTATTGAGTGTAATGCATATGTCACCCAACAAGTATGTTCACTAGTAGCTATGGTGCTTATACATTTTTGTCCACAAGTTTAGGCTCAGCTGATTGTGAGTCATTTCTCTTGATGGAAATGCAACCAATGGTGGGTCGCTACGCTACCCGTAGCGGGTAGTGTAGCGCTAACCGCTAACAGCTAATGGCTTTTGCCGTAGCTGTTAGCTGTTCAATCGCTATCGCTACAGTGATTGTTAGCGGTAAAAAGCCTCTAAAATGTCGCTACATGGGCTGTAGCGCAGCGTAGCGGCCCTTAGGACCGCTACATCATCGGCCCTTAGGACTGCTACAGCATCGGCAACAAAAAATTGCAGCCGCTACACTACACTATTATGGGCAAATAGCGTAGTGACCCATCGCAGATGCAACCAAAGCACTGCCCATAAAAAGTGTGTGCATTTGCGCATCCAATGTGCAAATCTAAGGTAAGAAAACCAGTGGAAGACTTTTTGCAAATCACAGAAAGCAGGTGAAGATAGTTTAAAAATTGTAGAAATCAGCAGATGAATTTTTGAAAATTGAAGAAAGTAGTGGGTGGCTTGTTTGCAAATTTCAGAAAGCAGCAGGTGAACTTTTGAAAGTTTCAGAAAGCAGTGGATGAATGTCTGCAAATTTCAGAAAGCACAAGGACCCGCAAATCATGGACGGGGTGTACCGGAGCACTGGGCAGATTTCAACAGCAATATAATGGGCCAACATTACCCAAGGAAGGGTGTGGACATATGGATGAGAGAGCTGAGTAATGTGGCATGTGGAAAGAAGGTTTGGAGGCTTTTCAAGGGGTTGAAAATAGCAGATGTTCCAAAGTGTGGCAGCATAACTCGTATTTTCAGCCTGAAAACGCTGTAGCATTAGCGTCTTTTCTAGCGCCACTATGCTGCACTTTTTTCCACTAAAAACAGCTGTAAAACAGCATAACAACAGCCTTTTTGAGGCCAGGGCGCATAGCAATAGCGCAAAGCCCGCTAACAGCCAACAGAAAACCTGTTAGCTGTTAGCAGAATTATGCTGCGCTATGCTACTCCTACCGCTACGGTTAGTGTAGCGGGCCCACTGTTGGTTTCACTGACACATTACTCAGATCTCTTCAGAGGTTCCACTGCCAGCATTATTAGCTGGGTTAAGGCTAACCTGATTAAACTTAGGTACACTTTACCCAGTTAAAATGGGTTTGGATTCCAATCTATGGAATATAAATCCTAGGTACCTTTGCTTCATATTTCATTTGAGATGAAACCAAGTTTTACTGGGTTGAGTATATTCCAGTTAAAACTTAAACCCAGCTTTTAATGCTAATAATAAACATATCAAAAGTTATGAATTAATTTTAAAACTTGAAGAAAAATTAACAAAATTACGGTATATTCTCCATCTAGGCTAAAACCTACATAGGGTCACCTGCTGGAAGTACTGCTAAATTCCTACTCTTTCATGTTGTAAAGTGTGCAACACATGTTCTCGACTACAATCCACCTACAAGAATATAAAAATAATACACAGGGTGAGTGTTTGGGGACCAAGTATATATGCACATGAAACTCCAAACACACATTTTTGGACTCTTTGGACTGCCAGCTTTCCAAAAATATCATCTGCATGCCTATAACGTGCACCCAAAAAAAGTATGAATTTCTCCTAGCTTAACACAAGCCCCTCCATTGGAGCTTGCAAAGTGAGCCTCCGAAGGAGGGGCGTGCAACTAATCCCCATTCTCTGGTGCGGACGGTATGGCTTTACAGCCGTGTCCAACACAAAAATTCATTAGATCTGTCATGTGTGGAGAATGAGAGCTTGATAGGCAGCATTTGTGCCTTTTTCCTCATATTTTTTTTCTTAAAAAGTTATTAACAAGTACTTCTTCCTTGAAGTCTTGCACCAAGTTGCTTTGGAGCTGAAGTATTGGGTAGGCAGGCAGACTGCATGAGAAACAAGTTTCAGACTCAAAGAAAAACCCATAATTCATAAATTTTGTGGGTTTTTAGGACGTACTACAAAGAGGCACATGTGCCTTGCGGTGGCCAGATTTACTCATAGAGAGGGCAAGCTCCAGGGCTACACTATGGTACCAGCGGTTAGCAAAACTTCCATAGGGAAGATGGTATTTTTGGATGTGCATTTTTTTACCACCAAAATATCCAAACCGTCCGCGCCAGAAAGTGGACATTAGGCGCAAGCCGCTCCTTTGGAGTCTTGCTTTGCGAGTGGCGCCCACGCCAGCCTTTTAGGTCACTGGCCCTCCTATCGAGGAGCATGTGTTAAGCTAGGAATTTCTCATAGTCCGAGGTTTGGAACATGTACTTTGGTAAGCCATGGTATCACTACAAACTTTACCAATTTCACCTAAAAGAAAAACCACATTAATGATGGGAATAATAATACATTTTCAAATATTTATTCTGCAAAAAAACAAGCCTGCATCAATTTTCATGACATTTCATCAACATATCTGTGACATGCCCCAGGATGTTTTCTGGTGATTCTGAAGCAAATTGAAGAAACAATATTTGTGACATATCTGTGACATGTCTGCATCTAAGCCATCCCAGGGCTGTCACACTGATGTCACGCAAAATAATTTTTCCATATGGTTGGTAAATTACCAGAAAACATCATTGGGCATTTCACGCATATGTTGATGAAATGTCACTCAAATGTAACCAAAATTACTGCAGGTTTGTTTTATTGCAAAAATAATATTTGAGAGCATCCACCCTTGTCTTGGTAAACCCGCTTGGTAAAACCCGCTCGATAAGCGGGTTTTAACCAACTTGAGACCCAAATTCCACCTCCGTGCCCTAGTCAGGGCTCGGTAAGCAAATCGGTCTGGCTCACTAGATTTACGAATCACTACCAAGCCTCGGTAAGTAACTCTTACCAAATTGGTTTTTCTTGGTGTAACTCTTCCACACAGCCATGGCCACCCCACCCACACCTATCAACGCTTCTTCCACCCCCCAAAGTAAATACACTCTTCTTAATGACCGGTATCAACCGGTCATTGAGGGGGAGTACACTCTCCCTTAATGATTGACATCGACCTGTCCCTGTCATTGGGGGAGAGGACACTCTCCCTTAATGACCGGTATTGACTGGTCATTGAGGAAGAGTCTGTACACTCTCCCTTAATGACCGGTATCGGCCTGTGTCGACCAGTCATTGAGGGAAAGTGTACATACTCTCCTCAACAACCGGTCAATACTGGTCATTCAGAAGAGTACACTCTCCCTTAATGACCGGTATCAACTGGTCATTGGGGGAGAGCGTACCATCTTCAACGACTGGTTGATACCGATCATTGAGGGGGAGAGTTCACTCTCCTCAATGGCCGGTTGATACCATTCATTGAGGGAGAGTGTACTCCCAATGACCAGTATTGACCGGTCATTGAGTTAAGGAGTGGTACTGTGTATGACCTCTTGCTACTGGTCATTGAGGAGGATGTGGTCGAGGTGATCCATGAACCGCCTTGATTTTCAAGAGTTGTGTAATTTTAACCTTGACAGGAGGGTTCCGGCACACTCGGTAGCTAGGAAGATCTTGCTTACCGAGCTGTTGCGGACCAATGAGGGTTTTGGGCTCTCCCCTAGGTAGCTATACAGACCCACGGGGCTTGGTAGCTTGCGAACTTTACCTAAAGAGTTACCCACACGATGGTGGATGCTCTGAAAGAGTATTATTATTCCCATCATTAATTGGGGTTTTCTTTTGGGTGAAATTGGGAAAGTTTGTAGTGTATGGTCTTATAGAGCCATAGTATGGACTTAGAAGACCATAGCATAGACTTGTAAGAACATAGTATGGACTTAGAAGACCATATAATGGACTTATAAGACCACAGCATGGTCTTAATAATTATGTGTGTATTGTATGGATTATGCCGAAATTTGGAACACCCCCCCCAGGGTGTAGTCAAGAACATGTGTTGCACACTGTACTTCTAGATCACTCACAATGTTGCAGGTACCACGGCACTAGGAGGGCTGCTGGTGTCAATAGGACCAGATATGGACCCAAAATTGAGGTGTGGTGTATAGTTTAGAAGTTAGACCCAGCTTGGACACAGGGTAGTTCACAATATTTTTCTTTTTCACTTCCAAACCCCCTTTTTGAAAATATTTCTTACCAAACTTTACCCACTGTGAAAAATTGTTTAAATTTTACGCTGAAAATCACTTGAGTAAATGTAATACATGCAATATCAGGTAGGATATGTAGTCAAGATTAATTCATGCTACAACAGGCTTGTGGATATTCATTGGAGATAGGCTTGAAAGAAAACTTGTGTACAAACAAATCGGAAAAACGTCAGCAAGAAGTAGAAAGAGAACGAGGAACGTAAGTGCAGTGTACTTTAGTGCACTCAATTATAGAAAGATGAGGGTTTTGTGAGAACGAGCAAGAAGACACTCAAGGGCAATGGTAAAGAGAGAGAGAGAAAGAGAGAGAGAGATGAAGAGAAGAGGAAGGCTAGCATCAAATGAAGATTTGGAGCTCAGAGCAAGTAGGAAGTCAGGAAAGACGTGCGAGGGTAAGTTTCAGTAATCGAGCCCGACGTCTGTACAAGCCATGTGCTCGTCGTCTGGGGTAAAGGCACGTATGGAGACTAAAGTAAAATTCAGAATTGGGAGCTCAGAGTGAGTCGAAAGAAGAAAGTGCAAGCGTGAGGGGACGTTCAAGATTTCAAGAAATCGAGCACGACGTCTGCACAAGCCATATCATCGTCGTCTTGGGTGAAGGCACGCGCTTCGACCTTGTACTTAGCATGCGGGATCTCCTTCGGTAGGTCGACTACTTGTACGATATCGTAATGGCCGGGCTGGATGGGGCATTGGAGGGTGGCGTTTGCTTTTGATCTGGGGAGAGGAACAATAGTCGAAAACATGCTTTGTCAGGGTCTATCATCACTTGTTTCTTCGAAAGAGTCAGGATGACCAACAGTTCTTCGCAAATATCAAATCGTTTCTGGATTAATTTGATGTACGATCCAAGTTTGACCACCACGTCTGCATAGGCGCCCTCCTGAGAAAGCAAGTGTACCAGAGTCAGATAATCAAGTGAAAGTATCAACGCAGGTCGTTGGATCCGGGAGGGATGTGGGGTCTTACCTCAATTGATTGGTGGACGGTACCAGAGCCACGGATCGTCAGTTTGTGGCCGGGTTCGGGCGGGTTAGGATCAACCTCAAAACTTTCGATTGTCACCGCGTCACCGGCTTGACCTGAAAGAGACGACAAAAGTGATATCAGCCGAGATTCTGAAGATAGAAGAGATGGCAATAAGGGAACAAACCGCAATCGTCGAAGGTGAGCACAGTCTGGGCGCTTGGGTCATCGGAACCACTGCTATCGTAATTGAGATTCTTCATGAACTTGTTCGAGAGTTGTGAGATCGAGTCAGACTGTAAGAAACTGCTCTGGGATGTCCGTTGTTGGGTGTTCTCGGAGGCGAGTTTGGACTTGAATTGCCATCCATTGACGGCTGAGGACGAGGATGGGACGGCCCAGTTGACGGTGATTAGGCAAAAAAACAGGCATATGAGGTTGTTCATGTTGTTGGTTCGGCAGTCCTCGTTTTTTGGCGAGTGAGGTTGGTGACGGAAGGGAAGTGCATGCCGCCTGGACAGCTTCACAGTATACTGCAGTCAGCGAGCGCGCCGCACCCCGCGAGCAATTACGCCACAGCCTGCGCAGTCTCATTCAAAAACCTTCTGCACAATTCATCCCACTACCAGCAGTCTCCAGCCGACCCGATTATTCCCACAAGTCCTGTAGTGGGGTTGGTGAAACCAGCGGGTCTGCATCCATCTGCCACTGGCCGCAGGACCGGACCACTCTTTCACTATTTGGACATGTCCTCTGAGCTTATTAGGGGGACTGAAAGTTGCGCCAAGTTGACTTGCCTGCCAATTGACAAGTCTCTCTGCAAGGCCCCTGTCAACGGTGGGTCAGCTACGCTACATGTATTGTTAGCGTAGTGTAGTGTTAGATTTTTCAGCTATGCTAACATACCGCTAACGTTAGCGGCATGATTTGGCCAACTAACACTAACTTTTTTTTGTTAGTTGGTAGCGTAGCGTTAGCTGAGGTCAGGAAAAAAAATAACGCTACCTGAAATTTGTGTTAGTGGTGTTAGTGGTTGAAAAAGTTACGCTAAACTTTTGATTTTTTTTGTTAGTTGATAGCGTAGCGTTAGCTGGGGTCAGGCAAAAAGAACTAACACTACCAGAAATCTGTGTTAGTGGTGTTGTAGCGGTGATAGTGGTTGAAAAAGTTACTTTGTCAGAAAAGCAAAGAGCATCAAAGGAAGGTAGGTTATATTTTTTTGTGAAAGACTAGTTCTTGAGGAATGGAATTGGAGCCATTTCTTTGAAATAACAGTCAATGATTTCACCAGCACGGCCTGACTTCTGGAAGTGACTATCATACTTGTCCCTCATACCAGAAAGAAAGGCTTTGATGTATTGCCCAACTATTTGCATAAAGTCAGAAGACTTTTGCCATCCAATGGCCCACATCTTTCCACCCCACAAGTGGGTGGAGTAAGCCACAGGACTGATGAACTCTTGGGATTCATGGAGAAATGTTGATAAAAATTTCAAATTGTCTAGACCCTTTTCCGTCAACTTGTCCCAGGGAATAAACTTGATTATTGCAATAATCAAATCTGGCTCTTCAGAATCAACACTGACACAGCAGCTGTAAGGGTTATGTCCCTCACTGATCTATTGTTGACAGGACGGAGGCACAGGCTAGGATTCTAGAACCAAAGTAGGGGTTTGTATTCCAAAACTAGACGGTGGAGAGAAGAACTCTCGTAAGTACATGTAGTCAGGCGGTAAAGGATGAAAGGAAATGAGGAAGGGAGAAAGTGATGGAGAGAGAGAGCTGGAGAACACTTACCTAGACGGTGGAGAGAAGAACTCTGCCGTCTAGGTGAAGCCTAAGTACAAGTCATGCTTAGGTAATCCAGTCTGTTGGACCTTGTGAAACCCACAAGACAAGGGGGGCTTCACAGCAGCCTTTATTCAAAAGAAAGAATGTTGAATCGACAGTCTTCCACGCAGGTTTGACTTCAGCTGGAGTGGGGTGGCGGGTAGGTCTTTGTTTTTGGTCCAGAGGGATCTGGGGATACAAGTTGAGTTGGCTATAGCTCACCCTCTCCCATTGGATGGGATGGGTAGATGATTTTGGTGTGCCATTGTGCCCAATGGTGTTTTCCTGTAAGCTAGCATGCTTTTCAGCTTTCTTTTTTTGCTTATTTTGTTCCTTGGTCATCCTTTTTGATAAATTATGACAACTACGCGGTTGCGATCATCCATACGGTATTCAAAGTCCGGACATTTGGGTTGGCCCGGAGTTATCATAATTTATCAAGCAGGAATAACACAGGAAAACAGCAAAATTGAAAACAAAGGAAGTTTGAATCAGTATGGCTGTATAGCTGTCAAAAAAAATCAGAGCTCCTATGGTCTATTGATTCTCATGGCAACAGATAGGGTTCCTAAACATAGAGAATTTGGTCAGCAATCAGGTTGCTTGCAAACATGAAAAAAATTACTTGTTTTAGCAAAATGGAAGAATGTTTGCAGTGATGCAGTTTATGGGTGTGTGCTCGGTAGCTGAGGCTATAAGGTTGAAGGTTAATTCCGGTAGGTATTGGTTGTCTATGGAGTTGAGAGGGTAGCTGGAAATGTCTGAAAACTGACCAGGGTAGCAGAATGGCTGGTATCTATCACCTGTGGGGCTGAGCTTCAATCACCGAATAGATCTAGATCTCGTTTGTAAGCAGAGTTGGCAATTTTTCAGACTGTTCTGATGAAACCGAGTGGAGTGCAGAGGTGGATTGTCGGTCAAGAGCTTGCCCTGTTCGACAGGTTTCTTGGGAGAGCTTCCGATGGATAACGATCGAGGTAATAGACCTGGCCTAGCCTTATGGATGGCTGAGAATGGGTCGGTTGCGTGTTATTGGTCAGTTTGTTGAGCCTCTAGGATCAGGTGCCGCGTGTAGGAAATCAGATTGATGAGTTTGATTCAGTCGACTCGTCAAGCTTCTAGGTTATCTAGAGAGACGTGCAGAGGAGGAAGCTGGGTTAATCTGCCTGTAATCAATCGAGGATGAAGGGTAGCCAGAAATATTAACAATACCTCAGCTGTTCAAAATCCAAAAATATTGTAGGGTAGCTAGAACGATTAGGTAAAGGGTAGCTAAACGATCGGTGGCAGGGCTAATTAGATGAAACAAGATGGAGCGAGAGAACGGGTTAGTATGAGGTGGTGTTTGAGTCAAAAGGAAGATTAGCTTACATTAGGTTAGGGCTTGCAAGGCCTGGGGTGGTGATCGAGCTGAGGAAATACAATCTGCTCCCAGTCGATGTTGTGATGAGCCAGGTTGAAGGGTGAGTAGTCAGTCTGGTAGCTGGTTGAACGAAGAGAAGGGGTGATAAGCCTAGCTTAACCCTAACCCCTCAATTGGGGGGCCGGTGACCTACGTAAATAGGTTGTTTAAAACTAAGGCTAGAATAATTCGTTCAGCAGTATAGAAACACAACTAACGCTAAAATAAATTGACCTGCTACATTACACTTACTGTTATTGGGCAAATAGAGTAGTGTAGCATAGCGACCCACTGTTGGTGCTACGCTAATCATTTGGGAAATTTCTGTTAGCTGGACAAAGGTTACGCTACACATTTGGGAAAATCCTGTTAGTGGTGGAAAAGCTACGCTACTTGTTTGCGTAGTGTGTGATTCATCACAACTAACACTACAGAATTTCTGGAAAAAAAATCCCTGCTACGCTACCTGCTAGTTTAGTTGGATGTGATTTCAACTAACGCTAACCGAATCCTGAGAAAAAAAAACACCGCTATGCTAACGGTTATTGGCCATGTAGCGTAGTGTAGCGTAGCGACCCAGCGTTGCCCCTGTTAAATAATGAGTAAATTTCACTTATGCTGTTTGCTAAAGAGTTGTTGCAATTTGACCTGAATTTATGCAGGCAAGTCAATCTGCCTGAAAAAAAGTGTGAGCAACTTGCCACTTGGCAGGCAAATTTGAAACATGCTATTGTCTTTTGCAATAAGCTTGGCTTCTTTTCAGTTTGTTTCCAGTCAGATTATGCATTAAGAAAATCCAATCACCACAAAGAAAATGGAGGCACCTTCATGCGGGTGCCTCCCCAAAGTACAAAGGGCCCTTTGTACTTTGAGAAGGCACTCGCATGAAGGTGCCACCACTCTTTTTGTGGTGAATGCTGTCAGAATTTCAATAGCTGATTGTGCTCCCTGTTGGAATTTCAGCCTGACAAGTTCTCCACTCTCACTTTCTACCTCTTCCCTCACTTCTCCATTCCTCTTTTCCTCACACTTCTTTCTCCATAAACACAATAAATAAGTTAAAATGCAGTCCTGGTTTGAGACAATGTAGTTCTCAAACTCAAATGAATGTAGGACTGCTTAGAAGACAGTGTAGTTCTTCTTCTCAGATGATTCTTGTGTCCTCTCTACAAGCTGTGTAGTCTTGTGGTTAGATGAAGTCTTCCTGTGTCCTGTGTAGTGGCTCAGATGAAATTGTTGTAGTCCTGTCACAGTATGTGACAGTTGATTGTTCTATATACTTTTATCTTTCTCTGTTGAAATCAATCATCCAGTCAGAGCACTTCTTCATCCAAGCCACCTTCAGCTCCTTGGTCCAGTCTCATGCCCCTCAAGACTGTCTCCCTCTTTCTGTTGCATCCTTTTTCTCCAAGCTAAATCTTAACACTCCAATAATTATCTTTTCTCTTGAAAATCCCCCTTTCATTATCAATAATTTGTTCCTATTATTTTGATTTACTCTACTTATTTAGTAGCTTCATACAGTCACTCAACATCATGTTGTTTTATCTCACTCTACTGATCCAGTAGTTTCATTTATGTACTCTGCCAATCAGAAAGTTTCCTTTCACTCTAGTATTCTGCTAGTTTCATCACTATGACACTGTGTATGCTTATATTTTAGTTAGTGTATAATTTTATCATTTTGTTATCTTGGCCTCTTGATTGTACCCTCTTGTAGCAGTCTACTTAATCTAGTTTGTGTGCCAGGAGAAATACAATAATCAATTCTGAGAAAAAATTAACTTGAGTCACTTTCTACTAGCTCCTTGGTGTCAACCCTTCCCAACCCCATCAGACCCCTTCCTCTACCTGATTTCTATATACTTGAAATTCTCTCAAACACAGCAGTAAAACAATGGAAAATAAAATAGTCTCAGAAAACTTAAGTTTTTGACACATAGAAAAAACATCATGTTGGAATTCTCAACTCCTGCCCTTAAGAGTCTTTTCTTATTCATTTTCTTTCTGCTTTTTTTATTCATCATCTTACTGCCATTGTTCCCACAAGCTGGCCGCTGTTGTATCCAGCTTTTATGTGCGCTAGATCCTGAAAAATGAAAACCATCAGTTCTACCTTGAACTTTTTTTTCTATGAGTCTTTTACCCTCTTAGTCGCACCTCTCTGTAGCTACTGGGCCATTTCAACCCCCTCTAGCCGGAGAGGTCCCATACACCCTTAGACTTTATTACTTGTTTAGACCTAGATTTCTAATACATCAAGAACCTAAGATTCATGCCAAAGACAGTTACTCTACAAGTCCCCGTTTTATCTTTTGTTCCACTTGCCTTGTAAACACTACTTTCAGCCAAAGCCCTTGCTTTGACACAAGTGGGAACCAGCCCACTTGAAGTTGAGCTTTCTGTGGGCCTGCCGCCACTTGGTGGGTGGGAGTTTCACACACAATAGTATCTAAAATTGAGAATAGTAAACAATCACTTTCTCATCTTCAATGGTCATTTTACAAAAAAAATCAGGTTATTTATAAATTCATTGGCTGATTCAATAAAGGCTGTTGTTCCAAAAGACCCAGCAATTGACCAGAGCACACTTTCACCTCAACCACCCCCTCTCCTAATGGTTTGGTACCCTTGCTTGGGAATTAGCAGGGCTGCATCTAAGAAAGTCAATGGAGAAGTGGTTTGAACAGAAATTGAAATAAAACTAATTTGACATGGTGTGAGAGCTCCTTTTGGGATGTCATGACAGTCCCATGTGTGGTAAATAACAGAAGATACTATTTCAAGTTAAAAATGTGTAAGCACTCCAAAAGAGTTCTTCATTGTCTGTATTTGTGGCTCAGTTGGACACATACAATGATGCCTGGGACAGATTTTCTAAGAACCACAGATAGATTTCTTGAGCTATTTCCGAGGGGATATAGAAGTGATGATCTCTGCTGAGCTAGGTGAGACACAGGAACAGTGATTGAAAGAGTGCACTGAGTTTTGATTACATAATCTGCTTGATTTGCAAATAGCAGGCTCACAACACCATCAAAAATTTGATGTCCATACAAATCAGGTGACAGGGAGGGAACTGCACTTTTTATCCTGTGATAACAAAATTTGAAATTATAAATCCACTTGAATTTTGCATTGAAAAGTAAAATTTCAATTTCAAGCTGATACCGGCTGAAGAACCTTGGTCCCCCTGTGTCCATACCCATAAAAGGGTGGTGGTTGCTATGTGATTTTTGATTAACTTTTAGTTGTGTTTTTGTTGATATGTTGGTTCAATTGATAGTTGACATTTGATTGATGTTAGTTGATGTGTTATCTTGTGTTAGTCTCAGACCAGCTGCACTAAATTTTACTTGAAAAAGCACTACATTAATTGTTTGGCAAAATCATGTTAGTGGGACAGAATTTACTGATGGAAAATTTTTCCGCAACACAACCAGTTAGTTTAGTGAAATGGAATTTTAACTAATGCTAACCAAGTTCTGAGAAAATAAAAATAAACAGTGCTCAGGGTTTGCTTTTCTAGAAACATTTCACAAGGAATTCTAAAAGGTCATCTTCATATTTCTTAAATCAACATGTATCTGTAAGTTCATGTTCTGTTTGGAGATTTTTTCTCAAAACCATTAAATGGATACATAGAAGTGGCTTGTGGTAGCTTGTGGCCAAGTGAATCAGCGATTGTCACTTTTTGTGAAAGGTCTCTGTAACAGGCCGGATCAAGTTTCTCGCCTCGTGCCCGGTTCTGCTGGTGTCACATAAACATTCCCTCGTCCCTCGAAAGTCATCGATCGATTGTATTTCGCATTCACAAAACCACACGAGAGGATAACGAGGATGTTTGTTCCAGAAAAAGACACGACGAGTTCTCTTTTCCAAACTGACGTGCGTCGCCGGACAAATTTATCTACGGCTACAAATGCCCTCCGCTCGGCTGCCGTGGAGGCTCAAAACGATTCCCTGGGACTGTCGAGTGAGGAACGATTGGCTGAGATGGAGGACGAAATGAATAGGATCGTCGATAGGGATGTAGAGACTTTGGTAGAGGGCATGGAGGAAATAATCGATCTATCATCAGTACGCATGAGGGCATTTGTCATCGTAATCCTCACTAGGTCTCAATACCTTACCAGAGATTTTGCATGCATTCAATACTCTTCTCTGAATATAGGTTGGATCGGTTGACAAGCTTCGTGCGTTACAAGATAGCTTGGCGATCGAATTGAGGACCGAAACCCTAGTTCGATCGTGCACTTCCCTGATGGCCCTCAGTCATTCTATGAAAATGTTATGGCTACTGGGTGACGAGGCCAACGGAAGGAGGATACAAGACTCCCAAATAAATTCATTGACTTCGGAAATCGCGGAGCTCAAGTCACGCACCGCCCAGTTAATCGAAGAACTCAAAGTGAGCCCATCGGCAGACTCCTTGGATCATGAAATGAATCTCGATCCTACACCGCCCACCACCTCCTCCAACGCCGAACCGCCCAATTGACTTACATTGAAGCTGCTCAACTAGTAGCCTAATTCTCAACAAATCAAGTTCATCTTCGTTTGGGCTTTTCCGCACATGTATGCCAATCACCTGCTGCTATGAATCTCATCCAGAAAACAACTCTGTTCCTGCAGGTTTATGTAGATTTTGCCGCCCTATAATTTCCAATCAATAGATGTCAATCCAAATGCACAACTTGTCAAAAATAACCATCTTTACGTTGTATCAGTATGCCCCAATCCCACTTTATGTTATTGCCGAAATCCCTGCTTTTTTGCTCAGTTGGTTGAATACCCTTTCCTTAAAAGTTGATGTATTGCTACCTAGTGCAATCTAACTGCCTACCCTTGGTACAGTTACTCATAGAGAACGTTTATTCTATCTTGATTGTTGTATGAGTCAGAGTTTTATCCTCCAAGCACAACTGCAGTTGTAGTACCAGCTTTTGTTTTACTACATACTGCTTTGTTTTCTGGAAGTCACAAAAGAAGTGGCTGGATCTACCACAGTTGGGATGAATTTGGACTTGCAGGATACTCCTTCAGAATTTGCTAATCCAAAGGGTAATTGACTCAGTTGGGTTGTGGAAAGCTTTCCCCAAGACCTCCTGTAATTGAGTACAATAAAAAACCATCACAGCAAATCCAAAAATGGCTGTCCTGTGACTCTTCAATTCTTCTTTCTTCCCTACCACAAAGCTTTTAGGTGACTGTGGCATACACTTCCATGACTCAAGAGCCTTGCATCTAAGATCTCTCCAACTGTGAGAGCCAAGCCACAGTCTCTAATGCAAAGTAATTGACTTTTGCAACCTCTATGCAAGTTGAACCAATAACAGCTGAACCTTTGAGGTGGTGAAGCAAAAACAGGAGGACAAGACAAATACATTGGAGGACATCCATTATTACCCTTTTCTTAGGCATTAAAAATGCATTAAAAATGGCAAAAAAACAGACATGGTGGAACAGGATAGTTCAGAGAGAAAACACCAGTCATAAACTATCTCCTTCAAGGTCGGAGCATCCTGTCACAGCATGAAATTTGTTTTCTTCCTTCCAGCCTTGGAGCTACTTAAGAGCATCTGTATTGGCACTGCTAGTTCTTTATGCAGCTAAATTCAAATATAATTCAAAATGAGTTAGCTTGAGCCTATCAGCCTCACTGGTTGCTACTAAACCTGTTTTGGCCCTTGTTTCAGTGTAGCTTGTCTGCTAACCATTGTTAGATGTAGCAATAGTTAGCTGAAATTTGAGCAATTTGCCAACTTTGTTGGCAGACAGCATGGTCCCAGTGCAGTTCAATTCACTGTGTATTTGAGAAAATTGTTGCCTAAACTAGGAACTGATGCACATTCTCTGAGATTCTCCAAAAGTCTATATCTCCTGAAATAAGATTTAATTAAAAATGTCAAAAATAAATCTGCTGTTGATGAGAATGAGCTGGAGGGGTTATATAATATATAATAGCCATGAGAGAAAAATAAACAAATTACACTTATTGTCACCCGGCGTCTTGTACAAGAGACAGGTGGGCACTATTTGAAGGAAATGAAAGGAAAGAGATAGCTTTGAAGAGAGGACTGACTGTTCAAAGGTCTTTGTTTCGAAGAAGAGGGACTTAGAGTAGAACACTGAAAGGGTTTGCAATGAGAAGGCTCAAAGAAGTTGGAATCAAGTTATGCTGAAAACTATAATCTTATTTTGATGAGGAAGATGGAAAGCATAGAAGCAGACAGCTTATATAGTAAATACAAGTGAGGCTACAAAGGTATGACATAGGTTCGAACAAGATGTGAGGTCATAGGGTCAAAGCAGAAGAAATGAAAGAGGTCATAGCTTCTGAGGTCAAGCAACACTAAGGCAAGTGATTCCATGACTGGAGGACCAAGCAGGGGTAAGTGTGTTGGGTGCAAGAGTGAGTGAAGTGAAGTTCAAAGCTCGAGGACTGTGCGTCAAAGTTTGAAAGTTCAAAGAGGGAATGCACAAATCTGTAAAAGGAAGTCAAGCACATGAAAGAGTAATGCCGAAAAGAAAGGAAGACCGGTGAGAGGGTTATTGGTCTTGCTTTTGTTCGCATAATTGGAAAGCAATGTGCTATCGAATCTTCAAAGGTTTGGAAAGTAACTTTGAGAGAGCACTGAAGATTGCTGAGGGTGCATAGGTGATGTCATATGCAACCCAAGGATTAACCAAAAGCTTGAAAGTTTCTGAGGTCAAAAAGCATGGTAGAAAAGCATCCTTAGCCAAATGCAAGGAAGATCCTGAGTGCTGAGTGTGATGCTGAGTCTGTCGTATGACACTTATCTGCAAGAATAACTGGTTATAGTATCTGTACACTGGGCAATTAATGCTGTTAGAATGTTGGGAGGAATAAAAATGAGGAGCAATTCTCATTTTTAGTCAATATTGTGTTTTTTAGAATCTCAAGATTTTCTCAATGTTAATACTTTAGAGAAGAGACTGGTCATCCAATACCACAATTTATGAGACAGAAGGATGAGTGGTGTTATTTCTGATAAGGAAATAGAAACTAACTGGATAGATCTCTAGCAAGACTGTTTTAATTAATAAAGAAGTGTAATAGAACCATGAGTCTTTATGCGTAGTAAGAGTCAAACAAGAGACAAGAAGCAACTTCAGCTAGAGTGGAGGACTTCCCGTGACCATCTACAGGGGCTGTAAAGTCTAAATTACAGGGCTAAATGCATTTTTTCCTGCCAAAATTTAGTTTGACAGGCTCCAATTAAGAATCTACAGGGGCTGTAGATCCTACGGGAAGTCCTCCAGTGTTTGAATGACCCTCAGCTCTAGAGAGGCACAACTAAAGCATCATTTACCAGAGAATACAGAGCGCCCTTTGAGTGAAATTTGATGGGAATGTTTGCTTCAGGTTAGACTTGATGCATCATTCCAGTCTCTCTTCAGATAATATTGGAAACTGTTGATTTCCTGAATCGCCACAGATGTGAGAAGGAAACAGTGTACATAGGAAACCGAAGGGAGTCCGATCGATTGAGGTGTCACAGACCAGGGTTAGATTCCCAGCGAGCTCGTGACGTGTCCACGCCAAATTCAATCAGAGCCATCTTCGTCCACAGGGAAGTAGTCTTGGCTTTCCCCAACCACATCATTGCGCAAGCCCGATTGGATAGAGATTCTGCTTCCAGCTCACTCAAAACAATGCAAGATTTAGGTCCAACCCCCGATGTACGACTGCCTTCGACTTCCAGAAACACCTCGCCATCCTATGCTGAAGGTCGCCGCAAACCCTGTCTGGCATCCGTGCATCCGTTTTCCAAGGCCACTTCGGTGCGAGTTTCTTTTTTCTTGTATCAATGGTTGGCTGCTAAAAGTTTGAACATTTCTTATTACATAGCCTAGTTTCTCGACCGAAACTGACCCAAGTCTCAAGCTGCACGAATCTCTACCACAATTTCCCGCTTTTTCCTGCGAACATGTTCGATTTATGATTCATCAGTTCCTAACCCGAGAGAATATACCCAAAACCTCCGTGTGGGAAGAAGAACTCACCAACCTTTTATTACTGCTAGTCTCTGACCCTCCTAGGCCCGCCCGTGAGGCAGATGATTTTGGAAACGTAAGGAAACTAGTTAAGATTAAAAGGATTCCTGGTGGCCAGATAGCTGATTGCGAGTAAGCATTCTTTGATTTACTTTTGCAAATCCAACGCACACTCATGTGAACATTTTGTCAGGTACATCCACGGGGTAGTCTTCACCAAGAATGTCGCGCACCGAAAAATGAAGTCGGCTTGCACCGCCCCCAAAGTCTTAACAATTGGCATGCCTTTAGAGTTCCAACGAGTTGATGGCTACTGCAAGCTCGATGTGTTGGTTTCGCAAGAGCGGCAATATCTCAAAGACCTTGTTCAACGACTCACGTCACTAGGACCTGATTTGATTCTAGTGGAGGGTAACGTCTCGGGAGTAGCGATCGACTATTTCGTTGAAGCGGGGGTGACTGTGTTGAGACATGTCAAGTCCACTGTCCTACAAGCTGTCGCTCGTGCAACCAAAACCCCGTTAATATCGTCTCTCGATAAACCCCTGAATTTGCAAGTTGGCCAATGTGATCTGTTTCGCGTTCAAACTGTTCATCACCGCCTGATACCCAATCATCACAAGAAGACTTTCATTCGATTGGAGGGTTGTGAACCATATCTCGGAGGGACAATGATATTGAGAGGAGGCGATTTGGCCCTGCTTACCAAGGTCAAATCTCTAATGTCTTCAATGGTGGGGATCATCTATTCACTGCGGCTAGAAAACTCATTTTTGAACGACGAAGGCGCGGTTTATTCAAATGATTCTGCTCTCGAAACAACATCGGAACATGTCAGAAATGCTGACCTGGGAAGCATTCTCTCCCGCTTCCGTCATGCGAAGAAGCATATAAGTGACTTCCAACCACTGAAGCTGCTTGCCAAACCTGATGGACCCGCCCTACATTCAGGATTGGCCACGTTGTCTGATCTAATCGACGATTTGATAAAGCCATATGAATGCTTGCTTCCTTCAGGTAGCCCTCGAGTCAAGCTTACACCACCATTTGCCTTACTGAAATTGCGTCGATTGAATAAGCAAATTTTTGAGCTACGTCAACTCGACATCCAATCAACTCAACCTTCGTCCGCTGAAACGTTTTTACGCGAGGAGAAATTTGATGAAAAGCTACCCTTTGAAAATAGTCCCTCATTGTCTCTCACTTCCTTCAAATCAAAATCAAGTGACAGCCACTCGGTCAGATCGGATGAAGACACCGCTCAACCACGGCAACCTACTACAACTCCAGATTGCACGCGCGATGAGTATCTCTCTCACCTTAATAGACAGATTGAAGAAGAGCGAATGGCTGTCCACTTTTACCTGTCGAACCACTCCTCCGAGACTTTCAAAGCCGCTGACCATCAACATATCATCGTGCAAGAAAGCGTTACGTGTTCCTTTATGGGCGGATACACTTGTCAAGGGCCACATCTTCGCGCCTTTACATTTTACTCAGCTGGTGATCAATCCGTCGGACGAATTATCGAAATGCTAATTAATTGTCGCTCCGAAATTTGTCATGCAAAGGGCTGTAACCAACCTAAAAGCATCCACCAGACGAATTGGATTCACGGAGACTTCAAAGCCACAATCCAGATGCATTTCCTCGATCATGCCAGTCGTCAAAGCGTTTTGAGTGAATCTAAACCAAGCGACCACTCTGGTTTCCCTGAAGAGGTTACAGATCCAGATGTTGTAATGATGCAGGGCTACTGCCCGAAATGCGAAGGCTATACGCGTAAGACTCCCATGTCTAAGGACGCGTGGTGGCTCAGTCTTGGAAAATACCTTCAGTTATGTTTTTACAGCCCTGGGTTGGTGTCGAACCTTGTGTATGGGGCGCCTGGCAGAGGTAGGCTATCCTGCACTCACGACCCGCATCTTGACCATCTTCGCATGTTTTTCTATCAAGGATTTCGGGTCGATTTCCGACTGCAAAAAATCAACGTCTATGAAGCAATTCCGCCTTCCCTGGTACTCTTCACCCCCTCTCAAGCGCTAATCAAGGTGCGAGAAGAGGAATATGATACCATTTTGAAAAGATCCGAGGCTTTTTTCAACTCTGTCCGTAGCAGGATCGTTGGCTTCAACTACAAGGTGGTAGCCAATGCTAATCAGGACGCCTCCGAAGAAGCTATGCGGGACCTCCTGAAGAAGGTGGACATTGATGCTGACGCCGTCAAAGCACAACTAAATGAAGTGTACGAAGAGTGCATCGGTACTAATGGAGTGAAAATGAACATCGTTCGAAAAACCCTTATTGACAAGGCCGTCGAATGGGATGGACTCTTTGCCACGTTTGAATCGCGATTTATCGCTAGTGATAGCAAAGACGCTCGCCGATTACCTAGCGTGCCTCTGAAAAAAATCTTCCTGGATCAAAGTATGCCAGGTTCGCCCGAGAGATTGTTTCTAAAATCAAACCAAGCTCCATCGGTCACGTCACAAAAGTACAACTACAATTCGCAATCTGAAGTCGAATCCGATGTTCCCAAAGGCCAGTCTTTTGGAACTTTCAAAAAAACATTTCCTTCGCCCACGCTTAAAAGTATGGCCAGTGCGCTCGCTTTCGCGCTACCCTCATCGATGCCCGGCATGGGGATCCCTGATTTTCGTCCAGAGGGCGAAAAACAGAAGAATAATCCCGCTCATCAGCTTGCCCCCCCTCTTCCTATCTTACACCCATCACAAGAACTAGCCTCAAAGGACGAACTAGCGTTGGATTTTAATCTACCAGGAGTCGACGGATCTACTAGTGAACAGCTCTCCGGCGCCGAGCTAAGTGTACCCCACAAATCAGAAGCTGAGCTCTCTATCATCCCCTCGGTAGTCATCGAACCTGCTTCGACGCCTGCCTCCACTGTGGGTCATGTGATAGATGGGGCAATCAATTCGAGTTATGGACCTAACGACAAAGGAAAGGCAAAAAATGGTACCGAAATGACAGCAGAAATAAACCCCACGTCTGACTCAGCGACCAAGGCGCTGGCTGCGCATCCTAATACTCATCGAGTTTCACTGTTAACTTCTTCTCGTCGCGATAGTCATGATGCGGACCCACCTGATGAAGGAACAGGTCCCGACTCAACGGTAGACAAAGATGAGGACTCCAAAAGCGACTCAACAGTTGTCAATGTTCGTAGTAGCGTCGCACACTCAAGCCATAGCAAAGGATCCGACAATCAACGAAAAAAGTGCAAGAGATCGGACACTGATACAACTACCAGTGAACTCGAGTTGCGAAGTGACTTCCGGCGGATGACCCTACGCAATCGTCGACCCAAGGACCTTGTGTTGAATTCTCGTGGAGGAGTGGCCAACCTTGTTCAGAAATTCGAAAGTCCCAAAGCCAGCGAACGCAAAGCTGCGCGCACCAATTCTTCGACTATCGATGAACAAATCCCTAGGCTAAACAAAATTGCCGAGGATCCAGCTCAGAAACCTCTCAAGACTAATGCTCTTCCTGTTAGACCTTCTTTCAGAAGAGGGAAAAGCGAAGTTGTTCGTTCAACAATGAACGTCCTACGAGGTAAAAAGCCGGCAGTTGGACTCGAGAAACCAAGCAGTCAAATGGACAGGAATCAAAGTTTTGACTCCTTATCGCACCGGCCCACGGGCAAACAACCGGTTCAAGAGCAAAATGCTAAAGTAGCTTCGCGGACTCAACGGCCCAGCTCCCGCATTGCCCTGCCTAGAACACCATCTGTACACGGGCATTCGCGTCGCTCTCCTGTGCTTCGATCCGGAACACAGGATGCTGCTTCAACAACAGACAAACCGCGGGTTCCTAGTTCCCCTCGCGCCCCTGGGTTTAAGAAAGAGTTCACTGTGCCACGTCGTCCTCGGGAGTCAGGATTGCCCGTGTCAAGTTTTTATCTTCACCGGCGGATGAACATGAACACGAAGGTCACCACTATCGCCCGCCATTTTGACCGAATGAGCCGTGAAGCTGAGCGAGACCGGATCAAGCAAGCAAATGATCATCGAAGCCGACCAAGGCCGATCGCCCATGCCAAGTCTTCAGTCCAGGCTTTTAGCAGCTTAACAGCAGCAGTGAACGAGGATTCCGATTCTGATATTGACGAATGTGAAGGCCATCCGGCTGGACATGATGCTGACGACGAGGGGGACAGTAAGTTCTTACAATTCTAATATGCCTCAGAAAAAAAATTCATTTGGCTGATCCATCCGTGCTCCAAGTCATTCCTGAAGCCTACGGAGCTGATAATCCAGAACAGGACGCCTTTAAAACTGAACCCTGCCTATCGGCCAATCTCCCCCTAGTTCCGGAAGCAACACCTATTGGCCCACATCCATCGCCAGACCTGGACCACATCGAATCAAATTATCTTGATGATGCTTCGACATCTAATCGACAATTATCGCCCACTCGTGTTACCTCGTGCTCCCCATCTTATTTGACAGACGGTTCAAGGCTTCCGCCCTTGGCCGTCGGTCACTTTTCTGATAATGAGATGAGCTCGAGTGATACCGCTCGACATTCAATTATTAAAACTCTTTCCAGCCTGTGGACCTATCAAGGAGCCGAGTTCCTGCCCCTTGAATATCCCCAGTCAGCATTTACCTATTTTTGAACCGTCTCACGATCTTCCTCTGAACTCTGGTTTGTTTACTAGATTACCGACCGAGCACCAGTCAGCAGAGAACCCGGTAATTATACGCGAAGATGAACCCAGCTCTATAATAGCTTACACTCTAGCGTAAGTGTCTGCCGCGAGTGGTTAGCTCTACGTCCTATCGCCAATCCATGAAATTTTTCTTTTTTTCTTGTACTAGTTCAAAACTATACCAAGCGACTCTAAAAGAGACAGAGCCACGAGTAGTAGAACGTTCGGAAATATTCATGCCTGAAGAATTCAAGCCTCGCTCTAATGATATCGACTCGACTTGGGGAATGATAGACTTCATGTCGGACGAGTTTGACGTTGATGACGTCCTGAATATTCCCATTAATAGGGCCAAGCCGATGCAGTTTCGTATGTATAACCATGTTCCACACGGGGTAGGCATCTGGTTACTGACATGAAGTCTATGACGGACTAGGTTTCGATGTTACTCCATGTACCGTCACGTGCAAGGTGTTTTTTATGCATGTTAGTTGACAACTTCTTCATTCGTGAGCAGTTTCTCATTGTTTACAATGCGTCTCGAACTTGTCAAAGCAATTCGAAGCACTGCGAAAGACGCTTATATGCAAAGATATCGTCGAGTCCCTCGCTCGTTGTCACAAATGGGATGCCTCGGGTGGCAAGTCCGGACAAAAGTTTCTCAAGACTAAAGGTAAATTATTTTTTTTGAAATCGTTGAAAAAGAGAAATCTACGTAAAACGGGCGCTAACTGCTACCTTGCAAAAATTCAGACGAACGTTATCTGATCAAAGGCATATCCAAAGTTTGATCCATTCACACTTCTGGTGGCCTCTACTCACTGAGCTGATGTACCCGTTTTGAAAACATTTTTATTCATTTACAGGCTGAGCTAGAGGCGTTGACGAAATTTGCACCCGCCTATTTCGAGTATCTGTCATCAGCTATCAAAGAAAAGGTTTGGAGTGCTCCTCTGACGTCTCCGCGCTTTGCTTAAAAACAGAATGCTATGTTGACCATCGTCAAGATTTGACTCTCAATTTAGCGACCAATCACTCTTGCCAAGATGTTTGGCATCTTCCAAGTTTCATTTGTCAATAAGATCACCAATCGCAAAGGTCGATTGCAGGTTCAAGTGATTGAAAACCTCTGGGTAACTAAGCCTCATCTTCAGATCTACGATTTGAAAGGATTGACCCGTAACCGGATGGTGAACGTTACCGGGCGACTCCATGAAGTTCTGCTTGACGGTAACTTCTGCGAAAGTGAGTACTCAATCGATTGATTGGTGACTGTCGTAGTGTTGCTAATATGTTGACGGGCAATACGTTTGGCACGACCGCCTGCAGTGGTCCGGACATCCCCGATACTTGTTCGCGAGAATTCGCTACTAAGATTGCAGGCCAGTTTACACAACGACACGCTCTTCTTAGCAAACCACAACGTCATGGATTACTCACTTGCTGTGGGCTTTGACGAAGAGAAGCAAGAGATGTATATCGGGATCATAGGTAAGTTGGGATGCACCTCTTTGAACTAAGACATTTAAACCTAAAACTGAAAAGACATGCGAGATTTCAGACTATCTCCAAACCTACTCCTGGGACAAAAGGTGTGACTGGCTGTTCATGTTCTTGGCTTGTTAACGGTTTTAACGAAGATCAATGTTTGGAAAGGCTCGAAACCCTGGTAAAAGAACTAGGAGGTACTAGCAAGGAAGCTCCAACAGTAATCACACCATCCTTATATAAAGCTCGATTCAGGCGTGCCAGTTAGTATACTTTTTAACATTGTAATTGACCACTTGGGAACATGGAAGTTTTACTGAAGGTCTCGTTCGATGATAGTGGGCAGGTATTTTTCGGTGGCACCGGACCCTTGGATGCACAAATGGAAGCCATACCTTTCCCTTTCAGAAGAAGACTCTATAGGAGCAAGCCTCGAAAGGGAAGGCACCAGATTAGCGGAAACGGCCGCTAAGGCCGAAGATTCTTATGTGCACCTATCCGGTAACGAATAACTGATGCCCTCTTCTTACTGTAGAGCCGCCCCCTATTACGTCAAGTCATAGAGCAGCGTGTAGTAATATATTTTTATGACGCACTACAAGGTTAGTCTAACTTCGAATTTATTTTGTATAAGAGTATTATAAATTGTAATAAAAAGCGAAGTACATTGAGATAAAGAAAAGAAGAAAAGAGACGGGAAGAACACAACACACAGACTGAAGATAACTTCAACCAGAAAAACAAAAGAATAAATGATACTGACTGTCATAAACCGTCGTAAGAATTCAATAAAGGAATGAAGTCATCAGTGCTGCCGAAGGCGTGAATTGAGTTCAACCATCAAGATAAACCGCCAAGACGTCACAACAGTTCCTTACAAAATGTCATTTACCATAAACCTAAGACTTTTTGTTACTTATGAACATCGAATTGATCCAAGTAAGATATGTGTTGGAATAAGATGTTCAGCTACCCATGTATTCTCTCCTACCAGCGGTGGGTAGTTACGTTATCCAAATGGATAACTATGGCTGTAAATTAACTTTTAAAGCTACTTTATCTGCTAGTTGCTGATAAATTGATTCAAGTTACTTTATCCAATTCAAAAAAATGGACAACCAAAAAATAAGCTACTTTATCAGTTACGTCCGTGACAAAAACTGACACAACCATTGTGGTATACTTTCCTGTGTTTCTTAACAGGGAAAATTCAAAATTTTATTATATCTTCTTACACACTCATAATAGGGCCAAAATAACATCAGAAATGGATTCTACGGACAAAATAACTCCTACTCATTCACTGGAACCACCCTCATAATAACTCTGCCAGTTTGGAAGATACAGGGACATTCCTCTTTGTGGCCAATTCTGGGGTGTATTTTGAGTATGTATTGCATACACAGTTTTGAATTCCTTTATTGCTTATTGAATTCCTTTATACCAGTCATAACCACAACTTTGACTGCATTTTCATATTGAACTCCTGTATTTTAGGCTGGATATGAAGGGGATGTATGGTAGATAGTCTAGTTACAGCCACTTAGTGGATCTTCAGGCCAGCTAAATTGCCCCATTCGGGGTGTACCCCTTTGGCTAAAATCCCTCATTTTTTACTATATAAGGAGGCCTTCTGCCTGCCAGTTGTTCCTCATCATCCCATTATCCAATATATTGGGCACTGGTCACTGTACATTCATCCAACTTTCTATATCCTGAATATCAACAGTGGGCCGCCATGCTACACCACACCTTTTTGAAAAACAAATCCAGCGTAGCGGCCATACTTGAAGCCTGAAAACACTGTAGCATTAGCGGCTTTGTAGTGCTTCTACGCTGTGTCTAGCCGCTTTTAGCATGTTTTTTGGCTAAAAAGTGGTGTAACACAGCATAACGCCCGGTGCTTAGCAGTAGCTAAAATCCGCCAACAGCCAAAAGCAAACCGTTAGCTGTAGCAGAATTAGGCTACGCTACCGCTACAGGTAGCATAGCTAGCCCACTGTTGTGAATGTCCTAGTCTTATATTTTATTATCCACCTCATCTTTTATCAACTTTATTGTTGAAACTAAGGCTTGATGTTGTGGAAACTAATGAGGAGGACACTGAGGAAAAGCTCCAATAGCTGGCTTTTCAGACCTGAGGAAATATCTCAAGTACTCTGAAAGAAGTACTGCTAGTTTGAGATGAGGAAAAGCAGATCTCTACGAGAAACTCAATGAGAGTGTTCAGGAAACAGGCGCAGGAAAACTGATGGTTTTATTTTCTTGGAGAGGACTACACGTTGAGTCTACTACACATGGGCTGAGATGTGGGACAACAGTTGAACTACAATGAATATGCAATGATAATGAAAGGAAAAAAATAAAAGAAAGAGACTGAGAGAATGTAATTTTAACATTTATAACCACCCTTATATTATATTGAAATAACACCATACCCATAAATTATATTGACCTCAAGGTCACACGTTCAATCCTCAGTCAAGACATTTCCAAAATAAGGAGCCTTCACCCTTCCTCATTTTTACCCTTTTTGAACTTAAATACCCTCACCCAAAGGACCTGAGTTCAATCCCCCTTATCCTTACCCTATCCATATCATCAGACATCATCATAATCAGCCTTTTCATCATCATAACACCATCAAAAACTCCAACAACATCAATAGCATCAACAATACCAACTCACCTGAACAACACCTTAAAAGCAAATCCACTTCTAAAACAACAGTAGTATCTTTGATACACCTACTATCACTACATAAAACTTTCCAATCCAAGATTGGGAGGCTTCTTTAGTGTCTAGTATTTGGATCGACAGAGGCATCCTAACACATACCTTTCCAAACTCAGCAAAAGGTCTTCACTGACACTTTTGAGCTTTACACCATAAACCCTCAGCAGATGGATTTTTTTTTGAGAAAAATTATTTTTTTGGGTGTTTTGAGATCAACTTATGAAACATCTTATGATTTAATTTGGTAGTAGATTGGTCAAAAACCATTCACTGCAAAAAAATCTGCTTCAACTGCCATCAGTTGACATGCACTAGCTTTGATTTTACTCTGGTCTTACTCTGGTTTTACTCAGACTTTAATAAAAAATTACTTTGGTGCACAGTGACTGTGCATGATGCACAGTCACTGTGCATCTCAAATAAAGTTTAAGTTAAGTTGGAATAAGAGTTGAGTAAAATCAGAGTAAGCTGCATGTCAACTGCTGGCAGTTGAAGCAGATTTTTTTGAAGTGATTTAGTATACAAAAAAAGTGTGTTTAAATCCAGAAAATCCTGGTAACTGTGATAAAAAAAACTTTTTTAGTTACATTCCTGGATAACTAGCAATTAGTTACTTTATCCAATGAACAAAATTGGACAACTAAATTAAAGCTAATTTACTATAATTTACACTGAAGATAAGTTACTTTACTGAAACACATAATTTTGGATAACTAAAAGAAGTTACATTATCCAAAATTCCCTGGGTAACCCCAGATAACGTAACTGTACACCCTTGCTCCTACCATTGAGTTTTTCCACATAACCAAAAATTCATGCTTACCCTTCTTTGTTTGCACACCAATAAATGAATGGGTGCAAATTGGGATATTCTTGTTTGATGTCCAGTAAAGTGGCATTACACAGTCCTTACCATTCCTTCTACCATAAATGGTCCAATCCAAAGATAGTCTTACTTGAAGTTAATTGCTCTAGAAGAAGTAAATTTTTGAATTAATAATGGGTCAGCCTTTATGCACAACCAAACTTTACCACATGCACACCAAAAAAGGTGTGCATGGCTGTGCACACCAAAGTTGATTTTTCTTTGGAGTCCTCAAGTCTGCACTCCAAAACTTTTGGTGTGCACAGCCATGTGCACCATGTCATAATCTGAGCATTCCTTTTTTTGGAGTGAATCATATTTCACTCCAAAAAAGGAGTGCTCAGATTATGAATTTTTGTACATGGCCATGCACACCAAAAGTTTTGGAGTGCAGACTTGAGCACTCCAAAGAAAAATCAACTTTGGTGTGCACAGCCATGCACACCTTTTTTGGTGTGCATGTGGTAAAGTTTGGTTGTGCATAAAGGATGACCCTTAATAATATATGAATTCATCAACCTCATTGAAAACAGCTGCATCATGTTGAATCTTGTTGTAATAACATTCAATAGCCAATTCTTGATTCTCTTGTAAATCAGTTACTAAATAATCTAAATCAGCACGGCCTGAAGACTCTGTTAGCATGTTAAATCTTGGATGATGGTCTGGAAAAACCTAGAAAAACTAGTTGTAAGTTTTTATAAGGATTTCAGGTACGTGGGAAATGTCAGTTATGCTGATGTTTACCCAGGGGCTGAGATACATCTTTGTTGTTTTTGATGGTGATAGACTATAGTGTTTGTGATGTTGTGTATGAGAAGGCTGATGATGATGATGCCTGATGATATGGACAAGTTGAGGATGAGATGGATGAATAAAGTGTGTGTCAAAGCACTATGATTCAACCATGAGTTGAATGTAGGCCCTTGAGGTAGGGGTATGTAAGTTCAGAAAGAGAGAAAATTGAGTAAGGTTGAAGGATATGTCATACAACAGACTCAGCACCAAGGATCTTGCAGTTGGATCTGTTGAGGTTTCTGTTAGTGTGCTATCATGATGTATCACTCCTGTGATGAGTTGAACCATATCCACTACCACCCACCACAAGCGTCTGTATCCTACACAGCCCGCAAACGGGTGATGAAATTTGAATTTTGTCGCGCTGATGTAATCCAAGTTCACACTCAAATTTGTGCCCTGGGCCAGTCATCACCTGCCATTCTCAATGGCAGGTGCAAAAGCAAACATCCACTCCCTTGATGGCCCATCATGAGGAAGTTGAACCCCATACACACTCTCAATGGCTGGTCAGTACCAGCCATTGAGAGTAACACACTACATGAACTCTCGATGGCTGGTACTGACCGGCCATCAAGAGGAGATGCACACCCCCTCGATGGCCTGCAAGTACATGTGGCCATCAAGAGGAAAGTACTATGTACACTCTCAATGACGGGTACTGGTCGGCCATTGAGAGAAAAACAGTGTTATCAATGGCTGGTCAGCACCGGCCCGCAAGAGCAATGTACTAGCCATCGAGAGCAACTGTGAACTCTCTATGGCTGGTCAGTTCTGGCCATCAATGACACTCTTGATGGCTGTCAGTGCTGGCCATTGAGAGGTACACACAATCTCGATGGCCTTCACTGACCAATCATTGAGAGGACATACAAACCCATCCAAACCGCTACATTCTTGATAGCCGGTCAATATTGGCTATCGAGAGTGTAGTGCATGTTGCTCTTGATGGCCGGTGCTGACAGGCCATTGAGGGAGGTGTTTATGTCCTCTCAATGGTCGGTCAGTGCAGGCCATCAAGAGCTTAGTGTGTACCTCTTGATGGCCAGCACTGACAGCCATCAAGTGTGTCACTTATTGCTCTCAATGGCTGGTACTGGCCATCAAGAGCGTATACATATTTACATAATTTTATCCTGCTGACCCACCATGAAAAATGGGTTGCTCTCGATGGCCGGCCAGTTCCGGCCATCAAGAGTTTTTTGCTTTCCTCTCGATAGCCTGCGTACTGGCAGGCCATCAAGGGGGGTGTGTATCTCCTCTTGATGGCCAGTCAGTACCAGCAATCAAGAGTTGATGTGTGTTTACTCTCAATGGCTGGTACTGACCGGCCATCAAGAGTCTGTATGGTTTTCATTATGATGGCTGGTCCTGATGGGCCATCAAGGGGGGTGTGGATGTTTTCTCGATGGCCGGTCAGTACCGGCCATCAAGGGCATTCTGATTTTCTTTTGCACCTGCCATTGAGAATGGCAGGTGACAAAATTCCAGCCAGGTGACGACTGGCCGGGGGCGCAAATTTGAGTGCAAACTTGGATTACGTCAGCGCGACAAAATTCAAATTTTGTCACCTGTTTGCAGGCTGTGCTACTTGGTAAAGGTAGCACTCTATTATGTGTCTCAGCATTGCTGAGGTCATGGGTTTGAGTCCCATCAGACACATCTTACTTTTCACAGTCTCTACAGGATCTTCCTTGCATTTACTAAGTATGCTTTTCTACCCTTCTTCATAACCTCAGAAACATTCAAGCTTTTGGTTAATCCTTGGGTTACATATAATATCCCTAAGAAATCTGTTGGAATGACCTCTCCGTAAATCTAACCTCAGTGCGTGCTTGCAGTGCCCATGTGCAGAACTCCCATTATCCCTGGCTTGCCTCCACGAGTCTGAGGTTCTTCATCTCAACATCAACCAACCGAATTGATCACATCAGCAAGCAGGGACATTACTCACTGCTGCTCCCAGTCATTTGTCGTCGAGGTCATCCCAGCTGCCAGTTTCAATAGCAGTGGTACAGTCTCATTCCTTCCTTTCTCTCACTTTTCTTTTCTTCTTACTGATGTTTGTCATGTTTCAGTCTTTGTCTCTGAGAGTCTAGTGTGGTGGATTGTTTTCTGGTTTATCTTTCTCTTCACATCTCCTTATAGTCAGCCCATCTGGTCCTTTAGTTTCACATAAACTCCTTTACAATCTTCAGTGCTTTCCTTGAAACAGTTACTTTCAGATTTGAAGATTCAAAAGCACATTGCTTTCCAGTGATACAAAAAAAGGCAAAACCAATAACCCTCTTACCTGTCTTACCTGTTTCAGCATTCCTTTCTCATGCACTTAACTTCCTTTCTAGATTCGCACACTTCATCTTTGAACTTTCAAACTTCAACTCGCACAGTCCTCGAACTTCAAACTTTGACTCAACCTTCTTCACAGCCACCACTCACAAATGCTTGGTCCTCAGTCATGGACTTGCCCTGCTTGCCTAAACTCAGAAGCTTTGACCTCCCTCTCCCTCTTCTGCTTTGACCCTATGACTTCATCTCTTGTTTGAACCCATGTCATACCTTTTTTTTTATTTAAAAAAAGTGTAATTTGGCCGATGGCATTGCACACTATGAATCTGAGTAACAACATATGAGAGTAAACATAAAACAATCAAACAAAACTACGGGAATCTGCTAATGAGATGAGAAGAAGACAGCAAGACAAGCAAGGAAAAAAGGAAAAGAGGAGTGAAACTGAGAAGGAAAATAAAATAAAGGGGATGACAAAGAGACAGCCGGATAAAGGGAACTAAAACCAAGATTATTCAAACAGGGAGTTGATCCTTAAAGTGGTTTATGGCCATCAAAAATTTTGAGACAGGCTTCTCTGCTTTCCTGACACACAAGACTTTCACGAGTTGATCGGCCTTGAAACGGATCTTGAGACTCCTGAGGTCACGTTGGAGAACCATCCTATGACTTTTTGATGTAGGACAACAGTTCATAAGATGGCAGACCGTCTCTCTGCCCCCACAAGAAGGGCAATGAGGTTTGAGGCTCTTGTGAACGCGGAACAAGAAGGTTTTCAGTGTACAATGTCCCGACGCTAGTTGATTGATGAGAGAACTCAAAGATATTTGAAGTCCTGAGGGTGCGGGTATCTTCTGGCAGAAAGCAGTGACAGCTCTTCGGCATATTCTGCCAACATTCCTTTTGACAGCCAGGTGTGGGGAGGAGGGGGACTCCATCACCTCTTTGGCCAACTGATCTGCTAGTTCATTCCCAAGATTGTCCTTGTGGCCTGGGCACACACAAAATTGATGCTAGATCTTAATGGAAATGATGCAAGAGCCTTGTGATTTCACCAAAGAACCATTGTCCAGGTCTGGGAGCCTTGGGGTTTCTGGTTTGGGAAATCACCCCTTAGTTATCCACGAGGAATATGATTCAATAATACATTTCCTCCTTGCATAGTTCTTTGGCTAGGCCGACAGCTGCCAATACACCCGCCAATTCACACTCGTGGTTGTAAATTACAGCCTCTTTGCCCATTGAGAACACACTGAAGATGTTCTTGTTTGGGAAAATTGCTGCACCTGCTCCCCCTTCTTCGGGATGATGAGAGCCGTCGCTGAAGATTGCCACCACCCTCGGCATAGACGATATGTAAGCTGAGAGCAAGGACTTAACAGAATCAATAGCAGCATCCTTGGTCAGACCCTCATTGATATATTCAATGGAGTGCGCCAATACACCAGAGAAGTTGTAATCAAGGTGAATCACCTCTGGATCCAGTCCCAAAGCAAAGTCAATTTGGTCCCTGGCCAGGCTAAGTTGAGTGGAGTCTGTGAACCGACATTGTGAATCAGCCCAGCTGGCTAAGATAAGAGAGTGAACAACATTGTCAGATTTCATGGTCACAATCTTCCGGAAAAAGAATGAAAACCATGGCTTGATAACTTGATCAAAAAATTCCGGAATCACCAATCTTACATTGGCAAATGTTGATGATGTGGAGTTGAAGATCTCCAGGGAAAAAATCCCTGCTAATCAGTTGAATTTGTTGGCCAGGGCCCTTTCCCCTTATTGGGGTCAGTCACCCAAATTTCCGCTCCATAAGTCAGCCTAGGAAACAAAACAGTCTGGATTAACTTGACCCTGTCAGCTTCACAAGCACCCCAGCGCAAATTTCCAAAGGTCCTCAGCTGAATGATGATTTTTCCTGCTTTCTCCTCCAGCACACGGAAATTGTGATTAAACAGCAACTTCCGATCTAGCCAGATTTTAAGCCACTTGACGTACGAAGACACCTTGAGGTGCTGATATCCAAAATGAAAGTCGCCTTTTGGTGGGTTCCCCTTTGTCAACCATACGAATTGAGCCTTCACCGGATCAAAAATCAACCCATGGGTTTCCCCCCATTTGAGCAATTGAATTCCCTTGCCAATTAGCCGGTCCTTGGTATCCTCCATCAATGTGGAAGCTACCAAGTGCACGGCATCATCTACATATCCAATTGAGACCGTGTCTGAAAGCGTGGAGAAAGACTTGTTCAGTAGGGAGTTGTTGTAGAGTATGCACAGGATTACCAATAACAGTGACCCAAGGCAATGTCAAAAGGCTGAGATTCGCAATCATCGAGTCGAATTGTTGTGGATCTGCCCTTGAGAAAGTCAGCAATGATCAGTGTGAGGTAAACCAGATATTTCAGCTGAAAAAGATAATTAATTAATCTATCCGGATGAACCAAGGGATATGCCAACTTCACATCTGGGAAGAGGCCTGCCGCCGTCTTTCCCTCCTTCCACTTTGCTTTGACCCAGTATTCCAAGGCAAAGAGGGCGTCCTCCGTCCCAGAGCCCTTCCGCCCTCCAAAGTGACCAGAAGCCAGGACACCCATTGACTCAGACCATCTCCACCACAGGAGGTGTGGTCGGT
The DNA here is from genome assembly GCA_001624995.1 of Puccinia horiana. Lineage (NCBI taxonomy): Eukaryota > Fungi > Basidiomycota > Pucciniomycetes > Pucciniales > Pucciniaceae > Puccinia > Puccinia horiana. The sequence goes on along the minus strand of LWDY01000032.1, from coordinate 262,003 downwards.
TGCTATATCTCTGAGTTTGGCGACTGCGCCGCGCTGTTAGCAGCCAAAACTGGGTGATGAATCCACCACAGGGTGCTAGTTTAGCAGCCCATGCGGTTCGGAAATGGCAGAGTTGAGGGGAGTCATGTGAAAGGTGGTTGATTTTCACATAGATATGTGATGACAGGTTTGACCGTGGGTGCTATATAACTTTTAGGATCTTGGCAAGGCTCTAGAGATAGAGATTGAGACATGGGTGAGCTTTTCTGAGATGAGATGGGATGACGAAGAGATGAGAGTAACTACCTAGAGATAGAGATTGAGACACAAGTGAGCTTTTCTGAGATGAGATGGGATGACAAAGAGATAAGAGTCTGTTATTTGACAGACACGGGTTTCAGTATGGTTGACAACAAAAATTAATATTAAATATTTCCTTTTCTTCTAATGAGTTTTGAGGTAAAAAAAAATGCTAACAACTACCTAGAGATAGAGATTGAGACACGGATGAGCTTTTCTGAGATGAGACGGGACGACAAAGAGATAAGAGTCTAGATGAAACAAGAGATCAGAAATGAGAAATCAGATAATAGAAAGAGAGATAATGAAACAAGATGACAAGGACCTCACTACAAACATTAGTTGATGTTCCGTCCGGGACATCAAAGAAAACTACGGGACATCGGGAAGATTAACCAGATTTTTTATTTTTTTTACTTGTGCCTGATTCTTTTTTCTTAATTTTTTGGGTTTAATCCTCAGTGCCATGATTCTCAGTTTTGCATAATTATAAAAGTATAATACAGCTAATTAGTTGTATTACAAAGCTCAAAAAAAGGATGAGTAAAAAAAACTGGTTGATGTTCCGGATGTCCCTTGTTTTTTCTTCAATGTTCCGCACGGAACATCAACTAATGTTTGTAGTGCCTGTTATTTGACAGACACGGGTTTCAGTATGGTTGACGACAAAAATTAATATTGAACTAAACAAAGAAAGGAAAAGAGTAAAAAGAGTAAGAAAGAAATGAATTAGTTTGAGTATCGGTCAACTTGATGTTGATGATTTGTCTTGTGGATGACTTACTATTTCCTTTTCTTTTAATGAGTTTTGAGGTAAAGAAAAGGAAATAGTAGTGCGCTTGGTCTGTCAAGTTGCGGCCAATTAGTGGTTGAGTGGTCTTGAAATTGAATAATCAATATTTGACGAGTTTTGCACATGATTGAATCCGTTAAAAAATGATAAATCACAATATACTATAGCAATGCTACAGCTCCCAAGGGTTCTTTTTTTAAATTTGAGACCAATTTAGCACCTCTGGTGGAGGCGCTAAATCGAGGTGGGGGTGCGAATATTGGGATATAACCCGGATTTAGCAAGGGTGAAACAGCTACACTACAAAAAAGTGTAGTGCAGCGGGATTTGGATTGCTGCACTGAACTTTTCTGCAGCAGCAGCCCGCTGCGCTGCCGCTTTTTCAATTACAAAGAAAAAAATGCATCTCAGTAGCGCGCTTTTTGTGCTACTAAAAAGCACGATTGTAGCGGGAAAAGTGTGCCGCAGTCTCTTGACCAATAGTCAGCCTGTTTGAACGGTAAAACAGGCGGTTTGAATGGTCAAACAGGAGGAGTGGCCCGTCTGGCCAGCCAGACAGGCGGAATGGCCGGTTCGACAAGCCAAACAGCCAACATTTCTGATGAATCAAACAGGCTGGACTTCCCGTTTGACCCATCAGACAGGCTGAACCGCCTGGTTGACCAGTCAGACAGGCTGAACAGCCTGTTTGACTGGTAAGGCAGGCTGAACAGCCTGTTCAACCAGTCAAGCAGGCTGAACAGCCTGTTCAACCGGTCAGGCAGGCTGAACAGCCTGTTCAACCGGTCAGGCAGGCTGAACAGCCTGTTTGACCGGTCAGCCAAGTCAAATAGGCTGTTTGACGGGTCAGACAGGATGGACTGTCTGTTCAACCGGTCGAACAGGCAGTTCAGCCTGTTTGACCAGCCAGACAGGCCAAACAGCCTGTTTGACTGGTCAGACAGGAGGAACAGTCTGTTCGACCAGTCAGACAAGCTGAACTGTCAGTTCGACCGGTCAGACAGGCTGGACTGCCTGTTTGATCTGTCCAGACAGGCTGAACTGCCTGTTTGATCTGTCAGACAGGATGAACAGCCTGTTCGACCGGTCAGGCAGGTCAAACAGCCTGTTCGACCGGTCAGTTGGGCCAAACAGCCAGGTCCAACAGACTGTTTGACTTTTCAGACAGGCTGAACGGCGTGTTCAACCAGTTAGACAGGCTGAACAGCCCGGTCAAACAAGCAATTCAGTCTGCTTGACCGGTCAAACTGACTACCTAAACTTACATCGCCCAGAAAGCATAGAAAAGATCAAAAAGCGGGGAAAAGCGCACTTGTAGCGGGTGACCGCAATTCAGATGATTGAGAAAAACAATTTTGGGTGCGCTGTGTGTACAGCTGTCACAGGATAGCTTGCGGTTTTCACAATTTTTTTTTTTTTGAAAAAAAAAAAAATTGCCCCCGAATTTTTTTTTTCCCCTGGGCCGAATGGGCAGGGTGCCTGCTGATCCTCCGGCTGGGATGACCAATTGGCCTCTTACCACCAGCAAAAAATTACGAATCAACAGCAGTGTTGATTGGTAAGTCCCATCACCTTCTCTTCTTCCTATGATGGCAAATTATTCTGACTTTCTCTTGCTTGAAAGTCGATGGTTTTTTGCAAATATTCACCAGAACTCAAGTATGCGGCCGTCAGAGCAGCAATTGAAGGGAAAAATCTAGCCCAAAATAACACATCTCTAGCGGCGGAAATCAGTTTGGACTTGCTATCCCGGTGGATGAATCTTTACAACAGGACCCGGGCTGTTGTATGTGATACCAGCACGTATTTGTCAAGGGGTGGCCTTTTGAATTAACCAAGGACGACTTGAATTTCATCAAAGAGTTGGTTACTGACAAACCAACTCTGTATGCAAATGAAATACAACACACATTGAACGAGCGCCATGAGCACGATCCTCAACACATTACATAATCAACTCCAAATGTCCAAAAAAACAATCCGTAAGGTCCATCCAAAATGAGATCAAACCCATAGGGCGCATTATGTTTCTCAGGTGGCCTGTATACCATTGTATTGCTTGGTTTTCACTGGTACACCGCGAGTTAAAGAATATGCCCATAACAACATGACACTTCCTAATCAAGTTTGTGTCCAAATCAGACGAGGCCAGTGTGTGCCTTGAGGTTGTTGCACAAACCAAAGGCTGGGCTCCCGTTGGCCAGCCGCCTCCTAGGGTCCCACGTTATTGCAGTACCCACCGATATAACATAATCCCAGCCATTTTAACTTCAGGCTTGGTAGCTCACATGGTACAGGAGGAATCAGTTGACTGATTCTCCTTTGAGTATTTTTTGGAGAACATCCTAGTGAGTCTACAATTTTTGAATGGCATTGTAAATGTGCAACTGACTCTTTTTTGGTCATTCAGGTCCCCAGCATGAATCCTTCCCCGTCACCTTGTAGCATCCTTGTGATGGACAACACCACTATGCATCACAATGGCCGCATAGCGGAGATTGTGGAGAGCCACAGATGTTTGTTGCTGTATCTACCTCCATACTCGCCCAATTTTAACCCAATCAAGAAGAATTTTTCTGTGTATAAGTCGGCCCTCAAGCGATACGAAGAGCTTCTGACCGGAGGCAAGGAAGATTATGAGGTGATAAACGAGTTTATTTGGTTGGTGTTTACGGAGGATTTAATTAAGAAGCTCTTCCGTGGCTCCGGCTATAGGTTCAATTGATACTCACAATCCTATGATCTTTGTCTTCAACCAATCTCACATTTTGTAGTGCAATAAAAAAGATTTTGACACTCATAAGTAATCAGACCTAAGGTCTTTTTGGAATTAGTTGGGAATTCCCTCATTGTGACTTGACATTGCGTGTTTTAAGTGAGACAATTAGACAAACAGGATTGGGATGAAACATAAGGAAAAGCACTCAGTCACTCTAACTTTAAGCTCCAGTGGATTTGCGGTGCTTAATATGGCACTTAAATTTTGAGAGACTAGACACCAGATGGCAAGCGTGGCCCTTGTTGATGCCGGCGTCAATCAGCTCGTCGGCCTGAAATGTTGCCAATGCTGAGTAATGAGTGATCCCAAGCTCACCCAGTACCCTGGCAACCTCAGGGTTTCTCGTGTTGATGTGCACGAAAGCAAGGTAATCCTTGAGTCCAACCACATCATCATTTGAGCTAACTGGCGAAGAGGGCACACGGTGAGTTGGGTCAGAGGTGTGTGGGACACCTGGTTGTTGACTAGTAACGGATGGCATGGCCGAAGTCATTGGTAAGTTTCCCATCGGGTTATAAATAGCGGGCTGGACCATTGGGTTGGCATAAGGTGCGCCAAGTGGATACCCCATACTTGGATTGTATGGGATGTATACCACATTAGGTGCTGGAGGCTTGATCGTGTTGGAGGTAACAGGTGCTGGAGCAGCCGCCAAGTATGCGGGAGGCGAGATCAAAGCCGAGAGGGTTGGGCTGTCTGGCGACCCCGTCAAAGGGCCGGGGTGACATTGTTGCTTGCTCGTCACTTGGATGGTGGACTGGGAATGTCTTGCTCAGTTTGAAAAGTGAACACTGGGGATTGAGGGGGTTGGTGAACCGTAATGTTTGAGTTATGAGTCAGTACAGTGCCCAAGGTTTTATAACCCATTCTGATGAGCTTACCATTGCCAGGGCCCACAAAGAAACCCGATCCATTGTGAGAACCACAAACTCTCAAGGATTTTTCCGGTTAATGAACACTGGGAGCTCATGTGAACCAGAAAGGCGCTCGCAAGGCTCATGAGTCGCACGGATTAATCAAATATTATTGATCACGGCCGCTGAAATGGAGGCTGGGGGTCTTTATTTGGTGCCGATCCAGGAGTCGTGTGCATCCGCTTCAATTCCTTCAACACTTTTTGTTTCTATCAGCCCAAAAAAACAAGCCAATTAGTATGCATCCTGGATGATGGACAGGTTGCTTGCCCTGCTCACCTGCATAATTATTTTGGGGTCCTTTCAATCAATGTAATGGTACACTTGCAATTCTCCTCCCCAGGGGTAGCACATTCTTCCAAAAAGTCAAGAAAAATAGCTGCCAAATTGAGTGTGGGTTTCTTGACACCAGCAAACATGCCTCCATGGGGAATTATAACCCCCCAGGTGAGCATGACAGCCTGTTCAAGTTCCTCAACATGGTTGGCCACAAGGATAGACCCGTCCGGGTCATTGGTTGTGTCCTTTCAAATGGTCTGAATAGCAGTGTCTTTGAAATGTTGAAAGTTGGTTTCATCAATAAACCACATAAAATCAAGTCTACCCGGTTTGGATAGAAGCTTCACATATTTGATCTCATCTGTTTCTTGAGATTGTTTTCTTTTGAGGTTTTGTCAGGTCGAGTGTGATTCTTCCTTTGCAACTGGGGAGAATAAGATGTACTCAACATTAATTTTTTTTGGTTATGGTTGGCATCAATGGTTTGGACTCGAAAATCTTCAACTTTGGAAAGGTGGGCTCGTTTTTCCGCAGTAGAAATCGATGGGCCAAGCGGTCCATTGGCATGTCTCCAGAAGATTCGGGAGGTTGATTCGATTCGGACAACCACTCGTCAATCTGGGCAAGTGAGGGGGTTTGCTCAAGCAGAGCAGAAAACCTGTCTGGAATCCAAGTTTGCTTTTTGTCAGTTTCAAATTTGCACAAGCAGAATGAAACAGGAAAGAAAATCAATTAAAAACTTACCTTCGGAGCTTCCATCCAACACTGATATCAACCGTTCCATTGCTGATGTACAATTGTACAGCTTTTGGGGTGGGCCGATGAAACAACCCAGCCGGAGGATCAGCAGGCACCCGGCCCATTCGGCCCAGGGGATTTTTTTTTTCAAAAAAAAAAATATTGTGAAAACCGCAAGCTATCCTGTGACAGCTGTATGTCGCATCACTGACATCAAACTCCACTGATAAATCATTAAGCAATCCTTTTCAGATGAACAAGACCAAAATATTTGTGGCCCTCATAACTACGCTCAGTACGGTCGTGGTCAAAATCAGCAACATGAAAGAGATCATTGATGCTCTCCCTCCGCCAATTCCAGTCGATCCTTTCCCAGTAACCAGCCTCAGTCACTCGGACCAAGTCAGGTCATTTTTATATGCAGCCGAGCTCAAAGTAAGCTGAACCCAATTCCCACTCATCACGGTTTTTACAGGCAAACTGATTGAAAAAATTTCTCTAGGCTTTCTTGAAGGAGACCGCACGCGAATGCATGCTAGACGACGTAACCGCCTATGCCAAGGAGGGATGTGAATGCTCCCTACACTTCATTGTATTAGTGAGTGTCGCAAATTGAGCCCAGTCTTGTGCCGTGGCTGCCATGCTGACCGCTGGAGCCCAATCTACTACTAGGCATGCTTGAATGCCCAAAGCCCGGCTTTCAAGAGACAACACTTGCCTCCTAAATACTCAACATGCGATCGCCAGGCAGTTTCCCATGTGGTCACTCAAGTCTGAGTTAAGACCAAGCACGCCCGGAACAATATCAGGAATGTCTTTCTTGCTGGTTTAATCCCCAGCCTTACTGAGGTGTACATTCTTAACATATCCAAGATCTCCAGGAAGATTTGGAGGCACTGCAATGTTCAAAAGACTGGGAAAACCGACAACGAGGTCGATGAACAAATAAAGCCGCAGATGATAGTTCACATAGTCCATCTGAGACTTGCGAACGTGGTCAATTTCCTTGACCTTGACTCACATAACATCTTGCAGTGGGATCAAATTGATAACCTACTGGAGAGCTTGAGACAACACCCAGTCAACTACACCAAACAGTAAGTGAAACTTTATTACAGTTTGCCCGGTAGCCCCAAGCTTACCCCACCGGTTATCTTTCAGTTGGAGTCATCTCTTGAGCGCCAAAGACGAGATGTTGTTTGGCAACAGTCCAACTAGTACGGGATTGAGAGACTACCCAACCCACGAGGAGGTTCAAGCTCGGATCAAAGCAGCACATGCTGTCACGGTCCCTTATTCTCAGTTAATTCACTCGGACGCTCTTCCCATCTCACTTGTTCTCCCAGTGATATGACACATATATTGTTGAACATGGCATTACACATGCCCAATCGATCACCTCTATCACCTATTGATTTCACTAATTTCTTTCCTCTTGCCAATGAACAAACGTGACCCTTTGGTTTCATGTTACACAAACCTGAGCAAAAAAAGAAGTTTTTTTGGGTTTGATTGATATAAGCTATCCGGTCGTTAGAAATCACGGATAAGATCACAAACACTGGCCGGATTTTTTAGCTGGTCCGGTGGCTATGAGCCAAGCCTGGCTGCTTGGCAAACCCTGGGCAGAATGCTGGGAAAACCTCCTGCCGACCTAAACAGGTGGGCACCATCAGTGCGTCCCCAGAGCCAGGCGTGATGCCCGGGGTACACCCGGCTCATCCTCCCCATAGGGATTGGGTGGGCACCATCAGTGTGTCCCCAGAGGCAGGCATGACACCTGGGTCACACCCAGCTCATTGTCGCCAGAGCGATCATAGGAGTCGTCAGTATGAGCGAAGCGCCATGGGGACACCCGCCATATCGTCCCCAGAGCGACAAAGGGGGGCGTCACGATGACCGTTGTTCATCACACACTGATTGTGATGCTTCCTGTGGGCGGGGTCACATGAGCTCCCCAAGGGCCCTCGTGTGACATCAAACTCGGCTGCTGTGTACCCAGGCCAATGAGAAGACCCTCATTGGTCTGGATACAGACAATAAATGGGCCAATAAGACCCTGATTGGTGTGAGTACAGGCCGTACCCAGGCTGATAAGACCCTCATTGGCCTGGGTACAGGCTGTACCCAGGCCAATCAGAACCTTGTTGGTCTCGGTCTAAGTTTTACCTGGCCCAATGGGGAGCCTCTCATTGGCTCAGCAGGGGTATGTCGGCTTTTACTCAAGCCAACAATGCTCTCATTGGGCTGGGTAAGACCTGTACCCAGACTGATGAGAAGACCCTTATTGCTCTGGGTAAGGATGTACCCAGAGCAATGGGGGACAAGGATTTGACTATATAAGCATGGTATTTTACCAGCCCATTGTACCCCGGTGACCCTTCCATCCAACCAGTGCTTGAAGCCCGGGGAGGGTGAACTCAGGTGAACCCTCATGTCCAACGACTGAGGCTGATCCAACTGGAATAGGGGGAAACATTTGCGCACCCCCTGCTAAAAAGGCCAAACCTCGGACCTAAAAAGGCTGAAACTGTGGATTTTCCCCAAAGATGCTAATTTTTTTTAAAAAACATTTCAAATCAACCCTGAAGGCCAATTTGACAGACCAAAAAAAAAAATAGTGTTAAATGGGTTCTGAAACGGCACTACAGCCAGCCTGGCTTCTGAGGAGCCTGCATGGTACAGCCGCTCATGCATGTCCCTTGCCAGGAAAACTACAAATCGGACCTTTATTTTATTATTTCAGGTCTGATTTGTTTATACCTGTACCTCTTTTGAGCCACTTTGGAAACTATTTGGATTTAATAATAACTAAAACAACAACAATTTTTCATTTTCAAAGACCAGTGGAAAGCAAAACAAAATTTTACTGAATAGTGATTTATAATTGCTGCCTAAGACTTGGTTTATGTGTTTGAGTACATGTGTCAACCAGTAAATTCATTTATTTATTAATACTAGAGGCCGAGGCGGCTTCGCCGCTGTAAATTCAAGTTACATGCCAAGTCAGATTCCCGTAATGGTCATGTCTATCATGCCACCAAATGTTATAACAGTGTTGTGGCATTTGAAAGCCATTATAAACCAAAAGGCCAGTTTCACTCTCTTTTGCCTTTCTCCAGCCTTTGCTTTGACCATCAGTCCCATTTTGATAAAAGACATGTGATTCAGTTTTTTAAGTTCACAATAAGACTTAAATGATATTCTCCTCATCTTGGCCATTGAGACCAGAAGAGTTGGTTTATAGACAAGAAAAACTGTATCCATATTCAATTTTATTTGAGTTGATTACTCTGTAATTTTTTTTTTTTATTTTATTGTGTGATGAAATTGCTGTACAAGTAGTATTCTTATTCATACAGAGTTAAAGCCTGATCAATAGAAAAAAGGATGTCACGGTATAAGAAATACACAAAAAATCCACAAGATAATTAATTAATTTATTTGATCTTCAGATTCATCCAAGAGACTAACTCGTCGCTTTCCTCTTTTGGCTCCTTAAGGAATCCTTTGATCTTCCCTAGACTCTTCTTTCTCCTTCCACTCTCACATCTTTTATTCCTGCTTACCATCATCCTCACTTCCTAATCTAATCATTGTTTGATCTCACTGATTACCTCTTCAATCTCATTCTACTCACTCTATCCCATCTTCAATCTCATCTACTCACTACCTTTCTTTCCTCCATCTGCTCTGCTCTAAATCTTCATCATCTTTCTTTTCCGCTTATTTTCTCCTATCTGATTTCAATCTTCTCAGTCTTGTCTATCCTTTGTCAACTCTCTTCTAGTTGCCGCTTGTTCTCCTACTTTTTCTATATTGGAGGACTTCCTTTCAATCTACAGCCCCCCTGCAGAGCAAGATCTGGTTAGATGCTAGAGTTTATTGGAGGACTTCCTGTTTTGAATCTAGAAGGTGAAATTCTAGATTCCAAACTTAATTTGGTGGTGAAAATTCTTCCAGATTGAGTTTTCACCACCAAATAAGATTTAGAATCTATAATTCCAAATTCTAAATTGGTCACGGGAAGTCCTCCATTTGCAGTCAAAAAGCTAGAATTTTAGCTTTTTGAAATGTAAATTAAGATCTGAAGACCCTGCAAATTCCCACGGGAAGTCCTCCATTATTCTGGTGGTAATTTTGTCTCTCTTGTTTTTCAGGGAGAACAAGAGCTTCAAGAAGTCAAGAATACTTGATTCCCACTCTGTGACCTGACTCCATGTGATGCTATGAGGTTGATCGCAGAAGTGGGAATTGTCGGCACACTGGATCCAACTTTGAAGCAACTTGAGAAAAGCTGAGATCAGCATGTACTCTTGGGCAACTTGGCAGGTCAGAGCAGAAGAGGCACCCGAAACAGTGTCCTTCAGGATCTTCAGCAATCCGATAGTAGTAGTCCTCTTTGTGGATCAAGAGTTGTTATCAAGTTTGCCCCCAGCCCGCAACCAGCAAAAACTGAAATCAATTCGAATTGATAGCACATAGGATCGATCAAAACACCCACAAGATGATAGTTCAGCACTGGAATTCTTCCTTCAGTAGCATTGTCTGACGTTCCCAACAGACTCCAGTATGGTAGAGCAATGAACCAAAGCATTGGGGTCAGCAGACCTCGATCAAGGATTGACCGACTGCAGGTTCAAGAACTCTTGGCTAGCTCAAGAAGAAGCTCAAAAGCGGATAGATTGGGTAGCTCAAACTTTGATGGGCTGTTTATGGGCCACGGAACCTCAATGAGTATTTGAACAATGAGTTCTAAACAAGAAGGTCTTTTGACGATCTCCTCTGAAACTTTTGACGAATCACCAAGTGTTATCAAGTCAAAAATAATTTAAACTATCGTGGTTAGGGATAGTCTGGGTAATTATTGGTGCTGAAGTTGAGAATGAAAGTCGTCTAACAATGTGGTTTGAGTGATTAATTCTTCGATCCAATCAGGTTGGACGACAATTTTATGGCTTGAGTTTCTGGTACGAGCTGAGGATGCCTTGGAAAGAATTGAGCCCATTAGAGTTAATGCATTGGTTGCAACTCCCAAGTTTCACTCACGGGTAGCTTGGGATGCAATCATCAAGATTTCCAAGCTCGCGCCATTGAGCGCTTCATTTAGAAGGGCCTAACTGTCATCATCAAGACCATGTGTAGAGTTCACAAAATACCAGACAACAATTTGAGTGAAGATTTTGAACCCTATGATTCTTTGGGAAGGCACAGAGGAGAGAATGAGATTGAGCAATTGCTTTAACGTTGGATACTAGTATGATGGACATGGATGTTTTGATCAGACGAGTAATTGGTTGAATGGTGATGACTTTGATCATCAACTACTCGGACGCCGTTCCAGTCAAAAGCTTCAGGGATGATGCCACACCTGATGTTTATACCGGGTGATACCTACAGCAGAAATAAATTAGAAGGTCAGTAAAGGGAGATCACATAGTGTAATTCAACAAAATAATGACTTTCAAAGTCACCGGTGTCACAAACAACAGTTTTTAAAAAAAACTTACATCATTCATTTTTCAGTTAGCTTTATTCAAGAGTTTTTCCTTTTTGTAAAATAATGTTATTGACCTTTCAGTTGAAGACAAGTTTAGGCTAGGAAAAAGAAATAAATTGTGATTGTTTGAAAATATAAGAATGTGATAATGATAGACTTCAAGGAACGATTGAGATGATTGCAGGTCAGTAATCATATTGTCAATCAATTGAACTAGGCAGGTCAGGGATTATTCATGTATCAAAGTGGATAACTCACCGTCTGGCTGCGTTAAATCAGTATTGAGTAGATATGTGGGGATAACAGTTGGAATGGTTAGTACATTGTGGAAGATGGGTTGTATGAGCATTGCGTGTGGGTAAGGGTGTGGCAACTTACAACTGTTGGTGGGGGTGAACAGGGGTTGTGAGTTGGAGGCGTGGTTGTGGTGATGAGACAAACGTGGCGATAGGTGACTTGTGTATAGCAGTGGATGTTGCGTTGTATAAGTAGTGGGGGTTGAGCTCAAGATTTTGGCTGAGCCGAATCTCAAGTCTGAATTTCCATATGAGAGTTTTTAGGTTCAACACCTCTCTGCTGCTGCAGTTGTGCAGTTTGAGCAGTGACAATCGGTGGCCCCCCTTGAATAAATTGTCCTTGCGGCGCGCTGGGGTCATCTGCACCTATTTTTTGACCCTGCTAGACAGGAAGAAATGGTGGCAGAGTTGAGTGGATCAGTTGATATTTTTGTGTGAAGGCTGGATTTTTTTGTTTCATATTGTTGTAAGGGGAAACTTAGATCTTTGTTTTGGTGATTGGCTGTCTTTAATGAACTCAGATCAAGATCCAATCAAATCAAAACTCAGAAAAAGACCAAAACTGTATGTACTCCACATAACAAACAAACTTAAACCCAGTCCCATCCCTTCTTTGCCTGGATGGGCCCGCCGACTGCAGGGAGGGGCTTGTGCCTAAAGTCCCCTGTCTGCCGTGAGTCCTTGAGAGGCATATCACCTTTTTTTTCAGGAAGAAATATTTTGACTGCCAGTACACATTAATGCTCCCAATCTCCAAACTGTGTGCCTTTTTGACTAGCTATTCCTCAATATTGTATAGTTCATCATTTGCATTGATCTCTTGATCCCATGAATCAGCGGGTATGGCCTTAACAAAATACATACTTTTCATTAATCCATCATCTGTCACATAATGTTTGGAAATGTGTACATAAATACATTTTTTTTGTTATAATACTCAATTGAAAAAAGGAAGATGGACAATTTTGTATGGGATGTAGGTATTGCCTACCTCCACAACCCGATACACAAAAACTCAAGACTTGTTCAGATTTGCCAGGGTTGCCAGTGCTATCCTGATGGAATCTTGATACAAGAATTTGATGCAGAAGATCAAACACTTTAAGAGCAGCTAACTTACACCGTGGTGCGGTGAGTATTAGGCCTTTAAATAATGGTCAAGTAAGAAAAGCAATAAATTATGGGTTCATTCACCTTGCGCAAAACCATGTCCTGTCACAGGTACAGGTTGCCCGGTCATGTTATGTAAACATGACATGGTATTCCTGTTACTGAACAGATCCACCTGTCTGGCTCTGAAACTGCGGGTGTCCCACCACCTGTCAGCAGACACTGGGCAGAAACACCTATGTATATACATATGTATAAACACATGTACATATATGTTGCGCAGTTGGGCAGTTCAGAAATCCAATGTGGGTTCCCGACCTAATTTATCCCATGGTATGTAGTGTGGGTTGAGCTACACACTGGCAGTTAGACATATGTGGGACTTGCTGTCCCGCAGTTCATCCATGACTGTGGGTGCAGGCGAGAGACCTGTAATGATACAGGACTGTTAAGCCTGTCTCTGTGACAGGACACAGTTTTGTGTGAGGTGATTTTGCTTGGGAATCAAACCAAGCTGGAGGCTTTGGGTGTAAACCTCTGTGTCAAAGAGGCTTTGTTGGGCTTTCATAACATAGGGTGTTTTTTTTTTGGTGTATAATCTCATTAAAACCCCCAGATCCATGAACTTGTGTATTTTGAGACATCTTAAATTGTCTCTCAATTCTTGAAAAAGTTCCTTTAAGTTTGATGCAGATACTTTGTCAGCATATTGCTTCCCAAGGCTCTCTTCACCATGAAAAAGTTTATGTCACTACATGTCAGGTGACTGTAAAAATCACATCCAAGCTTTTGTGCTTCATCTCTGCTCTCACATGTCACAGACATTTCACCGATTCATATCCTCACTAATTGCTCACCCCAATCAATCTCAAACCAAAATCTTCTCCTCCATCCTTTAAGTTTCACTCAACTCTTCAATCAAAACCTCAAAACTCAAAATCAAGAATCACTTCAACCTTAAAATCAACAAGACTTCATTCTTCTTCTCATTTCACTCCCTACTTGTTTCCTTTTTCTTTCTTTAATTATATTCTCCTCTTCCTCCTTCTTCAAACCTCAAGTCCTCAACTTGATCTGTCTGGTGAGATTTCAGTTGATCAACTTTACTTATTGTTGAAATTAAGAATTATGACAACAAAGTTTTTGGGGAAATACAGACAGCAAATAAGCTGTGAAGTAGCTGTTCAAAGTCTAGGGAGGCTTAAGTGTCCCTAAAGACAAAGACTGAGCAGGAGGCTAAATTGTACGGCTCACAAACAGTTTGCCAAGGACTGATGATTTTGATTTCTCTGTATTATAGATAATTTGAATAGACTAGGTACAAGTAGTGTCAAGATGTGGGAACTATGACTTGTCTATATTGCATGCAAAATTGAATAAAAAAGAAGCGATAGAAAAAGGGGCCGGCTAAATGCACGCCACCCCAAAAGGTGTGCTTTGGCGTGCATGCCAAAGCACACCCCATTTGGGGGCGTGCGAGGCTTGCAAGCCCCGATTATGGCGTCCTCATGGATGCACGCCCCAGGCAGTACCCAAGGGGCTCAGTGACCGGCCACTGGGTCCTGCTTGGTGGATGCAAGCCTTGATTTGAGGCGTGCATCCACCGAGGACGCCTCGGCTAGTCCAAGCCGAGGCATTCAAGTTTGCCTTCGGTCTTGGAGGGAATGGGAGAGAGCACTCTCTCCTTCCTTCCTTCCAATACCAATCGGTCCTGGAAGGAAGGAAGGAGAAATACACTCTCTTGTCCCTTCCCTCCAAGACCGATCGGTCTTGGAGGTAAGGGATGAGAGAGTACACTCTCTCCTTCCTTCCTTCCAAGACCGATCGGTCCTGGAGGGATGAGGAGAGAGCACTCTCTCCTTATCCCTCCAAGACCGATCGGTCCTGGAGGTGGGGAGGAGAGAGTGCTCTCTCCTCATCCCTCCAAGACCAATCAGTTTTGGAGGGATAAGGAGAGAGTGCTCTCTCCTCATCCCTCCAAGACCAATCAGTTTTGGAGGGATAAGGAGAGAGTGCTCTCTCCTCATCCCTCCAGGACCAATTGGTCTTGGAGGTGTAACTGGGCTCGTTACAGGTAAGATTTAGGGCTTAGTAAGCACTGGTGAAAGGTTATTTGGCTAGAAAGCGGAAGATGATATTTGCGTGAGAAAAGAGACAACATAGTAAATCAAGCGGCTATTTATAGCCTACAACCAAGATGCACGCATAGAGAGGTTCATAGAGAGAAAAGGCATAACAAAGAGAGAGGAAGAAATAGAAATAAGGTGTTGCCTGTTGGAGGAGAGCTCCGTCATGCAACAAAACATAAGATAGAAATTACAGCTGGGAGAGATGTTGTCCCGGCTGGTTTCTAGAAGAAAGTAAGGGGTGCTTTTAGCCCCAAACAACATACAGACAGGACTACTGAGGGAGAAAGAAACCCTTGGCCTGGAGGTCCATCGGGCGCAGTTGGAGTGATCCTGTATCACCAAGTCCATCGGCCGGAGTCGAGGGCTTGAATCATGACACTTGTAGCAAGGGATAGTGTGTACACTAGCCCGGCTACAACCATCCCCCTCCCTCACGGAGGATCCGTCCTGGATCCAGCTGACGGTGGTCGAAGGAATTTGACCCGGAGTTTGAGGTTGGAGGGATTTCCGTGATTGCTTTAGCGTTTCTGAGGGTAGACCGTTCCACCCGTTTTGCTTTCTGCACAATTGCAGGGGGAGCAGCCCACATCTCATTCCTTATCAAGGAGCAGAGGGAATTTCCATTAACCGGCCAGGAGTAGTCCTCCCCATTCTGGTCGTCAAGGATATAGATGTTATCATCAAGAGCTTTCTTGATTTCAAATGGTCCAAACCAACGAGCGGCGCCTCATTTCGCAGTTTAACAGACTGCCCCACCAAAAATGGTTCCAAATCACGCGCAAACCTGGAAGAGGAGTCAAATGCCAGCTTATTCCTGTCAGAGCGTGCCAACAACTTTTCCAATGCCTGCAACCGGGAAGCGTTGATATTATCTATACGTCTTCGCAACTCCAACTCCCCTGGGCATACTGTGTCTGAAGCAATCACTTTTGCCGGGTCAGATGGTAGCCTTGGTTTGACACCATACGTCAGCTTGAAAGGAGAGAAACCCATGCACCCAGGTGGAGAACAAGGCAACCGGAAAAAAATCCTCCCATTTGGAGGGGTCCCCAGTCGTATTCAACTTGAACAAAGCTGCTTCGAGGATACCATTGTAACGCTCGTTTTTGCCATTTGTCCTCGGGTGGTAACTAGAGGTGTTCACATTTCGGATTTTTCCTGTTTTGAGGAATCACAACAGGCCCTTTGATAGGAAGTTAGATCCCCTATTGGTAGGCCAAAGGGAGTAATGACATGATCTAACAGCGCCTCCTTGATTGCGGCTGCTGTTGCAACCTTCATTGGTACTGCAACAGGCCAAGACGTGCAATGATCGATCACCCGAAATCAGACTTGTGGCTTTCCGGAATGGATATGAAATTGGCAGCCCATCGTTCAAAAGGGCCAATTGCCAGCAAAGGCACTTGTGCTCTCATGAGCACGCTCATGGATTTGGCACTGGGAGCACGTATTGATGTATTGTTTCACATCATCATATCGCCACGGCCACCAACCCCTGCCACACAGGAGTTGTAGGGTACTGTCTCTACCCCAGTGGCCAGCTTTGTTGTGCAACCGTTGCAACAGAGCGTAACGATGGGCCAAGGAGATGAAAGGGGATTTTTCTTCCAACCCTGGCCGACCGAGATACATTAACGATTCCGCTTTGGTATCATATTCGAACAACTTCATGTTATCTGTTGCTTGCCATATGTAACCTTCCTCCACATCAGGGGGAATAGCACAGCATCCCTTAATGTAAGGGATGATCAGAGGCCAATTTGTTTCGTGGAACTGTTGGCCAATATTGTCAATCACCAGAAGATCAAACCTTCTCGATAGAGCATCCGGGACAATGTTATCAGAGCCCTTCTTATACTTAACAACAATGTCCATTTCGGAGAGCTTGTCAAGCCATCGACAAAGTTGTGGCAAAGGCATTTTCTGCATAGCCAGATACTGAAGTGAGGAGTGGTCTGTGTAAACAATTGTCGTTTCCACTGTTCCGTCCAGATACACCTTCCACTTGCGCCATGCATGCAAAATTTCTAGCAGTTCACGTTCCTGTGCTGGGTACTTACGCTGTGAAGGATTCAAATGCAACGGGATGAGGTTTGTCATCCTCCCCTTTTTGCAGTAATACTTCCCCTACGCATCTGTCTCCACAACAAAAGGGATAGACAGATCAGGCATCAGCAGTACTGGTGCCATTGTAAGAGCATTTTTTAGAAGAATGAAAGTCTTCTCGTGGACTGGCATCCAATCAATGGCTTGCCCGCTTTCAAGTCATGCAACGGTGAGGCCAGTTTAGCAAAGTTTTTAACATACCTGCGGTAATAGCCGCACAGACCCAAGAATGACCAAAAATCATGGACATTCTTTGGGCGCCGCCACGTACAGATGGTCTCGACCTTGTCTGCCATCAGTTTGATGCAGTTATGCAAGAAAATATGACCAACAAACTGTATCTCAGCTAGGCCAAAAGAACATTTAGCACTGCTGCATTTCAGTTCCTCGCATTTAAGTACTTCGAGGACTTTACCAACATGAGCTAAATGCTCCTCCTGCAAAGACGAGTACACTAGTATGTCGTCGAGGTAAACCTGGATGAAATCATCAATGAACTCCCTAAGTAGGTGTGTCATCATGCTCTGGAACGTGCTTGGCGCGTTGACCAACCCTAATGGCATAACAAGCCATTTGAAGTGTCCATACTTTGTCCCGAATGCCGTGCGAGGCACATCAATCCCCACTATCCGCATTTGGTGAAAAACTTGCTGGAGATCGATTTTAGTGAAGTACCGGGCACCCTTCAGTGAGTCAAAACACCTGTGGATAAGGGGTATAGGATGTCTGTCCTTTTTGGTGACAGCATTCAGTGCCCAATAGTCAATACACAGTCGAAGTTTCCCGCTATTGGCATTCTTTGCGAAGAGTATGGGTGATGACCATGCCAAATAAATTCAGCTTTTTTCAACTTGTCCAAGCGTGTCTTCAACTCACCCAGAAGCGCAGGGGACAACTGTCGGACCGGTTGGGAATTGCCGGTGTCAACCAAATGCTTGATAACCCTTTCGCGGTCAGAAGCGTGTTCCAGCTTGTCAAACAAACCAGAGTATCTGTTAGTTAAATCAATTAGCCTGTCTCTGAAGGAGCCAGGCTCAGGGAAGGGAGGATGTCGTCCCGTGGCCCTAGGACTGTACCATCCAAGATGAGGTTCAGGTAGAAGTCACTCACTACAGCTGTCACTTGCTGTTGAAACATTTTTTTAGAAAACCTCGGCGCCGGTTCATCTGTTATAGATAACAGAGACTGAACCAAGATTGGGGGAGAGTTGGTTGCCTGGGGAAAGAAAGAGATATTACGGTTAAGAGGCATCCGGAGGACCCATTCATTGGTGCTCCAATCCGTCGATAATACATGTTCTGCTATCCAGTCACGCGCCAAGATGAGGTCAAAGCTAGAAAGAGGAGCGACTCTACAGTTCATGGACATGCAGATGCCCTCAAAAAAAAAAAAAGGGACATCAGCTGTTTTGTTGTTTTGAACAACGTCTCCAAAAGCGCCAGAGACACGGAAGTAAACATCGGATTTGCTGATGGGGAGACCTCGATCAGCTACAAGATTGGCAGACACAAAGGACGAACCTGCGCCCGTGTCTATGAGGAGCCTGGCCCAGCGCCCCGCCACTGGGTGTAAGAAATCTACACACAGGCGTCTGTCTCCAACGACGGTGAGAGACTCCTCGTGTTGGTCATGACACAAACAATCATTAAGCACTTCTAGAGGCTCAGGTGCTGTCCCCATGCCTGGGTGATCAGCCAACTCACAGAGATCCGACCCCGAAGGGGCCATTAACTCAACAATTTTGCCCGGCTTCATAGCTCTGGGCTTTGCGCACTCACATTCATAAGTTGTATCTGGGGATGGGATTTCAAGAGGAGATACAACGGATGACACTGGTGTTAGTGAAGGAGACTTTTCTTCACCGACCATTAATTTAAAGGCAACTTTGCCTTCACCTCGTAAGCCTTTTGTTTATCGGTTTTAGGCTCACTACATTTTGCGCTGACATGGCTGTCCTTTCCGCAGTTGAAGCAGCCAGTCGGCATCGGTGTCGTCGTTGGGCGCTTCCTCACCTTCGAATTGGCCCCATCAGAGGGTCGTATGGTCGTAGTCAACCCAGAGGCCACCACGGCATTGTTTGCCAAGGTTTTCCGGTACATCCGGTTCTTGTCCAACACCGCCAAGAGGACATAGGGGTGCCCCGCCTGGTCTCCTGGTTCATCAGCTGCAGCAACTTACAGTTGAGCCGGATTGGTCAGTGAACGCCTGACAGGACTTGTTCGGGCCTTGCTTCAGGTCGTCGTACTCGTCAGCAATGACATGCTTTGACACCGTGAGGGGGTTCAAGTCCTGCATCCAAGAGCAGAATTTTTCCCACATCACCGGGTCTGTTTCCAACGCCATGGAATCTTCGTAGTCATTGTTCGCCTTCCCTTGCAACAGGAAAATGCCGCACATCCAGGTGGGCTTGCCGCATCTCCAAGTTTATTGCCGACGAGTTCATCCATCTTTTGATGTCGGCTCCCACGTCGCCTTTGAAGTAGGGACAGTTAACACAGGACCAACCACATCAGTTTCCAGGTGGTGGGTCGTTGGCCTGGACCTGGGTTTCACTGCCGGTCCGGTGGACTCCTCTTTTGGCACCGGAGGATCCACATCCATGGAGTCCTGTTCCTTCAGGAGGCACCTGATCCACTTGACTGCAGAATCAGCGGCTTGATCATAATCCATTTTGGCAGCATTGTTGGCCGCCATTTGAGGTTTGAAGTCCCTGTCCTCACCGGACAGGATCCCCGCCTCGAAGTTGTCGGTTTCACTCGACTCCAACTCCTTGACCTGGTTCCTGGGAGGCCAAAAAGTTGGATTTGCACGGATGTCATATTCTCCAGTTCATCAGGCGTGTACATTACACCATCACGTGGAGGAGCGGGCCTGCTGAGGTCGGCCTCTTTCCCAGAAGTGGGGGGAGGGGTTCTTTGGACAGGCATATCTGTCAAGGACAATGAAAAAAGGTTTTTTTTTGATAGGTCAATACCGTATCACAACAATATCACTTCCTACAATGACAATAGGTTGTCGCTGAGTTCATGCCTTTCACAGGCTGCAAGCCCACGCCCAGAGGTCTGATAAAAGACTTTTTGCAACCAGGCCCAAGGACCGCAATAGAAAAAACAGAGACTTACTTGGTTTTTATTGGAGGGTGGTGGAGGGCAAGGTTGAATATTTAAATGTGGATTATTTAGATATTGATAAAAAAAAAAATGAAACTTGCTACCACTGTAACCGGGCTTGTTACAGGTAAGATTTAGGGCTTAGTAAGCACTGGTGAAAGGTTCAGGAGCAAGGTTATTTGGCTAGAAAGTGTAAGATGATATTTGCGTGAGAAAAGCGACAACAAAGTAAATCAAGTGGCTATTTATAGCCTACAACCAAGATATGCGCATAGAGAGATAATTCATAACAAAGAGAGAGGAAGAAATATACATAAGGTGTTGCCTGTCGGAGGAGAGCTCCGTCAGGCAACAAAACATAAGATAGAGATTACAGCCGGGAGAGATGTTGTCCCGGCTGGTTTCTAGAAGAAAGTAAGGGGTGCTTTTATCCCCAAACAACATACAGACATGACTACTGAGAGAGAGAAAGAAACCATTGTCCTGGAGGTCTATTGGGCGCAGTCGGAGTGATCCTGTATCACCAAGTCCATCGGCCAGAGTCGAGGGCTTGAATTGTGACACTTGTAGCAAGGGCTAGTGTGTACACTAGCCCGGCTACAGAGGGAAAGGAGGGGAGAGTGTACTCTCTTGTCCCTTTCCTCCAAGACCGATTGGTCTTGGGGGGAAGGGATGAGAGAGTGTTTCTCTCCTTCCTTCCTTCCAGTACCGATCGGTCTTGGAAGGAAGGAAGGAGAGAGTGCACTGTCTCCTCCCTTTCCTCCAAGACCAGTCTGTCTTGGAGGGAAGGCAGGAGAGTGTGCTCTCTCCCATTCCCTCCAAGAACGACTGGTCTTGGAGGGAGGAGGGGCCTGCATCATCCCGCACGCCCTTGGCTTGGGCTGCTACCCCCGTCCACGTCCTCCAAGGTGGACATGGATGACCTGTGGCTTGCATCGGCATGCATGCCCTTCGATCTAGGAGGAAAACCTCTTCTGGGGTGTGCATGGTCGTGCACACCCCACTCATGGGGCATGCCCAGCCTTGCATGTCCCATCGGGGACTTGGAAGGCCCATACTCCCCACTTAGGGCCTCCATGCCCAATGGACGCCCCAAACATGGCGTGCATTGGTAAGGATGCCTCACTTGAGGCGTCCTTTTAGCAAATATGAAGCGTGCACTTAGCCGGCCCCTAAAAAAATCAGAGAGAGACCAGGTGAAATTCCAACATTTACCTTTCTTCTTTATTCTGTCTCTTCCTGTTTCCTGTACACTTCCTTCCTAATCTTCTTCAATTCTCCCTTCTCATCAACATTGGGTATTTTCTTTTTTTGTTTTGTTTCTTTTCATTTATCTCTTTAGTCAGCGTTGTGGTGTGCCAAATTGGTTTCAGGTATCAAATGTGGTAAATAAACAATCATTCCATTCAAATATACATAGATATTAGATTTATGATTGCATATTTTGGTTTTACAATTGAATTAACTCAGTTACTTGGGGATTCAACTGGCTATCATCATTCAGTTAGGGCCCCTATCACAGCGGGCGCATGTTTTTGAAAACAGTTTTTGCTGTTTTTTTTTTGCACTTTTTTATAAACAGAAACTGTTTTTGGAAACAGGGTGACACCTGTTTCTGAAAAACGCAGGAAAATCACTAAAAACGATATTCAAATTAAGGCAAAAATTGACACCTGTGGTATGGGTTTTTGCATGAAAACGATTCCGAGGAAAAAAGTCTGGAAAAACAAGCTGGAAGATCCTTGGCATTGCAAAGCCTGACAATGCTGCAAATCTTTGTGGATCAAAAATTTGAAATATTGATTCATTAAAAATGGTGGTAGTTGGCAATGTGAGACCACCACCAAATGAAAGCTGTGGTTTGGTTTGGTAATCTGGCTCTGGGGCTTGTGGGAAAGAGCAGTGAGGTTAAGGAAAAAGGCCCCAGCCATTGCCAATTTCTGTCCCAGCCAAATTTTTGACTTTATACGCAAGTCTGTCCCTGCGGTGCTGCAGGGGCGGCGACTTGTGTTAAGTTAGGTTTAATAGGGAGTTGACTGTATTCCGGTTTGCAATCTTGATGAAGGAAATATTGGAGGCAGTTACAAGGTCTTACTAACTCAAACTTAACACAAGTCCATCTCCCTGCTGTACGTGGCTTGTGCTGTCATATGAGTGACCTCACATTGCCTAGCGCCGACCGCTTAACACAAGTCCATCCCCCTGCTGTGCAAGGCTTGTTCTGGCGTATGAGTGACCTCACATTGTCTAGTGCCGACCACAGGGAGAGACTTGCACATTATACATGAATTTCAGTGTGGATCCTGAGGTCCACAATCCCACTTTTTGGTGGTAAAAAGTTTTGACCTTCTGAGGGGTCAAATGGCCTGCCCTTGGACCAAATGGAAGCTGATGATCTCCCCTTCCATTTTTCAGGGCTGTTTATCTTGCTCAGCATAGAGCTGGATCAATAAGCTGATCCTTCCCCAGATTATTAACTTACCAATACACAAAGTTACTGAATTTATTGATGTATAAGACTGTATCTAAGCTATGCATTCAATTCATGTTTCAAGAAACAAGCCCAATATCATTACTTGTGAACCCCGCACTCCCAGGTTTCACAAATCAAGCTTACATAATCTTAAACCACTACTTAATCCCCACTCACACCACACCCCGCCTAGCTCAGTAGACCACTTTGATTACTTTACTACTGAGCTAGGTAAGTCTTACTATTTCTATTGTGTTCAATCTCTTTTCTTCTTCTCATCTTCCGAATTGTTTCATTTCATTTCCCTATCTCATTTCATTGTACCTTACTAACGAGACCACTTCGATTACTTTACTACTGAGCTAGCTTTTGCACAATTAAAATCACTTTGGTTCTAGAATAGGTCTCCAGAGCAAACGGCTCTGATTCTAGAAGGTTTATTTTGACGAGCAGTGAAGAGTTGAACGCAACTCTTACATTACTGTACAGATTTTGGCTTGCATACTTACCACAATGTTAGGCAGTGTTCACTAGGATGAGGGCTTTTTAAGTCCCAGGGGCAGACACGCCCGAGGCGAAGGGAAAAAAAGTGAGGAGGCCAAAATGACTGAGAGATCAAGGCCTACACAACCCTGCATGGCGGCTGGTTGTTGGTTAGGAAAACGGATCTGCACCTGACTTGTGACAATAAACCTATACTGAAGCATGCTTCAAGCGTAAAATACGGGTGATTTGAGGATTTGTCGGATGTGGGAGAAATGGGGCATATGTCCCCCCTTCCCCTTACGCAGTGTCCACATATATCAAAAATTCCATTCCAGGTCTCGATATTTCACCGGTGCGATAATGTAAAAATGTGATTGTTTCCGCATAGTTCTTAAGATCAAAATACCGGAAAGAGTACAAGAGTGAGAGTGAGAACAGTTGGTAGCAGACCAAGTCAATATAGCTGGAAACACTCAAGAGCACCGGTTAACTGGTCAAAAACATCATAATTTATAAAATCATCGGTGAGAGAAAACATGAGACAACAGGACCAGAAAGACAAGAGAATACAAGAGGACGCGAGAGACAAGAACAAGAAAGACCCATATGTATAAAAAAACACATTAGTTACACATGTCATCTAAGAGGGGATCAATATTAGCATTGGTGCCCATCCCTCCATCTTGTGAGATGTTAGAGTCACCAGCAGGGTTAGACTCTCCAGGCCGATGGTGGTTTGAGTTGCCAGATTGATTGTTATCTGAATCCGCAGGCGCAGGTAGGTCGGAGAGGTTCGTGCCGCTGATATTCACATTGGATTCGGCAGTAGTGCTTGCAGCATTGGATTCGTCAGTAGTACTTGCAGTGCTTGCAATTTGCGTTCCACTTCTTTATAGCAGCCAACAGCACCTTCTTCTTTGTGGACAAACCGGCTGGTCTCTTGCGAGGAGGAAGCTTCACCACTGGTTTTCTTGCGTTTTCCTTAGAGGCCTTGGAACTTTGGCGTACACGTTTTTTGGCAGGTTCATCGTTGTCATTTGACTCATTTTCAGATGCTTCAGATCCATCGGATTCAAGTTCAGAGTTGTCAGACTCCGTTTCTGCTTCAGTCGTTGAATTATCTAATTTGGAACCGTTGTAGGTGATTGTGATTCTTTTTGTGTTGATGCACGCCAGTACACCTCTAGCTGGTCCTTTGCGTAGCTTCTTGAGTGGTTGGTGTAAGTCACTGGCGCGAAGGTTCCAGTTGTTTGGTGCAATGTGGAGCTGGAGCTTGAGATATTTCCATCGTGATTCGGATTTCTTGCCCAGCCAGGTACAGGTGAGCCGGTTCCCACTTGCAGCATCTGGTTAAAGACGTACCTACATCAGACAGCTTGGAATGACTGTTTATGATCAGGAAATACTGACTTATCATCGCCTTAAGTTTGGCCCTAATTTCGGATACATTTCTAGCAATGGAACCTAAAACACATGAAAAGTTAGTACATGTGTAAGTGCTTGTTCCTACTTTCCAAAGTATGACTTACCAAGATTGTAATCATCGGAGGCATCCCGAGAAACAATAGCAGTGCTGATAGCCTTTCGCTTTGTGCTGCCCTGTTCAACTCGAACACCATTTAAGATCTGGATATCTCTTGCAGCAACTGTTGTCAAATGATCCTAAACCGTCCAGAATGGTTGAATGAATATGCAATTTCGGTTGAAGAATAGACTTCAAGGTCCCACACTCTGCCCCTGTGACAAAAGGGGTAAGGCAAAAACAATTCTTATTACTGTTTCAATTTTCATTTCTCAATTCCCTCGTCGAAAACCACCGCCCTCAATTCTCTGTCGAAAAAGGTCCTAATCGTTTGTTCAGAATCGAAACACTTAACTGAATCCAAGAGTCAAAGAATCCAGGAGGAGCTAGGTGATAACTCAAGTGGAGGTACTAACTGAGCCCATCTCATCTCATCCCATTGTCCCAATCCGTTTTCCTCTCTTTCTTTTTTCCCTCTAAGTTTCTGTTTTTGTTTTATTGACTATCTTTCCTTTCCAGGCTTGTTGTTATTTGACCGTTCCCAGTCCTATTATTTCTTTGTCCAAAAAATCCAGTTGTCGCTAGGTTTTGAACTAGAATAAGGTATTAATAGAACTCACTCATTCATCATTAATTAACTCACTCTCTCATTTAAATTCTTTTATTAATCTCATTGTTTCTTTTGATTCTTTCTTTTATTTTATTTTCTTTTTAGTTACTACTATTAGCTTTTATTGATTAGCTGCAATAAAGTGATCAAACTCAAAATCTCACAGCAACCCACGTGTGAAAGTGACCCGCGGCATCTTCTTTGCCAGCTATCATCAGTAGATAATCGTAGCCGAGGGGTGAGCCACCTTTCAAGAAGATGGTACTTTTCAGATGACGAGAGGCCAAAACGAAAAACCCCTCAACCTGATGGAAGGAGGCCATCGACTTCATCTGCAACAGACCCCAGAATCAGAACAAGTCGACTCAAGAAGGTTTAGATCAGGAGGAACATACATCTGCCTCCATCTTATGGGCCCAGTTGGTGACCATCGCCATAGTCTTCTTCTAAGGAGATTTTGCAGCAGATGCGCAGGAGTTGACTCTTGGGATTCGCCTGGCACTCATCTTGTGCGATTTCAATCGCCGCTGCGTTCGAGGGATGCAAGCCCACAAGATCATTGATATCTCGGTAAAGCGCCTTGTCGGAATACCCCTTAGCCGCCCATAAATCCTTCACCTTATCAGTACCAGCGTCTTTGCCGACTTTGCAATACAGAGATGGGGGGTGACAACGCGTCAGTACAGGGGAACAGTAGATCAGTTAAAATCCAAAACTTACATTCATCATAAAGCTTATGGACGTCGGGATCGTACTTCAAGAAATAGGTCCACAAAGTTCTGCCCCTGATCTTCCTGGAATTGCCGAGATGAGCATGGCATAGGTGAGGACCGATACAATGTTTGATTGCAAGCTTGTGAAGATTGCGCTGGAATTTGTAGTTGAGTTCATCGAGGTCTTCCTTCATGGCTTCAGTCATCCGACCCCGCTTTGCATTGTTGACCGCAATCGATCGGAGGTCAGCTAAACATTTGTCTTGGTATTGCAGCATGTCCTCGTCGGACAACGATCGCACAACTTCAGGCTTGTCCGCCGGCCCACCCATAATGTCTCGCAGGCCTTCGTCGTCGTCTTCATTGCGCGCGTCAGGGGTTAATTGTGAGGGAGGTAGGTTTGGTTGCAATTGGGAGATACGCTGGTGATGTGGCAGTTGGGCAGAGCTTTGTGATCCGCAAGATATAGAGGAGTCTTGGATGCGCTGAGGGTGGTATTGGTGGTGTAAGGCGACTGAGGAATGTAGCACGTGACCCAGTCAAAGGATTTGAGGATGGATGAGTGCGGGTCTTGATTGGGGAAATGAGGATGTGTCTGTGGGTCAGGTAAGGTGCGAGGCTCGGAGCACAATTGGTGGGTGTAGAGAGAATTTTCAGTATTTGGGGAAGGTTGATATTGATGTATGTTGTTGGGAGGAAAATGATGGGGGCTATTTGAAGTAGCATTGAAGGGTACTACCCCCATGAGGCATGTCGATTGATATGCTGCCCTTGGTTGATGTGTTGTGCTTCATTGACAACTGACGAGGTTTGCTGGGAAGCTAAACGTCCAGCGGCAAAGGGAAAGGATCCGGTGGATATGTTGGCCATTGTGAGTGGGTGGGAGCTTGTACAGTGAAGGATGTTGATGAGAAAGATCATGCCTGGCGACGATAAAGCGGATTAGCTGGTGATATTAAACGAAAAGAAGGGATATCGATGACTGATAATGGTGGAACAGACACTTGAATGTTCCTTTATGTATTGGCTTTCTGCGCGTGTGCTCGGCGTTCTCTTCTCACCGCAGAACGCGCGTTCAACCACCTTTAAGCTGTTTATACCAGGACAGTAGGAAATGTGAAAGTGGCTATAACATTGGGAGTACTGAGTGTGAACTCACCAAAATTTGAGGGCAAGGGTTTTGTGGGCAGTTGAATATTCTATCAAATTTTGAGAAAGCTCAGACAGAGAAAACAAAAGTTATAAAGATGTGAGGATTTGGGCAGATAAAAGCTTAGAGTAGGAAATGCGGGAGCAGGTGTAGCTTTGGCAATACTGAGTGCAACCTCACCAAAGTTTAAGGGCAAGGATTTTGTGGGCAGATGAATATTCTACAAAACTTTCAGAAATCTCAGACATATCAATCCAAATTTATTAAGATGTGAGGATTTGGGCAAATACACCCAGAGTACGAAATGTGGAAGTGGCTTCATCATTGGGGATACTGAGTGTAACTGCACCAAAATTTAAGAGCAAAGAGGTTGTGGAAATTAGGATAATCTGTCAAATTTTTAGAATGGAACCATGTCATTTGGTGCAGTAAGTCCTGAGTTGTACCAAAACAGATTAAATTGGTGTGTTTAGTGAAAAGTGTGCCCTATGACAACTCAGGACATAGTGGACCAAATGGGATGGTTCCAACTGTTGGAATATTCTTTACAATCATCAAAAATAACATTCCAACAGTTGGAACCATGTCATTTGGTGCAGTAAGTCCTAAGTTGTACTAAAACAGATTAAATTCACACTTTTCACCAAACACACCAATTTAATCTGTTTTAGTACAACTCAGGAATTACTGCACCAAATGACATGGTTCCATTCTAAAAATTTGACAGATTATCCTAATTTCCACAACCTCTTTGCTCTTAAATTTTGGTGCAGTTACACTCAGTATCCCCAATGATGAAGCCACTTCCACATTTCGTACTCTGGGTGTATTTGCCCAAATCCTCACATCTTAATAAATTTGGATTGATATGTCTGAGATTTCTGAAAGTTTTGTAGAATATTCATCTGCCCACAAAATCCTT
This sequence comes from Puccinia horiana, assembly GCA_001624995.1. Lineage (NCBI taxonomy): Eukaryota > Fungi > Basidiomycota > Pucciniomycetes > Pucciniales > Pucciniaceae > Puccinia > Puccinia horiana. The sequence continues at coordinate 234,094 of LWDY01000032.1, read as the reverse complement.
GCCCTTAAACTTTGGTGAGGTTGCACTCAGTATTGCCAAAGCTACACCTGCTCCCGCATTTCCTACTCTAAGCTTTTATCTGCCCAAATCCTCACATCTTTATAACTTTTGTTTTCTCTGTCTGAGCTTTCTCAAAATTTGATAGAATATTCAACTGCCCACAAAACCCTTGCCCTCAAATTTTGGTGAGTTCACACTCAGTACTCCCAATGTTATAGCCACTTTCACATTTCCTACTCTAAGCTTAACTGCCCAAATCCTCACATCTTTATAAATTTATTTTGATATGTCTCATCATCCTATAATTTTGATAGAGTATTCAAGTGCCAACAGTATTCAAGTGCCAACAAACTCCTTGCTCTTAAATTTTGGTGAGGTTAAACTCAGTACTTCCAATGTTATAGCCACTTTCATTACACTTAGTATTCTCAATCTTTCCGCCACACATTGCCCTCAGGCTCCTCTCCCAATCTTTGAAATAAAATAAGTATTCAAATCATCAATGGTATAGTTCTTGTTCCAGTCTCTAACAGAGTGATGGGAACGGGTTAATTGTGCCAATAATGTGTGATGAGATGTCTTATAGGAGTGCTAAATTTCAGGTAACTACGCATCCAAAAGTATCACCAACCTTATTTCATATATTTGTATATGGTTTTTATGTTTTTGTATGTCGCCGGTGTTATATCTCTTTACTTCTATTTACTTATATCTCTTCCACTTCTTATCTGCTCTTCTCGGTCACCATTTCTTGTGTTCCGGTTCTCTCAACTAAGATGCTTGTTTCTTGACTCTTAAAACCTCCTCAAACAACATGGTTTGCCTTGGCAATGCCAATCCTTTCAAGCACAAAACCCCACGGGATAAACAACACTGAACAAAGCATGCTTCTTGACACGAGCAGGAGGGGCTAGTCTTACAATCTCTACTTTGAGGCGACCTCCCACAACCTTCAAGTAATTCTGAATAAGCCGGTGAAGACAACTATACTGTTGATTTCGGAGAAGGGTACACCCATGAGCCCTCAGACAAGGGGAACACATGTCCTAGTACCCACACTGCAATGTGGGACTCTATCCTATGGTCCATCAAATCCAGCCATCAGCGACGCAATGTTGCTCTCCCTCTTGCCGATCCAACTATATCTGTGTCATTGCGGGCACACAACCAAAGAGTTTCAGAAGAGATACGTTCCAGTCATTGGGCAGCTGTGATGGAGAAGCTATTTATGGCATACTTGTGGCTCAAGCAAAAAACAGATAACTGGACGACTATGGAATCATTCGACTTGTATGCCCTTGATTATGCAAATGCCAAGAAGAAACGCCTTGAATTCCCCAATGGTTTGACTTAGTGGACCTTCTAGGCATGTATAGCTGTTTGATAATAATTATTGCTTGTTGCTCACGGGCTTACCCTGTCTCTCACTAGGTCAATCACGGATGAAGGTTAACTTTTGCCCATGCATGCCTCAAGCTGTCTTCTTGCTCTGCATGGGTTTTCTCCCCACCTCTCCTGATAAACCAACCACAGGATTCTCCATGCAACTGCTTGCATACCACGATTACGCCTGGCATCACTCAAATGTCCGATTGAAGCCATTCACCGACACACAAAAGCTCTTTGGCAAGGAGCGATCAGAAATCCTCTTCAATCAGAAACAAACTTGCGCTTTTGTTTTCAGTAACACTCTCAACTTGTTCACTTACATATGTATGGTTATGTTGGTAGGGTCAAGACCTCAGTCAATGTTTCACCTCGACGGTGTTAGTCTACCGTCAGCTACTCAATAGGAATGACGAGCTCGTTGATTCAATCCTTGGTTTGTCCAAATCACAAAAGATGGTGGTGCAGATATGTCCAGCATGCTTTGGACCCAGTGATAACACTGGATCGTCTCGACTTGCATCTGTGAAGAACCGCTTGATTGTGTGCCTTGATGGTAATTTTCAGCATTGCCATCAAAAGAACGCAACTAAAAACCATCTCCGCCAATGTTTGTCCACCCAACCGAGCTCAAAGAGGTTCTTGAGTACATCACGGGGCAGGAACGCCTCCATAAGGTTCCCAAGAAGGTAAGTTTTCTCTTGAGAAGTATTGTAAGGCAATTGAATATTGCAAATATTAATCAACTTTACTCTCATAAAGCTGTGAATGAATCTCCTTGGAAATCGTGCGACGACACCAGACTGATGGCCTGTGTTTTCCGACACGACTCGGTAATTTACCTTGCCAACATCCATGGGACTGGAGAGAATCATGCCCTCCCATTGTCTCTTCTCAAACAAGTCCTTGCTAATATTGATCCTAACTGGCCTGTTGGAGTGCTTTATGATATAGGGTGCTCATTAGATAAGTACAGTGCCCAGAAGTAAGTTTTCATTGCAGAGGATCGGGACACAAATCTCAATTTGTGAGATTGGCTACAGGGGTATAAAATAGGTTCCCAAGAATGAATATGAAATAAAAAAATGCAAGTGTGAAAATTATTTGAATTATTGCAAGATTTTTGAAAATCTTTAATATTGTTCCAACCAAGCCAAGAAAATTGGAGATCATAGTATGGCATGTGATAAGAATGATAAAAAATGAAACTTTTCAAACTCATTTTAAATTATTTTTATTGGACCAAAAAAATTGGGTCAAATTGGTGCTGATTTGGCCTGTAGTGCCTGAATTTTGGATGAAATTGGTGGATAGCCCACTCCTCAAGAAAATACTTTGAAATGGGTTTGAAAAGTTTCCTTTTTTATCATTCTTATCACATGCCATACTATGATCTCCAATTTTCTTGGCTTGGTTGGAACAATATTAAAGATTTTCAAAAATCTTGCAATAATTTCATATTCATTCTTGGGAACCTATTTTATACCCCTGTAGCCAATCTCACAAATTGAGCTTTGTGTCCTGAACCTCTGCAATGAAAACTTACTTCTGGGCACTGTACATCAGTCGGGTGAGCCAACAATATCCAAATATTTGTCTTTTTGGTCTGAATTTCTAGATTTTTCACTGAGTTTTACATTTTATCTTTCATTTCTCTCAAGCGTGACATATTCTCTGAGTCTTGCAACAGATTAAAGTTTGAGACCTCTGTATTTCATGCCTATGTGCATGAATGGCCATGCCAGATCCAATACAACCCTCGTTACCAGGAAGGTTGGGGGCTCTCTGATGGAGAAGGCTGTGAACGTTTTTGGTCGGCTATATCTCCTCAGGTGAGTTGAGATATGCCACAAGGAGCAATCGATTGGGGGCACTTTCCCACCACTGAAAGTTTTGCAACAAACAAGGGATCGAGAACATGAGTGAGTGAGTCTGTCTGCTTGGCTTGGTGGACCTGTCCTCAACCTGTTTGCTATCATTGTCTGCAGTGGTGTGGCTGATTCGAAAGTTCGAGAAGGACGGGATGACGCAATTGAGACTCTGTCTGAGTTGACTCAGCTCGACAATCCTCACAGTTGTAACAGCAACAAATACTTAGTAAACTTCTTTGGCTTGCAGTGGGCCCATCAAGTTTGCATAGGACTCGATCAATCAAATGAGAGTGAAGAACAACTAGAGGCAAAACAAAAAATCCTCGAATTCTTTGAAAATGAGGAGGCTTTGGAGCACTACCGGTAAGTACACAAGTGTCGCCCACAGTACTCCAAACATACTAACTGAGCAGAATTCGAATTTGTTAGAGATCGATTAATGAACGGTCAATTACGGCCAACATGGCTGGAGACAGATGAGTTGCTATCTGGCAAGGGTGGGCAGTTACGTTATCTGGGGTTATCCAGGGAGTTTTGGATAATGTAACTTATTTTAGTTATCCAAAATCAGGTGTTTTAGTAAAGTAACTTATCTTCAGTGTAAAGTATAGTAAAGTAACTTGAATTTAGTTATCCAATTTTTTCCATTGGATAAAATTAACTGATTGCTAGTTATCCAGGAATGTAGTTAAAAAAGTTACTTTATCACATTTACCAGGATTTTTTAGATCTAAAAACACCTTCTTGGCATAACAAATGGATTTTGACCAAAACACCTTCTTGGTATAACAAATGGATTTTGACCAATCTGCTATCAAATTAAATTCTAAGATGGTCAATAAGTTTATCTAAAAACACCCAAAAAGATAAATGATCTCACAAAAAATTGATCTACTGAGCTTTCTCTGGTGTGTCAGTTTTAGTTACAGTAACTGATAAAGTAACTAATTTTTAGTTATCCATTTTTTTGAATTGGATAAAGTAACTTGAATCAAGCTATCAGTAACTTAAAAAGTTACGTTACAGCCATAGTTATCCATTTGGATAACGTAACTGCTCACCGTTGTATCTGGGATTGAAAAGTGTGAGGCGATTCAACAACAGCTGGTGGCCTTGTTGGGTAGGAGCTATGATGATCTTAAGGGCACATGAAAGACTCAGCAAGGTATGTTGATGCTTTTATGGAAAGCCAAGACAGGCCGTCAATCTCCAATTGGAGAAAAATCCATTGAGGAACGCATCATCGGGTAACACGTTAGGAACAAGATTGAAAGAGTGGATCCTTGAAGCCATCAAACAACGCAAAGGTCCAGTTGAGAAGGTCATAAAAATGTTTAACAAGCGGCGATCCGATTACCTGAGGAATTATGATCCACATCAACTATTGCTTCCAGAGAATGACAAATTGACCTACACAAAATTATTGGAAATGGATCTGGAAGGACGGTCATTTTTACCAGACTTGGGCCCCATGGGCTATTGATCCCAACGTCCGAAGAGGAATCACTTCAGTTTTAGTGCTCAATTGGGTTGAGGAATAGGTTGAACTACTAACCCAGGAGCTTGACCGGGCAATGTCCTGGGCCTGTCAACACCACCAATTCATGTGGCGGGCCCTCACTTGTATTGGTTTGCTCTCATCCTCTTCTAATAATCTACTAACTGGTACGGAGTTCAGTTCACTGACCGTTTTGTTTCCAGATATTGCATCCACCAATTCTGCAAACCTCAATCCAAACGGAGATTATAAATTGATTCTGCCAAATGTACCGATCAAAGCCAAGCTCCAATTGCTTGCACCTGCCATGAGATCCCAATTAAACAACCACAAGAAACTCATGGTCGCTTGGTCAGATGGTGTGGAGACTTTGTGGAGGAAAAGTAGATCCCGGCATACGGCTAACAATCACACGTGGTTCAGCGTAATTGGACCAATTTGTGCAAAGTTACGCCCTTGGAATGGAAGTGTCTCTGCAATAGACAAAGCTTTGAAGAGGACGGTGTGCGTGGAGAGCCGGATGACAATTATGAGACTGATACAGCTGCTGACTTTGGGGAAGCTTCCACTTGATTAGAGCCAACAGTTTTGTTGTCTTTGTCTTTTTTTTCAAATTCTTCCTCTATGTCTTTGTAGTTGTATTTGTTTATTTCCTTAAGAGCTAACAATGAAAGCAAATGTTCCGTGGTGCACATGAATTTAAATTGCAATACATAGGGCACAAGAAAAAGAAAAAAAAAATGAATGAAGAATTTTGACAAAACAAACAAAATCTATGAGCCATGTTAAATATTGTGGTGTTGATTTTTTTTTTAACCAGTCCGAGTTATATGTGATATAAGGGTCAGTAACACTTATATGGCAACCCTTATGGCGTGGGAGCCAAATTGGCCAAGCTGAGGGGAAGGGGGGGGGCGGGGAAGTTGGGGGACATGTGCCCCATTTCTCCCACATCCGACAAATCCTCAAATCACCTGTATTGTACGCTTGAAGCATGTGGCTCGCGCGCATGCTTCAGTGTAGGTTTTTGCTCACAAGTCAGGTGCGGAGCTGAGTGAAAAAAATGTTGAGATACCTGTAGTGTAGATCTCACTATGCTTGTAGCCTGTGTATGCTTCTACTAAGCTGTCTGTCATTTCTACTATCTTCTACCGGTTCCTTCTCTTCTCCTTTACACTTACTGAAACAAATTCTTGTTCCACGAACCCAGCCAACTCCCATGCTACTGTGAGTTACCTAAGTTACAGTCCCTGGTTCCCCTCAACAAAAAAAATGTGATTTGAGGTGCTATCCTCTAGCTTGACAACAAGCCCCTCGATCAGAGGGCCGGCAAGACCTAAGGCTGGCGTGGGCGCCACTCGTGAAGCAAGCCTCCAAAGGAGGGGCTTGCTACTTATGTGCCGTGTTTTGCCTGAGAGCGCAAGCAAGTCTTGGTGGGAGAAACCTACCGCTCCGATTTGACAGCCTTCCACCCAACATTCTTGTCTGCCTCTTGCACCAACAAATAGGCTTTGATGACCCCTATTTGTGTGTGCCAGATGGAGCCCCCCTGACACCCTCGACATGCATGTGATAGTATCATGACTTGCAAACCCCAACCTCGCCGGCATCCGCCTGGCTCCAGGGTGTCCGATCAACCCGACTGGCTGATAATCAACCAACCCATCCACCAACTGTTGGCTCCATGGATGATTCAACATCCATTTCTGCTCAACAACACCAATCTGATCCCACTGCTTAATGACTCCAAGCAGTAACCTTGACCATGGACACCCAGCTTCCGAGTCTCACCTATCCTGTTTGCTTGCTGGGAACCAATCTCTATCCCTGCCCTACTGCGTTGTTTGATCAATTTTTCATGTGTATGTCCGGCATGTATCTTGGACGCTTGATTCACTACTTAACCAGCTGGTTTTCTGATTATCCATCCTCTCCATCAGCTACCAAACCCTACATGTTTTTGACACCCTCATCTAGATCAACCCCTTTGAGATCCCATCAACTTTCACCGTTTTTCACTCCGGGATTCTCATCTCGCTCATCAGCTACTTTGGTTGGGTTTGCTTTGTCTGACATCACTCGCACACCCACCAATAACGACTACATGGCTTCTTACAAAAACTCACCTGACGCAACTCTCCCTCCATACGTACCAATGACCAACCTAGTTGATGAATCACCGTCTGCTCGAAAAGGGAATGTCGCACCTGCCACCATGATTAATGGTAGCCGGGTGTTGGGCCTCCATCCTCCCGTTGTTTGTGATTGTGCTGTCAACTTCACTGCCTATCTCAGTGAGAAGAACAAGCGCAATTTGACCACGTGGGTCCCTCTCAAACCCCTTTCTGATCTATCCATCATCTTCAATACTCGAGATAGTGCCTGCTGAAAAGAGTTTGTTCGGCTTGTTGCAGATGAATGCAACAAGGACTACAATTACATGAGTCGAATGATCACCGACGAGACCAAGAGCAGCCCTCCAACCAGGACCTGGTCCGCTTATATCCTAAAACCAAAAAATACCCCAAATCCAATCCTTTCACCGTCTTCAATGATTCCTCACTACGCCAATGGTTGGATGAGATCAATTCCTCCCAGCAATCCAAAGGCGGGATCATGATACACATGGACAACCCGAGCTCGCAAGGAAGACTTGCTTGCGAGGACCATGAAGCGTATGGATGCTCGACAAAATGGCTCTTCGAAGTCCAACAAGCAAGTCAAACTTTCCGGTCGCCAACCTGGTCCGATTAGCCATGATGCTGTGAGTCTAACTTCATCTAACCTTCTCTATCACACCAAAGAAAGAACGGTTCTAATTTTTTTTTTTGATTTACAATTCACAATCCTCAAAACCAGGAGGAATCGAGCGGTCCAGAGTTCGAGGACTTGGACGTGCACTCAGACACAATCTATGCCAAATATGGCATGAATACGGACTACAATCACATCCATCCGGTCTTCCTGGACCCAACCAATGCCAATCGCTACATCCTTCTCACTTCAGGCAATGTCGATAAGTGGGCCAAGGCCCGGTAATCACGGAGGTCTGAATCTGACCCTCTTGTCCATGCAGTGTTTGCGCACCCCAGGGGTCAGCTTGATTGCCCCACTGAACTCGATCAAATACCTCAGCCGCCGAAAAACCCAAAAAAGTAAGGCCAACCCCGAGGAGACTAACATGCCACCAGGTTCCCTTCTTGACTTTGCCAAGTGGCTGACCCAACAGAAAGGAAATCACCGGTCTTCCTCTCCTCTCTCATCTAATTCCGGCGACACATCCAACAACCTGGCCGACTATTTATAATACATCATGATTGCTCCTCATAAGCGAGAAGGGGTGTTGAACACCTTGCTTCACAACGACATAGACTGCTACCAAATGTTTAAGCAGCTCGGCGTTGACGAGCTTAAGTCTCTCGGGTTCAATTTCGGTGTCATTACAAAGCTGCGAAGCAACGTTGGGCGATACAAATGTCATCTGGCTCAATTATCCCAACACAATCTGTCCCCTTAGCTATCCCTCCCTCTGAGCTCTCTCCATTCCATCTATCTTCCTGCGATCTCTATAGTTTATGTCTGCTGCCTGTTGTCTTGGAATCCCTTCTCTGCCTAGCTACTAGCCGTTGTGTGATGCTTATCTTATGTCTGAACGCTGCTGCTCTTTTCCCTGAATCCCCTCCGTGCCCGGTCTGTTGTCTCTACCTGGTCTATCTACCAGCTAGTCTGGTCGTGTTGCTTGATATCTGGTTGTCTGCCGCCTGTTGTCTCTTAAACGCTTCTGTGTTTGTTCTCAGCTTTGTTGTCTCAATCGCTTCTTGTTCTCAGCTCTAAGTCAATAACAAGCGGTTCTGTCCGATCGGTTAAACCAAGAACCATAGAAATGTGCCTTGTCCAATCTGTTAAACAAATAAGAAATTTGATTGATTAGGGTGTGTCACGACCGAAAGCTCACTCTCATACGCAAGAGACCCTTTTTCAAGATCAAAATTAATAAACGGCGTGTACATAACTTTTTTTTTCTTAGGAATTACAATAACAAGACAAGATAACAGATAATTGAGAGATGTAGTGAAAAAGAATAAGACCGCTTAATTCCCAGAAGATACACAATTGTATCCGGAATGGCGGTATAGCTCTTGACATAAAGTGGAAGATACAACGTTGTGGGTGGTTTCACGAACAACCCAACAAGGATCGCGGGCGTTAACCAACGCTCGAGTTCGGCGAAGGTTACTTTTGACCTTGGAGAAGCATACTTTGATGGGGTTTAGTTCGGGGCAGTATGGAGGGAGATACACTAGTTCCACCCCGGCCTCGCGGCAAAGCTTGGCAACTCTGCGTCCTCGGTGGATCTTGGCATTATCCATGACGAGGATAGAGTTGACAGCCGGGTACGGGTTCATCCGAGGAAGCTGGTACAGTTTGTTGTCAGCAGAGAACTATCTTCAAAGTACTGTTTTGAAAGGGGGCTTACAAGTTTCCATTTTAAAAAGTGTTCGAAATCTCGGCCTTTGACTGTGAGCTCGGTAACAGTCATGGCTAAGACTCCAAAATAGCTGATGGCAGGGATCAAACTGAATCGACGAGGGTTAGCCTCCCGTTGGTATCGGACTGCGGTTGTACCCCGCCGGGACCGGGAGTAAGTTCGGAGCAGATCGCGAGAGCAGATAGCCGATTCATCTGTAGGGTGATAAAGGTGATAAACTGGTTAGAATCTTAAAAGTCTAATTAAACAGCTCCTTGTGGTTGCTTACCGGTGAATACCAAGAATTCGGCTGGTACGTTCATCATTTTACTGATGTAACGATACTTAGCGGTGAGATTCTTGCGGATGTTGACGGTATCAGGCTTTTTGAGTGTGATACTGAGCTTCTCGACCAGATTCTCGTGTAACGCGCTCATGGAGATGAGAGTATTGGTGGAATCGTAGAGGCGCTCACGCATTTCATCGAGGAAGAGGCTGGGTTCCTGGCGGACTAGCTCAATCATGAAGTCTTGGTCCTCTGCTTAAAGCAGAGTCTGTCGGCCGCAAGCTCCAAATTCTTCTGGATCGCGAACGACACGCTGAGTTTCGTGGAAGAGGTGTATCCATTGCTCGAAGGACTGCCTAGATACAGTGGCTCCCAGGGAGTTTTGGATGAAGGTTTGGGAATGGCGTTGGAGGGACATACGCACAGTGGCAACTTTAAATGATGCTTCATATTTTCGGAAGACCATCTCGATGAGCGGCTGGATTTTGAGGGAGGGGATAAGATGTCAGATAGTTGTTTTGGAGTGAGGAAGGCGGAATTGGGTGAGAAGGAAAAATGGGAGGGAGCTGGAGGGAGGTTGAGACTTACTCCGATGTGCAGATGTCAGAGCAGCTAGTGTGGGACATGAGGGAGGTGGCCCAGGCCTGTCGGTGGGCAAAAACTCCTTCAGACACCACCCTCACCGGCTGCCGGATAAAGGCATACTTGGGAGTCAAACATGAATTTTTTTGTCCAAGCTTTCCCGGAAACACAATATGTAGCCCAGTTTACCAACAGCACGCACTGGAGACTGGACAACGCCGAACCACACCCAAAACAATGGAAGGACGGAAAAACGGGAAACGCCTCGATGACAAGATATCGACACCACTAAGCGAGCACGAGCACAGCCAGTTCCCGACTACCCAGAAGACCCATCGAGGCCATTCTAGGAAGTGAAGAAAGATAACCGAGGCTGATTCCAGTCGGGAAGTCAGCAAGAGCCGCGGAAAAAAGAAGTCGCAAGCAGATTCGGAGACTACTTTTGGCGCACACGCTTCTACGCTGCAATTTTGTCGTATCACCCCAAGAAAATCAAGCCATCAGACACTCGTGCCGATACGCGATCATCAAGAACCGCGGTAAAACACACATCGTCGTCGTTGCCAAGCTCCTCACTTCTGCTCAATCTGAACCCCAAAGTGATCGATCTTGTCACGCCGGCGAAGAGAGAGAGGAAGACCTCTGGAATGGCTATAAAAACATCCTACCCTCCCCCCACTTTTCTTTCCTCATCCGCTTTCAACTATTCAATTTTCCAGCATCAAATCTTTATAATAATCACCTTTTTACGCTTGACAGGTTCACAGCTTTTATATTCTTTTTCATCCATCATGCAATTCTCCACTGTTGTTGTTGCCCTTGCCATCTGCTCTGGTATGTCTCATCCCGCCTTTTATATCTGGCCGTTATGTTTCTTGGATACTGACATTGGGCAACTCCCAAAAATCTTCTGCTTATCGGTTTGAACAGGTGCCTTCGCCAGCCCTCTGGCTTCTGACGAAGACATGAAGGATATGAAGGCTGCCCCGTCAGTTCTCATGAGAAAACAGATGAGTTTATGTTCTCTCAGACTGACACCCTTCGTTCTTATCTCTACAGCGCCACCCTTGCAGCTTCATCAAATGCTCAGGTTGCCCACATGGCGCAAGATAGTCATGGCGCCCAAGCTGCTAAGACCACTTCGACAGCTAAGTCTACTACGTAAATTTTTGGTGATTATTTGACTATGTGAGCCAGTGAGCGTACAGCTGCACTGTTCTGTGAGCCTGCGAGGCGAGCTCCAGTGAGAGTTACAAAATCGACGTGATCTAGCACCAAGTTCCTCAGCATGAGCAATCTTTTTGTTGCGTTGACCCGGTTGCAGATCATCTGTATGACACCTGCAAACCAAGGTGACAGTCTCTGCCGCTAAGAGCGTATCCCAACTGTGTCAGAACGATCTTTTTCAGTGAACTATTTGCTTGGCTAATTCAAGCCAAACGTTTGCCAATTGCCTGTGTATAGTGCAATACAACCTGGAAAAATCCCGGAGCTGTCTAACAATTCATGTTTGTTTCCGAGGCTTGAAGAAGCTGAGTATGCCGGAAGACTGTACGAATTTGTGGGCAGCAACATGTCAGTGTTTGAGGGGAAGATAAAAAAGCGAGTGTTTATCAGCAGGCGCCATGGAAGCTTGCGTGCCCACTCAGCCGGGACAGACCCACCTGAAGCTCGCCAGTAGTCTCCGCCCCTGCTTGGCAGCGTGGCAGCTCCGGCGGAAGCGCCATTGGGTGCTGACCTGGCTCAGCAGTCTCCGGAAAACTGCTGAGAACGTCTCCGATGGCAAAGCTCACTGACTTACCAGCAGAACTCGTCCACAGAATCATCAGCAACATCTTCGATTCCCATGAACAGCCCCCCCCAGACCATCATGATCTCCACCCCAATACTACCATCCCTGAAGAGAGGCACCTTCATCATGAGTATGCCTATCGAACCAGACCTGGTCATGACAGGACCCTGAAAGTCACTTGGCCAGAGAGTAAGCACACCCAAACTTTGCACATCCACAACAACGACGAGAATCGCAACTGATCATTTGGAATTGGATGGCCAGGTCTACCCATGAACCCATTCCTACCGCTCTCCTTAGTTAGTCGCACCTTCCGACATTGCGCACAGGAGCTGCTTTTCAAAAACGTGACATTATGCAATCCTTGGACCGCAAGCTTATTCCTCAAGACGCTTGATACGACTTCCAACGAGGACAGATCGATAGAGACGCGTGGCCTATCTCGACGAGTGCGCTCCTTGCAGGTCGCCTGGGGCGGGCCATGTTCGATGGGGAAGGGCGGCGGATCTATGTTCTGTGAGATCGTTCGCAGCTGCCCCTTGCTCGAAAAGATAGCGATCAGTAACAGGTTTTTGGTCAGCTGTCAAGAGCCTGTCCTCGAGGCCCTTGCCAGTCGCCCGCGCATCAAAGAGTTCGTCGTCTTCAACTACCCTCACCCAGACGAATACACCCATGACTGGCGAGTCGATCAAGTGCTCACTCGACTGTTCGCGCACTGGGATGCCCTCGAGATCGCCGAGTTCTCCGCACTGTCAGGCCGTCCAGTCGAGGCTACCATCGAGCCTATCCCCCCCGCGATTCCTGTGCTGAAATGCGCCCTGCGAACATTAGTTTTGAACAACCATTCGCTCGACGAACAGACGCTTTCGATGCTCCTCGAGAGCTGTGGCGAGAGCATGCGGACACTCAAGCTGACAGGCCCCGGCCACAGATCGCTCGACCAGGCGGCATTGAGTCGAGTGTTACAAAAATCGACGAGTGCGGCTTGGAGCACTTGATGCTCGAATACATAGTCTACGAACAGCCACTCCCGTCTGGCCTGAACTACGCCAACAATCCCCTCCCAGGCCCTGCGCTCCTCGACACCGTCTTCGCCTCGCCTGTCGCGCTCAAAAACCTGCGATCGCTCTCCTTCGCTGGCCCAATCGCCACCGCTCTGCTCTTCGATCGGCTCCCCAACTCTCTCGTCAGTCTGGCTTGGGAGAATTGTCCTCTTCTTGCCGCCGCGCTTCTCGACACTCTCAACAGCTCTCAAGACCGTGAGATCTCATTGCCCAATCTCACGTGTTGCTCGGTGCGCAGTCGTCACGGATGTCAGTCACACACAATTTCACACCCTTCCCCACGAGAGCTTCCATATCCAATTTCAAACTACCACTGAATCTTGCCGCTCCGAAAAAACGTTTTTTATTTGGTGTCTTGTTTTTTTTAGGGATGGAGGTCGAAGAGAGTCGAGTGGAAAGAGCGCTAGAGAGCCGCGGAGGACATTTCTACAGCGAGCTAGATCCCGACTGGGGCTCACCATCATCATCAGAAGTGGCGGACGAATAATCAGGTCGCGTGGATGAGGACGATTTGTATGCTTGGGATCCCGACTATCTCTGATTTGGCTCCCCCTTTTCTCCCGCTATCGTCTCCTTTTCTTTTGACCACCCTCCGTCGGCTTTCTTCTGCGCGTTGGTTTGTTTCCTCTTTTTTTCTTATGTATCCACCCACCAAAATTTGTTCAGAGATTTTCAACCCTTATGTGAATGTCTCTCAGCACCAAGTTCCGGAGTAATCTTCCGGAGTAATCTTAATTTTTATCAGCTCTTGCAAAACCACCGTTGACCCATACATATCCTATTTTATTCCTTTTTTTTTTTTAATTACATCGTGGATCGGAAAATAAAATTGTTTTTCTTGAACACCCAACTAAAAACAAAACAAAACAAAGGTAAATATGATTATGTGTACTATATAATTTTGATATATTTATTTGTATAATAATATTCACATACATTTTTTAACAGTTTACATGATACATAGATACATACCAATATTTCCATCTACATTTTTCAAAAGCGTGCAAGATAAATATAAAGAATAAATAAGCACAGCCAAGAAAAAAAAATGAAACAGAGATAGAACAAAAGAAATATAGAGAACTCAATAACAACAGTCCAAAAAAATTCGGCAAAAAGTCATGTGGGGGGGAGATTTAAGAAGAAGGAGTTTTAGAGGCTTGAAGAAGACGCGCATGCAAAAAGCTCGCAAGGTCGATCCGAATTTGTTTAGCGACAGGATTGTGTCTGAGGGAAAGATAACGAAGTGAGTAGTTATGAGAGGTAGTATGAGAAGAACCTTGAGAAGGTAACAACGCATGAAATCTTTCGCGGAACTGGCGGATTTTGAGCTGGTCTCTTGTTGTTGTTTCTTCTCCTTGTTGTTGTGTAGGATCGTCGGTTGGTGAGAGTGGAGGTGGGCAAAGGTTGATTGGCGGTGAGATGTGGATCTCTAGCTTCTGGTTGAGACGCGGAATGAAGTTGTAAGGTGACGGTCTACCTTCAGGCATGACTTGATCGAATCCTGTATGTCTCCCCACAAAAACAAGCAAATCAACACACATTTTAAACGATTGTACCAAAAAAAAAGGGTACCTTTAAGCCAAATCGGGAGGATGATCGGCTCGTACTTCGACTCCAGTACCAGCCGCGAAACTCCCCACTTAAACCGCAATAACTGCGGTCTGAGTAGGGGGCTAGATGGAGCCAATTCGGGCTGGTTAACTTTGCCTTCAGGAAAGACATGAATCTTCCAGAAATAACGAGGAAAACAGTTTGAAAATGAGCGGGTAATTCGTGGATGGAGGCAGCACTTCTTGGCTTACCCATCGTAGGTCGTCTAGCTTTTCTAGCGCGACGTCGAGCGCCGGTTGGTATATCCCCGCTCCTCGGATAGTCTTGATCACTTGACCGTTGGCGAAAAGAGGCGAGACCCAACTGGAAAAGAAGCAAAACAAGTCAACAATCTATTCTGAGGTATTATCATCATTCTCTTTCCACAGACATTTTATTTTTCTTCTAAAACAAAAACAATAGTAGTGATGCTCACGATCATCACTTGAAAAAAAAGGGGATGGGTTGGGTTGGATTGGGGATGGACTGACCGGTTGGTGAAAAGAATGTCGGCCGCGCCTAGCGTCCATCTGACCTTACGAGTATCCAAGTAAGTCCAGAACGGCATCATGCCCCAAACCATCGGGTCATCCAACCTTCAAAAAAAAACAATCATGGGGTTCGTGTTTAAGTTTGTGTGACGATCAAGGAATAAAGAAGATCGTGTGGTTGTGTGACTGACGTGGATATATGGTTAGATACTTCATGATCAAAGAACCCCGAAAAAAAAGGGACGAAATCAGTCGATGGTATGTAGCCAAGATTTCAAGATGAGAAGACTGGACTGGTTATGAGGCCGCGTTTTCGAGAACGGGCTTGGTCGAGGAGGTTGAGGAGGATGGGCAGGCCATCGACGCGGGTGTGGTTGATTGGGTAGGAGAGTAATGGCTTGAAGAAGCTCATGACGCTTGCGA
This sequence comes from Puccinia horiana, assembly GCA_001624995.1. Taxonomy (NCBI): domain Eukaryota; kingdom Fungi; phylum Basidiomycota; class Pucciniomycetes; order Pucciniales; family Pucciniaceae; genus Puccinia; species Puccinia horiana. Next base: position 218,640 of record LWDY01000032.1, on the reverse strand, counting down.
TGTATATCGACATTGCTTTTTTCTGGTAAGGCGCAAAGATAAAGTCTTCTCTGTCTGATGCCGATGGGACACGTGACTCAACGTCCAGCACTTCTAGAACTGATGCGGGGGACTTTTATTTCAAAACTAGTCGGAGGAGGGATCGTAAGTAAATACATTCTTTGAAAGACTAGAAGGAAAGAAAAGGCAGGGCATCATTTACCTGGACGGAGGGAACAGAAAACCCCTGGGCGAAGATGAAGGAGCAGGAATAATGTGTCATGCTTATGTAATCGGCTGCGGGATGTGTGAAACCCCAAGAAGGGTGTTCACAGAAAGTTTCGATGGCCTCCGTCGGACGTCCACGTCCTCCTGACTGCCGCGTCGGTCGTTTTAGTCATCCCTGGACGTCGATTCCTGGGCCAACCTCACAACACCACTTGCCAAATCTCGATTGACTGGAAAAGGATGACATGGATGAAATGCAGGGGACAAAGGGCTGATATATGCAAGGCAGACCTTTGATTGACAGATGAAGGTTAGATTTCACAAAGAGAAAGAAAACAAAAACATTTGTGTCTTTTTTTGGAGGACGGGTCAAGTTGAGGGAGGATGGTCGATGGGCGGGTTGACTTTCCTGCGTTTCTCGGCCCAGATTTTGGCCCTCTGTTGGCGATTGAATCGTTCGGTTGGGTGGACGACGGTTTCTTGCCTGCTGCTGGTCTCAGAAGATGGAAGTTCGAGGAGACTCTCAGTAGTTTGCTCGACTTCCAGTGTGGGACTATTTTCTTGCTGCTTTGTTATATCCGTTTGTTTGTTGTGGTTGTTTGTTGGACTGAGATTGGTGATCGATCGATCTTCCTTGGTTCTGTCATTCCGAATCTGGTCAGGATCTGTTTCTTTTTCTTGTGGTTCGATCGGCGATGATGTATGATCTTCTTGGCTAGAGTCATCATAGTCAACCAGTCCGCCGACGGCCGGTGCTACTGGTGTTGTTGAACAAGATGATTTGGAGTTTGCTTTCATCGATTCCCAGTAAGCTCTCCATTTCCCTTCTCGACCCAAGAAGGACGAGAAGCGAGGGTCGTTGCCATGGTTGGTTAGGATTCGTATCTCGAGTAATGAGGGTGATGGAGAGGCATTTAGTGCTTCGAGGGTACGTTCCATTAGGGTGATTTGTTCGGGTGGTGGGATCTTATAAGATATAAGAGAGATGTGTCAAGAAATGGATCATTACGGTCAAAGATAATGATAAGGATGATGACATACTTTTGATAGTCGTATTTCTTCTTCGCGTCGTTTATCCTCTTCTTCGCGTAAGAATATCCGAGCAGTACGTTCATCGTCCCTCTTCCGACACAGTTTCCTGTTATGTATGAAATGGATTAGCCAGAGAGAAGAGATTTGACTAGAGAAAGAGATAAATACTCCTTCGCGATTTCGAGTCTTTCGGCAGGTTCAAAGTAGAACATTTCTTCATGATCGGAAGGTAGATCGGAGTAGCCGGTGGGACTGAGAGGCTCGGTGGGGGATGTTATCTGTGGATTGAGATTGGAGGTTGAGGGTGATGATGGTTGGAGTAGTAGTCTTGCATCGTATCTGGGAAAGTGAGGAGCATGGTCAGTTGGTTGCTGTTGCTGTTGTGGTTGATGGTCGTTGTTTGCTTGCCTGTCTACCCAAACTACCACTGACTCACTGTCCTGCTGCAGTCTCATCAGTCTTCCCCCACTCGAATCGATACTCTCACACTTAAACCCAACACTCGACAGTCCACATAACTCTGCCTCCAGTCCTTCCACGCTCATTTCGTATGTAGTTTTTGGTTAAAGTCTGACTTGAAAAATTATCACCAATCAAATCGAAAAACACACAATGCACACACCCATCAAATTAAAGTAATATTTTCTCTTCACTGGAATATTCAATTGTTGCAAACAAACCTAGCATATAAACTTGACTGAAAGACTTCATCAAAAAGGGACCAACTCACTCACCCCATCAAATTTAATCTCGCCCACTTATAACATCTACCATTTTGTAGCTGACTTGCAGCAGCAACTTTATACTCTAAATTAATCAATCAAACTCCTATGTTACATTAATCAAACTTTGTATACAAGAAAAAACTGACTCCCTGCACCAGATAATGATCAAAGTACATACACATCTTATGATCTGCTTGAACAGCTCATTCTTTCTCAAAAAAAAGGATGAGATCTTGTTGGGAAAAGACTAAATACAGCAAACACTCCTCCAGTGTGTTGAGCAAGAGGATACATAAATATGTAGTATGATGTGAAAGCACAAGAATATACAATAATAAAGATGATTGATTTCAGTATACATACATAGTGCACACCGTGAAAAATTTGAGGTGAATAGGTGTAAGGTGACATTCAGTAACATCTGTTGATACCCCAGTAGTACTCCAAAGCTACTCCCCTTCAAAAACAATAGTCCCTTTGTCATCATCAGGAAGTTTCGCAAATTAGTGATTAGTGTATAGTGTGAACAACTGCTTGAGTAAGCTGTATGTCACCTGTCACCTATTCCACACAATTTTTTATGGTGGTATTTCTTCCTGCCGTCCCTTCAGCCCAATAGGAAACCAACTCATGAGGTACTGTGGCAAGTCTCTGGGCTTGTTAACCATCCTTGATCAAATTGAATAAAATGCCAAGCTTACCTTGGTGGTCTTGTGTTCTGATATTGGAAGACTTCCCTTTGCCATCTGCAGCCCCTGCAGATCTGGGAGACTTCCCTTTGCCATCTGCAGCCCCTTCAGATCTTAATTTGAAAGTGGAAAAGCTAAATTTTTAGCTTTTCAACTGCAATTAAGCTCTGGCATCTGGCTCTACAGGGGGGCTGTAGATTGAGGGGAAGTCATCCATTATAGAAAGACAGAGCTTTCAACTTCACCATCCCTTTCTAGATTCAGAAAAAGGCTTTAAAAAACACCTTGTGAGTATGAAAACAGGCCCGGAGTTATGCCAGTAACTCTAGACTTAAAAGATGGCTAGTCTGTCTAGCCCTTATGAAAGCTTTAGTATTGGTGGAAATGAAAGTAAAAAAACAAATTGGGTTTGTAGATTAAAGAAAGTTGTAGGAGAATAACTAGCAATAGTGTACCTAAGATATCAAAACAATTAATTGGACTCAGTATAAGGGTACCATCTACTGCAACACTGGGTAGTTACACTACCAATAACAGTAATGTGACAACATTGTAACAAATTTTGGGCTGATATTGTTACCGATACTAGTAATGTGTTGTGCATTATGTTATCAAGCGCAGCGAAAATGTGATTTTTACTGTCGTTACAATATCTGTGTGGGACCAGCAGATATTGAGTAAGATAACGTGCAAAAAAAGCCAAATTGGGCTTTGAGTGACTAATATTATGTTATCGTATTGATAACGCGTTACTTTGACCCTAACAGCCTCAAAAAACGCGGCACGTTACGGTAAGCTTGAGGGAATGAATACCTGTTTTACTGGTAACAGTAACTGGGATATTCAAAATACAAAAATAGGTCAGATATCATATCATATCGTAACTACCCACTGTTGCATCTAGGGTGATATATATTCTATATGGGGTTCATGGATTGAGAAAATTAACAAGGCAAAAACTATGATTACTACAGTTGCGTGCGGCATTCTGCTGTACACGGCTTTCTGCAAAAGCAAACTGGTGGATGCGGGGGGAAATGTTGCCCCCGATAGGGCACCAAACTTCACTCCAAGCACATTTTTGGATTGCTTGGGGTGTGTAGAGTCCAAATCTAAAAGGCTGGCCAAATTTCATTTTTTCATTTTTTATGCTTGACAATCCGGACCCATGGGCTGTAAAGCAGCCTGAAGTCAATAAATATGGGTTTACTAAGCCACATAAGGCCATATTTGTGGTTTAAAATCATGGATTTCCAGCGGCAAAAAGCCCATTTTTTCATGTTTTTCCAGCAAAACTTTTCGGACCCAGCCCATAGTTATGTACAGCTGAATGCTGCGTGCAACTGTAGTTGGATCTGATGGTTTATAAAACTTAAGATATGAGATTTTTAAGTGTTGGAATTAAAGCTCAGATTTGATTGAGGAATGACAAGAAAAACAAACCAGAGGGGGCTAAGATTGGATTAGGAGCGGTGAAGAAGTGATTAGCTCTAAAATTGATGCTTTTATTACTCCAGGCACATAAACCTGGTTAAGTAACTGACTACCACACATAAGGTTAAGAAGTGGTTGAGCTGAATAAACAAGCATGCATATGCATGGACAGAGACAGGCAACAGAAGTTGGACAAGAAATGAATAAGCAGCTAAGTTGGACACAACTTGAGTTGGGCACAACAGAGACAAAGACAACTAGGCTGTAGATGACATGACTGTAGTTCAACATCTAACTAATATGGACAAGATAGAGGCAAAGGAATAAAAATGGAGGGAGTCAGGAAAAGAGACTGAGAGTGGAGAATGAAAATTAACCAAAAATCTAACATTAAGGACTCATAACCTGTTGCGCAAAAGCACAAGGATTTAAGAAGAGGGATTAGATTTCAGTAGTATCTCTTCCTCCCGGTGCTCTAGCTGGGTAGGAAACCATCCCAGATTCTGTAGCAGGTCTTTAGGATTGTAGCCAACAAGTAGTTACAACAGATGGTAGTACATAAGTACATGTATAGTGTTATACATAGACAGGCGGGCTTTTCAATTTATCATTGGAGCCATCCTTCCCAATCTTTTGAGTGTTTTTCTTGGAATATGGGGCCAATAAGATGCAGAAGTCTTGAGATTCAAGTTCTTGGGTAATGCATACCCAGTCAAACCTCGCTAACTGCATACCCCTTGGTGGAGTGTTTTTTCTATGTGGTTAGAGGATTTATGTGTTGGTAGAGGCTGCCCATCTAAGGGCATAGTTATATGCTGAAAAACCCCTATGACACCAAATAAGTATACTGTCTTTTACATAAATGTAATTGGATCCTTGACATTTTTTTCTGCTCTGTGTAAGGATTTGAAAATGGGGATGTTGATTTTTACAAAGTCTATTTTACAAGGTGCAAGCCACTGTAAAACTATAATTCCACAAGGGGGGTTATGTGTAATTTTACAAGCTCCTCCCACTTTTCCCACCTCGTAACACTGGGCTATGTGAAACACAGCTTGTACAAACCTCTCTCCATACGTACAGCTACGGTTTCACACCACCATGTTTCCAATGGCGCTGCTAGCACAGTTTAATATTCTAGATTTGGCGGCAGGCATTGAATTTTACATGAAACCAGCCAAATCTGTGATTACAGGGCTTGAAATATTCTAGTTTCAAACGCTGATATATAGAAATACAAGAAATGTAGATGCATTTACAAGGTATGTTGCAGTGCACCACACATATGAAGGAGGTGCCTCAGAACCATCCATTCCCCCCATAAATACCCATCTCCATTTCCCCCAGAAACCACATCTGCCGATGTCTTCCCCAGAACTAACCCACTCAGCCTTGAACCCCTCAGTTTCCCCGGCCAAATGGGAGTTGCCGACCGATTTTGACAGTTTCACAGTGTTTATTGATCATGGGTGCCTTCTGGACCGCAAGAAGTACCCCGTGAAACCACCTTTGTCAAAGCGGCCGACCAGACATTCACAAACTTTGGCTCCATTGGATTTACAAAAACTATTGGAGTGGAGAAGAGAGTTAAAGGCACGTGGAAAATCCAGCGGGTCTACTTCCTTGGAATGGTGCCCTTGTTTGTGCTATAGATACCTGCCAATGGATTGGCCAGAAATGGCATCCAGGATTACCTTGAATGGTGAGTTACCAAGCTCTTACACATTTGTTCTGGCCAAAACTGACTTAGCCCAAAAAAATGCGGACTTTTAGTAAGCCCAAGTGCCCAGGAGCTGACGGCCGATGCCCAGGGAAAGTCGTCTGGTATCCCTGAAAAGGCACGGCCAAAAGGTTTGATTTCCATCTTCCAACTTGCTGGGGATTGCTTCGGCATTGAGGTGTCCACAACCATCCATGGCTGGAGGCAAAGAAACCCAACCCGCTAGCTCGTGCAGGTCTGAAAGCTGAAATTGTCAAAAATCCTTCAGCAGGCGCATTCAAGTTGAAGGTAAGCATCTTTCCCTACTTTTCTCACGAGCAGCCAGGCTTTTCTGAAATGATATCTTGAATTCTTTGCATATGGCCAAGGACAACCATCCCGATGAACCTCTCACAAGCGTGACAGATATTCATGGGTCATTCGTGAACGCCGACTGCTTGAGATACTACTGTTGTCTCATGCTTTGTGAGCTGAACATTTTCCCCAACAAATTAGGTGCCGGCGTTGGGGACAAGTTCCAATGGAACAAGTGGGTTTTTCGCTTTTGAGGTAGAATTGATCCAGGCAGGACTAATGGGGTTTATTCCAGGCACGTTCTGCTGGTTATCTCATCAGGTTTTCAGCAAGACTCAGAGCACTTCACCTTTCAAACAAAGTGGATGGCCAAAAGACTCTTGGCCCAAGACGAGAACAACAAAGTATATCAGGGAGGCCTGATTTCCGATGTGACCTATTGCTTCTTTGTGAACAGTTACCTACTCACTACCTCCATGTTCTGCGAGCAAACAGCAAGATGGATACTGGTTCAGATCTCATGGTGTGGTAAGCCAATCCTAAACACATATCCAGCACACCTCTACTCCACCTGTCACACATCAACAAGGACTTAATCCACTCATCTCAGCTATCACACATCAACAAGGACTTTATCCACACATCAACATGGACTGCAGTTATTCATCACACCTGTCACATAAACATCAAATCTTGGATGTATCTCATCAACAAGCAATCACACATCAAACACAAATCACAAGACAATCACAAGACACATGGCAGCTCAGCAACACCCAATGGCAATACCCAGGACATACAACAACTACAAATTTCACCAATGGAAAGTATCATACCCCCCTCACTCTTATATTCCTCTTCAGACTTGTTTCATCCCAAATCAGTATCCTACACCACAGTTACATTTGCCTCCTTGTGGCATTCCACATACATGTGTTTCCTTCCCCACCATTTCCATGGTATACCCCACAGTCCTTTGTTTCACTTACATGGCATACTCAACAGCCAATTGTTACATCCCCTTGGTTTCAGCCTTGTTCCTCTTTGGTCATAATTTGTCCACACATGGTGGCCTCTGCCCAGTTGTTTCCTTCCTTTTATAAGCAGCTTTGCTTTCCCCCCTCATTTGTTCTTTACCTTGTTCCCTAGCAATTAGTAGAAACATTACTAGCCCTGGTCATTATTACTTATACCTTGTCAATTAGAATCATTCAGCAGCATTGATTAGCCTTGGTCACAGTCTTATTAGAATATTAGTTTAGTAGAAATCTCATTACCTTTGATTACACCAGTAACCAGTCTGGGTTTTCACCTCTCCCTCCCCTGAATCTAGAATATTCATCAGCCACATCTTTCTTTAAGAGTCCATACTCTTATTCTTGTTCAATTTACTCTCCCAGCTATTAAACAGAGATGCAGCCCTTCAAGCACCTATCCCTCTCAAGCTCTATTCTCCCCAAGAGTAGTTCCACAATGGATCCGCGGCCTCAGCACAAATTTCTACAAGATTCACTTCTCCGTGCTCCTGAAGCAGTTTGTTTGCCCAGAAATCACCCCGACTGAATGTGATTTGATGGTTCGGCAAGTCGTCAACTTTTCACTTGCTCAAACTGAAGGCTTCAAGGAAGCATACATGGACATTTTTGGGTGCACAGACTCATTTTGCGCTTCCAAGATGATCAAGGGCTGTCACCAGCACCTCAGGGCTCAGGTTACACGGGTAAGGCGAAACCGTTCAATCCTCTCTCTGGACCAAGATGTATGAAAATTGTTTCTTTTATCTAGTTTTTGAATTTTCACAATCTAATTTGTTTTAAACCATGCCAACTTCCAAAGCAAATGCTTGGCATTGCTGGAGCCTACCCACGAGGAAAATATAGACAAGATATGCTGTCTGTTTCCCAAGACCAAGTGTTGGCTTGACTGGTGGACAATGTCCAATATACAGTCAATGCTGTTTCCTTCACGAAGGCCCATGTTAGATGATCACCCAGATGGAAAAGATGAACTCCCTAATACAACCAATGCATTGGGTGTATTAAATGATAAGGTAAGACACCAGCTCACTCATCTCACCCAATAACAAGCTGACCCGGTTTTTTCTGAGGCTCTGGCAAGAAATGCCTCATGGTGGGCATGGTCAAGCTCTTTGGCTTCATCAGTGTGTTGGAGGAAGAATTCAATTCCATCATGTGTGGTGTTTCAGTGGAATAAAAATTGCAAACTAAGATGCAAGTCAACATATCTCACTCAATGGGCTGGGCAAAATCCAAGAAACAAAAATTTATCAATGATGGTCAGCTGCACTCCTGGATGGACCTGATCCCTCACTCAAGAAAAGAAATCTCGGACGGCCAAAGAACTCATTGAATATCAACTGAGGTGAGTGGTCAACTTATCAGTTGTACACATCCTCCTCCAAAGACCATTTGAGGAACCGGTGTTGGATGGCCGCCGCCATGGAATCACTCTTTGCACTCTACAACCCGCTGTGGCTCCGCAACAGCACTGGGAAGGGGTCAACCCTTTTCTCCCAAGTCATCCTTCACTTTGGTTCTCGAACTTCAACAACTTTCAACCTCACGAGGCTAGGTTGTATTATTATTATTAAGACTGTCTTGACAAATGGACAGTCAAAGATATTCAAGCTTTGCAACAAGTGTCACCAAGCAAACTTTCAGCCTGGTGCCTTTGCATTGTGACTTTCTCTTGGAGCTCCTATTAGACCCAAAGAAGAATCCAACCAAGGCACTGAATGGACTATTTGAGCTTGTAGAGCACTGCAGCTTCACTTGCAAATCAACTCAGCCATGCTTGGACCCACAAATCTGTTTGGTGACCGTCATTAGGATTGAACAGAAGATGTTCCAAAATCACAACTTAGCTGAATCCAATGTTTCAGGACTTATCGAGAAGTGGACAACTACCGGGCTTTCAAAATCACATGGTCTTGTCTGTTGATGCGAATCAAATTCCGACTCAAAGTCAGCCAAGCGGAAGCCCACAGCAAGAGGTAGACCAAGGTTGAACCAGAGGTTGGTGTAGTGTCCCAGCCCAATCATGTGGGAGAACTCCTGGTTAGCATTCAAAGACGATCTCCTGCCTCAACATCTTTATTTCTTTGTCAAAGTCACTACAATCATGGATCCTATCAAACAGGAGCAATACATGCACTCTTTGGATTGGCCTTACCAACTCATTGTCTCAGGTGTTACATAAACCCTTTTCTCCCATGGATTCTGGAACGGATCTCATTACTGGTGCAAGGTAGTCTGAAGCGGTCGTGGGAGAACCACTGGTGTATGGTTGCACAACGATCAGCAAAACAATGGTATTTCTTGGCTGGTGAACAACGTCACCACATCCATTGGAGGATTCCACCCTCATACCACCTGGCTCTTCTACTCCCATTGCTGGACAGCTTCCAAGGAAAAGTATGTACTGGACACCATTGCTGAGATAAGCAAGGACCATCCAAACACCAAAGGTGACACCCTGTTTGTCCACTTGGGAAATCTTATCAATTTGAACAACCTGAACCCAGTCAAATAAATCAAAAAGGATCTGTTGATTACTTGCCATCCTCTGGTTACTCTAGAGGACGGCAAGTTGGTACAAAATTTTGACAATTTGAATCCTAGTGATCTGGATTGCGAGTCGGATAGTCATTTGAGTGTAGGAATATCGGAACAGGATGAAGATTCTGAAGGCGCCTCAACGGAAACTGTCAAACCTCAAGTAAGCCAGCCTATCAAGTTAAAGCTTAAGCTTTCCTCAAAGTCTCTGCCGGGTACCTTGGAAAAACCAGCTGCCAATCTTTCCACCAATGTGCCTACAAAAATAGATTCCCGGTGGTAACCACCAATGGGGGTGAGGGGGCCCCAAGGAGGAGTAGCCTCTTTTCTTTTATGTGAATTGCTTGTAAATAGGAAATGGCTTGTAAATTTATGTTTACCCCGCCAAAGCAAGCAATTTTACAATGTCTTTTTTGAAAAGTGGGTCTGGGAGTATGTAAAACTACAAGTGGGAAATCCCAAATTCAGATTTGAGGGTTGTTGCACTTACAAAGTGTCACCCTGAAAATAAGTAGCTAGTAAATCTGAACCAAAATGGTTTGAGAATCATTTTTACAAGGTGTTTTTTACGGGGATACATCTTGCAAGGTGGTGAATATGGGCAAACCTGTGTGAAATTACAAATACCCCAAATAATATAGATTTTTTGTATAGACTGGCTATTTCCTTCACTGAGCTGAGGGGGAACGTAGCACGGAATGGTCTAATGAGCCAAAGATTCTAAGACCAAACACGGAGTGCTTATATTTCTGGCTCAGAGAGAAGTAGGGTGTCAGTTATCTCTTACAATCTGAATGAGAAATAGATACAAGAAATCAAATGAAAGTAATTGGGACTCACCTGGCTCAGAGAGAATTAGGGGTTCAGTTCTCTGCTGAACCAGGAAGGGAACAGTGACAAAAAAAAATAAGGAAGAATGGTGACATGTAGTTGTAAGACTTGTGAAACCCTGACAGAGGAGGGGGTTTACACTTTTACAAGCCCTCACATTTACAGGGCCTTGTACTGTGTAAAAAGTACTTTGTAAAAATCACCTGCCCCATAAAATAGTACTATTCTTAAACCAAATTCTTCATTGAATATTCACTTTTAGACTCAGTCATAACCACATTCTTCATGTTTGTTGTTGGTCTATGTTTTACCTGCCCTGATTCAGCAGTAAAAAAACATTGGATCTCCACCATCCTGAGAGCCTTTCCAAGAAAGATACGTGTTTAAATTATGTCACTGCCAGCATTAATGGCTGGGTTGATGGTATCTGGGTTTAAATGGGATACACTCAACCCAGTTTAACTCTTTTTTTTTCTCTGTTAGAATACTAGCTCAGTGAGAGGTTGGTAAAAGAATTGAGGCCAAAGGCCTGGTGACTACAAAAGTGATGAGCTGGTGAATTGGAAGCACAGGATGCTTGAGGATCTATTTCAATTTACAGAAGGGACTTAAAGAAGCAATTACTGTAATTATGGGCTCAGAAATAGATGGGGCTGAAAGAAATACTACAAAATAGAAGGGCCTAAGTTGGGGGCCAAGTCAAACTGAGGAGTGAATTGAATGAAAAAGAATAAACACAATGATTATGAACCAGAATTCTAGCAGTTGGTTCCAAAAAGATAAGAAGGGGTTTGGCTGATTGTGGAGATAAAAATCAGGAACTAGGAGCGGTGGTGATTTGATATTCTATATACCAAATGCTTCGTTACTCCATGCAAATAGGCATGGTCGAGTAGACCACTAAAAGTAAATCTGAAGTGGTTGAGCAAGCAAACTAGGCATGAATATTCATGGACAGAGACAGGAAAAAAAATTATTGGACAGAGGAGAGGGCAGCAAAGTTGGAAAAGAAATGACATTGGCAACAAATGTTGAACTGAACAAAAATATGAGCAACTAAACTGGACTTGACTTTGAGTTTTACATCTGACTCAGATGGACAAGGATAGTGCAAGGAGGGAGAGACAGAGAGGAAATGGAGAGAGAGAGAAAGAGAGACTGAGAGCAGAGAAAAACTGGATCAGAAGGCTGAAAATTTCAACCAATAAAATCCAAATCCAAGGTAGCTGCTACCTTGGATTTGTGTTCCATAGGTTGGAATCCAACCAAGTTTAACCGAGATAAACACAACCCAGCTAATAATCCTTGAAGTACATTTTCCCCTTTTCTGTGTAACAATCTTCACACTCCCCCCTTGTGATCCTGAGAAACTGGAAATTGTGAGGATTGGGCTGAGGAGACAGTATTGGGATATTGACAAGAGAAGAAAGCCGAGAGTGGCGTGATTATTCACCTGAGAAACCATACATGGCACAGGATGGGCTGAGGAGATTTTATTACCAGATGAAAGCAAAGAAATCTGGTGGAGGATGGAGGGATTATTCACCTAGAGGTGAGAGACAAAGACAAGAGATGAGTGAGGAAAGAAGAAATGAAAGAAACCAAGGATTTATAGGTAGATACACGTGAAACCTAAACTAGATACAAACAAGTTTTCCTCCTCACTTGCCTGTTTGATTTTCTTTGACCTAGTTGATGTTGTGATGCAGCGTCACACATCCCACATATCCTCAACAGTTGCACAGCATGCATATAATTAATATCACTTCAAGAAAACCTGCTCCAACTACCACTGGCACCAGTAGACATGAAAGATTACAAAGCAACCAGTTTTTCTAGAAGTGTATTTTTTTGAGACATTCAATGTGGAAGAATTATTAAGAGGGTTTTGAATCCACACATGCAGGTTCAGGTAACCCAAATCTAAATTTTTGGAAGATGGGGAAATGTGAAACTTTAGTAAGCTAATTTCTAGCCAATTCAATATTGATAAGCGCCTAACTTAACTAATTACCTCTATTGGAGGGGGGATGCTGTACCGCAGGGACCCTCCAAAGGAGGAAGTTACACCCCAAGTCAACCCTGTGGCCTGAGAGAATTAGGAACTTGACCTTTTTAAATCCAGCATAGCTTCATCACAGCACATTGTGTGATTGAGTTGCAGGGGAACAAAAGATGCCCAACATCAACAGGAATCTTTCCATGTCTTTTACTTGTTATTGGGGGTAGTTAATGTCATTCAAATGTCGGTTTTATAACTTCATTTACTTGGCTACATCCTGTACCACACATGTTGCACTGTGCAGGATCTGAAATCATTCATTTTAAAGCTCTGATTGTAGCTTGGCAAGAGGGGTTGAGGATGTAAAAAAAAGTAGATAGGTGAGGACAGCTTGGGCCGTCCCAGAAATGAAAACTAATTCAAAAATGGTGCAGAGACTCATGCAGGAGATTGATTTTGAAAAAGTCCCCACCAAAATTTGAAATTCTCTCAGGCCACGGGGTCCACATAGTGCATGAGTCCCTCCTTTGGAGGGTCATAAGTACCTTCTTTGGAGGGTCCCTGCGGGACAGAGTCCCCCCTCCAATAGAGGGACTTAATTAAGTTAAGATAAAAGCTGAGAATTTCAGGATGTTTTTTTTTATGAAATAATAATCTTATGGAGCTTGGTTATGCGACTCCCAGAAATTGGAGTTGCGACGTCATGTTTGGGAGTCGCAGCTCGAATTCAGTTTTGAATTTGGGAGTCGCCTCCCTAATTCAGCTGAATATAAATTTAAAAAAAAAAAAAAAAAATTGGGAGTCGCACCCCAAAATCTGCAGTCGGCAGGGGAATTCCACGCACTAAACGGCCTGTTTGAACGCTCAGACAAGCAGTTCAGCCTCTTTGACTGGTCAAACCGGCTTAATGGCCAGTTCGACCGGTCAGCCAGGCAGTTCAGCCTGTTTGAACTGTCAGACGGGACGTTCTGTCTGTTTGACCAGTCAAACAGGTTGAAATGCCTGTTTGACCAGTCAGACAGGCTGAACGACCTGTCTGACCCGTCGAACAGGCTGAACGGTCAAAAAGACTGAAAGGCCTGTCTGACTGGCCAAACAGTCTGATCGGCCTGCCTGACCGGTCAAACAGGCCGTTAAGCTTGTATGGCTGGTAAAACAGGCTGAATGACCTGTTCCACTGGTTGAACAAGCAGTTCAGCCTGTCTGACCAGTTGGACAGGCCGTACTTCATCCTGTCTGACTGGTGAAACAGGCACACCAGCTTCAACAAAAAAGCGGGTTTTTTGCCTGCTACAAAAGTGTAAAAGTGCGCTTTTGACTGCTTTTTGGGGGTTTTCTTTTTTTTATCAAAAATATGACTGTTATCCTTGTCTTTGTTTTTGATTGTTATTTATTTTTCATAAATTGAATAAGAATGTGGTTTGCAATTTGTTCACTTTATTCATACATTTTGGGGAATTTTTTGACAAATATAATTACAAACAAATGTCCTCATGTATATTTTAAAGCATTAGGGAGGCATGAGAGATTGAAACAATATTGGTGGGGGTTTTGATATTAAAGTAGGAAAATAAAAAAGAAAAAAAATTACATTCAATTTTGTTATTTCAAACTCTCTGAAAATTTCAGAGAATTACATGGCTAGCACTCAGAAGGCTCTGTAAATTTTTCAGCTCATTTTCTCTGTCCAAAGATGAGCTGTGATTTTTTGTTCATTTTTGGTGTTTTTTCGCCTTTTTAGAGTTGCAACTCCCAAATTAAAAATTTATCTGGAGCTGCGACTCCCAAACCTGACGTCGCGGCGGTCTTGGGAGTCACAACTCCAATTTCCGGGAGTCGCATAACCAAGCCCTTAATCTTATATGGATGGAATGAACAGAAGATAAAGATTGATTATTATATTGTAATAATAATATGAGCTTTGATATTATATATGGAACACATCTGTTGTGCATTAGACAGGAAAATATCACAACTTTGATAGGACTAGGCATCTGTTCTAGCTACTAGTACTAGTTTGAAATCACAAAGATTTATATTACATTGATTCAAGTGTGAGTGAAACTGTAACAAATAGAACTTGTAAGTTGTCACTCCAAATCTTTACAGAGTTCTTTGGTCTTCCAAGAAATTTCTTCAAATTTATTACTCCCAAATGAGTAGATTGGTTTGGAGTATCAAAACAACATACAATTTAATAAGGACCCCTCAAATCCCACCTAGAGGAGGATGTTAAAGGTATGTAAAATGGGCAAGAAACTTCAAACAACACTCCTGAAAAAAGTATCACAGGGGCACATTTGGCTCAAAGTTTACTCTGGAAACATCAGTTTAAGGCAAAAACAGGTCAAAACTTTCCAGAAATTTCACAAAGCCAAACCTTATGAGGGCTCTTCTTGGATTTCAGCTTTTTATATTTTGACTTGGCCCCAGGGTCACTCACAAAACCGGTATTCAAAGGCCCAAAACAGGGTATAAATTTTGGCTAGATTCTAGTTTTTTTCATCACCCTCCCCCCCCCCCCCCCCCCCTCTGGCGGGGGGCATAGTTGAATGTCTGTGCAATTTTAAAATCACCGATAAAAATTTGCTGTATTGGTAAACAACGATGGATGCAGTTAAGTTGGTAGCAAAGAGCAACGGATGTAAATGAAATATCTGGAGATCGGATGATCTATGTCAATTTGTTTATGGAACCTTGGCTAAACTAGACGGATTAGATTTCTTTACAACTTGCTGGCCAAAATGCGCAGACTCACTCCACCTTTGGTAAGCCCTTTTCAATCTCTGTAGGAAATGTTTGGCAAAAAAGAAATCCTTCAAAGGTTGGCCAACATGCCTGATGCAGCTTGGGACCCGCCGGAACGATGAAGTGAACTTGCTTTACTAATGAAGAAATAAGGCAAACAATCACATGTTTACCGCAAGAGGGAATGGAATGGCTCGGTAACAATGTAAAACTTGCGATAGAATCGGCGGCATGGATGTGCAGCAACATGTATGTACTTGTTGATGTGATTGCTAGTGATTCTTGGTGCTTTTGGACTGTTGATCCAAATACCGATGCCGGTGAGAGAGGACTCAAGATGGTTAGGCGGAGATGCCGGTCTTGCAAGAGTTGCAAGAATTCGTAATAATTGCAGTTGAACTGTGTGGATTTCCTGACGAATCGCCAATTTACTTCCTGTCATCAAACGTTTTCCTTTTCATTTCATCTCTTTGCTTGGAATGGGACGCTTAACCCTAGGGCACTACCCACTGTGACTCTTTATTGATCTTAAATCGTGTTTCATCGGTTTAATTTTCTTTATTTCTTATTGATGTAGATCTGTGTTGTTGGGATTCAAACTTTGAAGTTGGGGATCGTGGGTGTCAGACACAAGTCTTCTTGAAGGGTTACATATTTGTGTGGTTAAATGACGGCTGGGAGGGGATGGATTGGGCAACTAAGCAAAGCCCAATACGAAGTTGTAATTAAACGGAAGTTTCTCCCACACAGAATAATCTTGATCCCGGTAGCTTGGTACAAAATACATGGATAGGACGATGGCCGTAACATTCCTCTGCCTTGACGGGCCACTAAGGCGGTAAAAATCGTGCTTCATCCTCCCGCCAGTCAGTCTGGCCTGTGATCATGGCTGCTTGCACGACTTCTGAGCTGGTTGGGCTCTCCGCGCGGACATAACATCAAGGTGTACCCCAAACTATGGCAGTCAGAGCGGCGAAGCCTATTGAGATATTTATTTGTTTATGTACAATCACATCTCATTGGTATCGTCCCGAGATCAAGGCGTTGGCCGCTGTCAGAATCGATAGACCATTATCATTAGGGCGACAGTCTATTGTATTTGTATCCTTCATATCAGTTTTACAGATCACATATGTGACGCGGTGCATCCGATTCCTATAGATGCACAAAATTCAGAGTCGATATGATAATCGACTTGGTGAGCCTTGACTTGGTGGGTGCTTGGGTGGGCTCAAGAGTGTTCCTTTGCGCGGCGCGTTGCAACTGACAACAAGGTTGTACATATTCTTAAGGAAACATGTGGAATTCGTACGGGAAAGTAACTGGAAAGGTATGCAGCTTGTAGATGTAGATGAATTCCATCCATATTCCAAGTGCTTCTCTGTCTTTACTGCCGAATGAGCTCTGCGATAAACTCATGGCAACGCCGGAAGACTGAGCAGCAACCGGTTGAAGGAACTACACGTCCGGTCCGCCTGACTTGTTAGTCATAGCTCCGAGTCCCATGGAAAGCAATGTGACTTGACCTGGTTAGATGCTCTGATTGCTGGACGAGAACGAGTCACGGAAAGATGAAATTGATTTCTGAATTACTTGTGCAAGCCCTTGACGGATCCCCGGCACGTCCACCCCTCCACACCGCCAGCCTTCAACCTGAGTGGCTCTGGGCATTTGGATCAGAGATATCAGTTCGCCATCTCTGATTATCAACAGCTTGTCCCATGATCCATCCTCCTTCTCTGATTACTAGCAACGTGTATCTCTGATATCCGTGCTACGGCTCTATCACATCCTCTCCCTGCCAATATCAGTTTACCTTCAATCCATCAACCCAACCTCTTTCCTGCGATTTAATACACTCTACAAATCGCTTTCTCAACATTGAAGCCACCTTTTTACTTCTGAACCAGATAGTCCCCAAAGGCTCTAGCCGCGTCACCTCCGTTCAACTGATCACCATCATCCAACAGCATAATCTTCTGTGCATTCTAGTGATTCTAGAACTCCTCTCCATTTGGATTATCTTCAAGCGAAAATCACATCATTGAAAGAGTGAATAAGTATTGTAGGCATTCAGTCGTTGCTTTTGGGCATTGGCTTATTTGTTTGTCTTCCTGATTCAGGCAAAGCCCCCCGCCTCTCTCGCACCACGCGGACAACTGCCTTGATCCATCTTCTCTGTTTTTCGCATTGCGACTCTGTGCTGGTCAACATTTTTCAGCCTGCATCAATCCCTGTTCAATTCTTCACCGAGGGGAAAATCTGATATGTAAAAATGTAAGTTTCTTCTGTCGCATGGCATTTTCTGTTGGCCTTGTTGGTCTCTTCGTCGCCTTTAAACAAAACAAAAGCTGTTGCACCAGAAAGATTATTGATTCATTTCGAGTCTTTGCCCTTAAGCTTGCATGATTTCTTTGTCTACACACACCCATCTACCCAGTAGCACCAATACAACCTGAACTTGTGTTAATTCTTGCCAGTGGGAACTTTTACCTCATCAACCATCCAAAAGAAGCAAACAGTGCGAGCTCCTGCAAACGTCTTTGTCGACATTGAACTCAACTTATTTACAGAGGAATAAGGTTTACCGAAATTCCTAAACCGAAATCAACCCCACCTACGTCGTAGAAGCCGCCATCTTCTTTAGTTTCTATTGTGGCGTTTGGGTGCCCCGATTAGTCGATTAGACACACACGGACCAAGGTTGACGGAGGACTATCATTGGGTCGGTTCCTTTTGGCTTTGTTTGTTCTTTTACCCATTCTTGACTTGTTCGTTAGAGGCCTCTCCCCCTTTCACCCGGCGACGATCGCTGGACCGTTATTAAGCTTTTGCCTTCTGCAGTCTTCCTTCCCCCATCTACCTCCCTTGTTAATAGGATTGTTTTGATCACAATTTGAGCAGTTTAACCCGCTTACCCTTTTACTGCAATACTTAACCGCTTAAAAAACTCGCATTGATCATTTGGACGGTTTATCCAACGGTTCAGTTTTCTTCAAGTAGGATCTGACACTACTTCTTGTCTAATTAGTCTTGTCTCTTTAGCTTAGCTTCATGACTTCAACTTTCCTATTTGGTTGAAAGCTCGTGGAGGTGGATCTTTACATCTCTTTTCTCCAATCAAAACCATCACATTTTTTTCTCCCTTTCGTTACCCACGCCTTCAGCTTTGCTTATCGTACTCCCCTTCCCCCCCAAGACCCTTGTTCTTGACGCAGTTTGATCTTGGATAGAGAAAAGACTTGTTATACACATAAACGCAAAACTATTCCAGCCAATTTCATCTTTTTTTTTTTTTCATAGAGTCTAGATTACCATGGATTTTCAAGAAAAAAGTGCTGACCCTTTCGACGAAATTTTGCGCTCTATCAAGGCTTCATCACACAATTCTTCCTCAAAGGAAGAGCCTCTTGGTCACGACTTTCACACTAGAGTGAACCATAAAACTGACGTCGAGCACAAAGCTAGTCCCGTTGAATTTTATTCATCAGTCTCCGATACGTTTAACTTTCCTTCTAGTGTATTTAGTGAAGGCTATTCTTCTGCCGTATTCTCTCACAATTTGACGGTGAGTCTAACCCTTCTACCTTTCGAGTATTGCTTTGTTTCCCGGGATAACAGCCTCCTTAGAAAGTATGCCAATACGTGAGCTGATTCGCGCCATTATCCTCTTACTTTAGTCACCTTTTCAAACCATGACTGTGCCAACGTTGGCTATTGAGCCTCCTACGGCTGAGGGCAATGGTTTCCATTTTTTGGACATTTCTAATGCCAGTCGCGGGATTTTGAGATCACCTACCAGCTTGGAGTCACCCCTCAAGACTTCTCTCAGCTTTCAGAATGACGGCGGAATCTTCCACTCGTCTCCAACCGAGATATTCTCTTCATCTCCTAACAGCTCACCCGGAGGCTTCACTGCCTTTCCCGTATCATTTCAAAATCTCTACGGTGATCACGCGCCTTTCGCATACCCTAAAGAATTCGCGGGTGTCCCGATCGCTCGTTCAAACATCAAAGGACAATCCGGCGGTATCAATGCTGGCCGTAAAACTACTCGACATCATTGTGATCTTTCGGGGACTTCGTCAACAACCAGCACCATTTCAGGTCCACCATACGATAGTTCTTCAGCGATTGATCGAAGTGCGCTTCAACCTCCATTTAACAAAGTGAATGCTGAACTCGGTAGGTGTCCTTGTTTTTTATTTTTTCTATTGGAGTTCGAACTGTGTTTTTGTTTCAATCTCTAATCTGCTACCCGTAATCTTTTCCCTGTTTGTTTTTCTTGTTGACAGAAGTTGGCGTTGTGAACAATGATACAAGTCACATCATATCGCCTTTCGTCAATCAAGTTATAGAGCAGAGGCCGGATGGCAAAATCACTGGACGTTACGCACGGCCTCTAACTTCGACTGGCAGGCCCTCCCATGCCAGAAAAACTCCGCCTGGGCACGTCAAAAGGCCCCGAAATGCGTTCATCTTGTTCCGCTCTTACGCTTGCTCCTCGAACCTGATCCCCCCGGCTGTTGAAAAAGACCATCGTCAGATCAGCAGAATCGTGAGTCATATGTGGAAATCCTTACCTTCCGATGAAAGATTGAAATGGGAGCGGCAAGCCGAAGAAGAGAAGGATCTTCATCGTAAACTCCACCCTGACTATCGATATAAGCCAGTTTATTGCAAGGAGACCTCGGCCAAGAAGAATCAAGGTCGGTCGGGTGCCTCTTCCGCTGCGAAAAAAAACGCTAATTTTAGAAAAAACGCGGGTCTAGTCGAATCCGGTGACCCCTCCAGAGACTCAGAAAACTTTGCGAGAGTTCATGAAAAGAGTTCTGCCGACCTTCAAAGGGAGCGTGATGAGGAGATTCGCTGCGAGGCAGTTGCCAAAGTCTTGATGGAGACCAAGCTATCTGGAATATCATTGGATGAAGGTCAGATGGAGGAGCGCGTTCTAGAGCAAGTACGACTCGTCAAAATCAACGATGCACACCAGTTCCAAAACCAGGCTCAATCTGATGTTGGCGATCCCAGCTTAGAGAGCAAATCCGGGCCAACCCCAGCCAACAAGAAGCCGAAAAACAAATTACTGGCTCCGCTTCAAGGCCGCAGAAACTCCTTGCTTAACCGCTCCAACAGTGCGCCTCCACCACCTAGCCCACTGCGAATGATGGACGTTCGAGAAGTTGTTTATAATCCCAAGGCCAGAGGAAATCGAGGTGAGTACTTCTTTTTTTTTTCTTTCTATCGATGTATCATGGGTATTCCGGGGTTGTTCTGATTGTACTCTCAATATCATTTCACCAAAACAGAACTTTCACCCGATTTTCCCAAGCCAAAGATGTTGGACCAAGAGGAAGATGTGGCGATGGGAGATGTTCCCAGTCAACCAGGAAGTTTTCCCCATGATACTCTTTATCCGGTTCACTTCCAATCTCAACTTCTCAGTGAAAACGACTTCGAGCCAAGTATAAGAAACCCGGCATACCATCATTACCCATTCAACCTACGATCTCCGGAAGAGTTTGAGAATTTCTTTCCCACTCCTGATTTCACTTTCCCAGGTGAACATTGCTTCCGCGTTCCACAAAACGAAGCCAATCAAGATTTTTTCAATTCGCATATGAGTGAGTAATAAAATTTCCATATCTTGAAGAATGACAAAAAAAAACTAAGTTCCCCGAAAAAAATAAAAATCTCCATTCCAGCCCAAACCGAAATCCACACCTTCAATAACGGGGATTATTCGTCCAACTTAGACAGTCCCTTGACGGCCCCGACAGAAGACCAAGTGGAGAACGGGAACTTGACAAAATTGATGGTTGATCGATGTCCTGCATCGGATGAGAAAGAGACTGCGAGCCTGTTCAACGTCGAGGAAGCAAGTCAGAAGATTGCGATCGATGGACCTAATACGCGACGAACTTCGCTGAACATCTTCACCCCCTCAATGAGACGTAGGAGTAGCGTGATGATGACTTTTTCAGATTGCTCCAATCCTGACTTGGTCGAAGCGCTCCAGATGGCCAGAAAGAATGCAACCTCATTCCCTTCTGAAAACAAAGGAAATTCCTCCGAACATCCTCTTCAGCCGTCTACCCGCCGTGAATCGGTGGTCTTATCGGGTCTCGGTGAATTCCCTGTGATGAATCTTGCCGCTTCCATGCCCCAATCAGCTCAGATGAAGATAGTTGACCACCCGTGCCCAGGGATAGCTCGAAAACCAGATAACTGTTGAGTGCTTTTTTTGTGATTTTCAATTCCATCAAGTTTTCTTGAGAGTTTTCAATGTTGCCTTTCCGTCAAGCCCAATCCGCTTACTTGAAAAATCTCTTCTTCATACCTTTTTGTTGAAGAGCACCCGGTTGTGGACCTACTGAGCACATCTCTCAGTCATATACCACACAGTGTGGCACTCAGGGATCTGAAATAGAATCTTTTGTCGACTTCGCGGGCCCTTTTGAAGCTACTGATACCTTGACTTTTGATTCCGCTATCGGACAAGATGGAACAACCTATCTCTTTCTTAACAAAGAGCAGGCTGAGACCGAGGGCCTGATCGCGCAAATGTTGGATGCTGGATTCGGAGTAACCTACGAAACTGATGCTCCTCCGGGAGACGCCTGAGATGAATTTGAAAACGTCTACATACTTCTTTATGCTTGCCCTTTCTTTCTATCTTCTTTTCATCTTTTCATTGTGTTCAATTAGTTTCCTCTTGGTCATGCAGCTCATACCTAATTTTGATCTGTTAGACGCTCGTTAAAATTTCTCTTGTTTTCTAAACTGATAACGCGTCAGAAAAAAAATCCCCTTGAAATGATCTGTAACTTCCAAACTATCTGTAATTTCTTCCTTCGTCAACTCGTCAATTTTGAATGTTGTATTGGAATGTATATATTTTATTTTGTATTTAAAAGCCTGGCAAAGACAATCTACGGAGACCCACAAGCCAAACCACATAAGTCTTGGACCTTCCTCCTTCGGAATTGTCCTCGTCAAAGATAAAAAGCGAACATCCCCGCCAAGTTCTCAGATCCCTCTTGAAAATCCTAGGAACAATGATGTCAAGGCATCATGAAATGATTGATTGACTTTCGCTCGCGAGAGGAAATCTCATTACCCTTTAGGAACCGACTTATCCTTCTTCTTGTCGGGTCAATACCCCGTGCTCTTCTTCTCCTGACCTGTTGTCAGGATTACCCTTCAAGATGCGACTCTCTCCCAATCCACTTGCATTTTAATTTCCTTTGGTATGATCAATGCCCAGGAGCTTCCAGAACTTGTGCTCAAGGTTCTTGACGTGGATAATCCAACAAGGAGAATTAGAGAGTAGTCAGCTTTTTCTGGCTCCTACTCGTAGTAAATGCGCACGAGGTAAATTTATAAGTATCCTTTTTTAGTTTATTGATTTATATCGGGCGGTTTTTTCAAGCAGATAAAATAAGATGAGCAAAAGATGAAAAGCGAAGCCCCTAAAACAATAACGACGTCCCTCCTACAAGCTCTTCAATGGGTATGATTGAACAATGGACAGCAAGACACGTCAAAAAAAACTCTTGTTGAAGAAAAAAATAATAATCCATGAAATACATCGCTGAAATTAAACTCGATGAAAAAAATCACACGAAAAAAAGTTAGAATCGAGCACGAGAAAAGTAGAACCGATTTGACCATTTGATAGCCTGGACATGATGGGCTTGGAGCATTTCTGCAGTCGGAATGATCAAGTGAATCGTCCGATTTTTATCAGGATGTCGGTTGCGATGACGACCAGGATCCTGGTCATCAGAGCTTGGTTTGACGAGCTCCTCCGCTTCATCATCTTCTCCCGCCTCCTCGTCATCACCGCCATCAACCATCACGTGTCCATTGATGTCGGTAATCCATTCCTGAACAAAGTGGTCCAGCCCAGTGAGCCGATGAGTGTGAGCCGAAGACCAGTATATCCAGTAGTAGGCTCTGATCAACAGATCTTGATTAGGCTTGACCCCGATCGTCTTCATCCAACTCAAGAGTAATGGGATCAACTCGGATTGCTCGTGGGCGCCAAGGAGTTCGATCATATCTTTGAAGCACGACCGACTAGGGATGATCGTTGTCCATCGGGGCTTGTATCGCAACGATGGCATGATAGTCGCCGCCACCTGGCTCCGAATCCTGTGCTCTGGGTCTGTTGAGCTGAACGGAGCGGCCGGAATGCTCGGCAAGGACTTCAGTCCACACAGGGTGTCTAACAGTCGAACATGCATCGTCGTCGGTGAGCTGCTCCACATCGATCCCGAAAGTACCGGGGCTCGGACGGTCTCGGCTAGGGACGCCCAATTCTCGTATAGAATCCTCCAAAACAGCCCCATCGCAAAATTCCCTGCCGGCTCGCCGTCCCAGTAGTCTTCTTCAACTCGCCGCAGAGCGCATGGATCGGGATCGATGGCGTTGGATAATGGCGCCATGCTGTAACGCGTAATCTTCCGTGCGGAAGATAACAGAGAGCTAAAGATTCGCGTGTCAGGCTCGAGTTCCCAGTCGGATTGGAAATCTTTCCAAAGCTTGTAAACTTCCGAATATCTTCCTGCAAGATCTAGGGCGCGTACATAGGTCGTAAGGATTTGGAGGTTTACCAATGTCTCGGCTTGGCCAGATGCTCTAGGAGAAGCAGGCGAGAGGTTCTTAGGAGAGGCAAAACGATGGAATATCTGGACAGCCTCAACCGGACGGCTTAGATCGATGTGGATTGACATAGCCACCTGAATCGCAGCTGCATCGGGTACCACGCCCTTGTCCATCATTCGTTTCCATACTTCTAGTGCCATCTTGGGAAGGTGGTGACGAAAGAGGGTGGACATGTAAGATGTGTAGGTTTCGACAGAAGCCCCAGGGGGATGGCCTTCGATTTCAGGGAGATGGGATAAGAAGCGTGTGTGGAGTTTCTCGGAGCTAGAGTAGGCTCTCATTTTACATCGTCGGACGTGATGGAAGACGAGGTCCAGTTCAGTCTTCGAATCGTGCATGACTTTCTCTGACTGACTTTTTCGGAGTAGTTTTTCGATTTCGGTGGCCCGATCTCGATCGCCAATGTGGATCATTGCCACCATGGCCAGCCTCAGGGTAGAGCCGGGTAAATTTTGCTGGAGGATTTGATCAAGGTCCTTGGGTTTTATTGAATATCCTTCGGGTGAAAAGACCGAGATGATCATGGCACGGCAAAGAAGGTGTTTGTTGGGTTTTGAGAGTCTATTTAAAGCTGACGGCAAGCTACCACAAAGATCGATCAAGGCCTTGGTAAGCTGGCCTAAGAATCTGAAGATTGGTGTCCGATTACGAGCGGCAGGTTGACTCATCAATGCGGCAATCACTGATAGCAAGGGCTTCAGTGCGAGAGTTGGATCGGGCGGCCGGTGAGTTCCATTAAGCGGTTTTGCTGAATGGGTAGTTGGGCATGATTGTTTTTCGATCTCAACTCGAGCAATCTCAGTGGAAAAGCAAATGGCGTATGTGACCAACTCCGAACAGACTACCACGTTTCCAAACGACAGACTAGCCTGGACAGCACCATTTAACAATTGAGATGTCACGACAACGTTTCCTTCCTCGGCGATCCGATATCCGAGTACAGTCAGTAGCTCGTCAAGTTCAGGCTGGTTTTTGAGTCTCTTGCTGGCCAATTCCGCCAATAAACTCGAGGGTACTTGAGTGATCCATGATTGATGTTCACTATAGAGTTGGTCAATGACGACTGTTGCACTGTCCCAATCGGGTTGCTGGAGCGCTTTGACGAAGCCGTCAAGACGTGATTGATCAAATACTTGCTTCTTGAGCCATCTCTTGAGTTCAAGCTTTGCTATCTGTCTGGGTTCAGTGGCAAGGATTCGAGTGACATATCCTATGTTGGTTGCGTGCTGTTTTAAGATTGGTAATGGATTGTATTTCCTGTCTTGAGAGACTTCAGAGTTTGATTTATCAGATGTGTCAGGGTTTGGCTTGTGGCTATGGGTGGATCCTTCTGAAGATCGTAGCAGTCAGTTAAATGGCTGGAAACATACTCAAATGATTTTTACTAACTTTCTTCGGGAAGTGCAGATTGGCTTGATCCGTCGATTGCAAGCAGTAAGTTTCTTGAAGGGAACGAGGAAGAGAGCTTGTGGGTGAGTAGGATTGATTTCAGTGGATGCCATGTTCGGATGACCATCGATGGTGGTCGTGTTCTGCTTTGGAGAACTGAATAATCTTGCCAGCTTCGATCGACCAGACTCCAGGTTGATGGTCAAGTTCGGCTGAATTCCGCATCGACACCGGAAATAACGAGACAGCCGAACGGACACTATGATTAGAAAGATAAGTTTGTCATAAAAACGACACAGAACGAAAAAGAAACACTCACGAGATAAGACGTGGGGAAGAGAAACACGGTAGTCGGCCCAGCCTGATTTTGAGGGAAGTGGTAGGCAGCTGCGGGCTGCGGAACGCCAAATTGCTTTGAGGTTTAGGAAGCTTGGCCGCAGTCGGGCCCCCTGAGAGGAACAGAAACACAAGCCCCGCGATCGGAGGGCTGGTGACCTATGGCTGGCACAAGTTGCCTCTCGCGAAGCAAGCCTCCGAAGGAGGGGCTTGCAGCTAATATCCCAGATTTGACTTGAGGCCGTTTTGAAGTCACTTTTTCAATCAAATGGTCAGTCCTGCCCAACTAGGCGGCTTGAAAGGATGCCGCAAAGAGGCCCTGATAGGCCTCAATGCTGTGATTCCAATGCTGCCCTCACCTTCAATGGGCGGCTAATATTTCTATCACTTCCTTGCCATCAAAGGAAGGGAGATTCAGCAATTGCCGTGGGAAGCTCCCCACATGAAAAGCTGTAGTTTGGCTGTACTTTCCTTGTACAGGCTTTCCAGGCCAGAAAAGTCCCAACTATCACCAGGGATGTTTTCATGGCAATTGGTAGCAATTGTCCACCATTAACTTTTATCTACAACTCAGTTCTAACTGTTTGGAAGTGTGTTCTAACTTGGTTGTAACTTGGTTCTAACTTTGACTTAACTGATGCGCAACTTGGTTTGAATTGAAAATCATAACTGTAATGGATATCTGGCACAACTTCACCTGATATGTGCTCCAACTCATGTGTAAGTCCTTTTGACGCAATCAGCATCCATGAATTTATTTGTCCTCAACCAGCCCACCAATGTTTTGTTTCAACACTTTCATCTGCTTGAAAAAATATATAACTATAGATATACTGATTCAATCCCTGCACCATGTTTTTTTTTTGTTTTGATGAGATGTCTATATCCTGAGGCTCTATTGGAAATGGAGAAATCCAAATCATAAAAAAATCCTTAGCTAAATTTTAAACAAGAATGGAAATTTTACCAAATTGGTGATCTCCTCAAACATGTGATACTACTGAAATTGTATAATGTATCACTATGAGAGGGGTGAATGCAAAAATCTTAATCATTTCAAAACACAATTCAAGGCAGTGAAAGAAGTATTCTTTGTATAACAAGTGAGTTTATGGATATAAAGTTCAAGAGCAAACATATTTTTGATATGTCCTGTGACATGAAAGAATTCATCTTTGAGTGATTAGTCACTCAAAGAAAAGGCTTCAAAAATTGCAGATAAGAAAGATTCACTTGAAATTCATAAGTATGAAGCTATATGATTCCTCAGAAAATTGAATTGTATCAGTCCATTCAACTGAGTTTTTTGCTGGGGTTCTACCTCAAAAAACTCAATTCATTACAAAGTCAAAGTACTGATTTTTGACAGACTACCTGTCATCACAAGTATCCATTTTTTAAACTGAAAATTGATATGTGATTGTTTACAATTGATATTGATTGAAAGGGATTTTTCATTTGGTGTCATTCTGTGCTCCTGAAAGACATCCACATTTTGCATATCTGTAACATATAATTGATGTCAAAACTTTTTCATTTTAATTAACAGATTGAATAAACCACTTTTTCATGTAGTAGGATAAAAGTGGCAGAAATAAAGCTATGAATGCTGATATGAATAAATGATGCAGCTGAAGAAGGCATTGGCCAGTTCAGGCCTTCTGAGAAAAGTTGAATCTGGAAGACATGCTGAACCTTGGGATTTCAGTTTGGTCAAAAACCTAAGGTGCCACATTTTTGGCATATTTGAAGGTTTTAGATTAATATAAGTGGGCTTGATGATTGCTGCATTCAAATTAATTGTTTATCCCTTTGGTCCAAGCCATTGGGACCCATGGATACATGCATAGTATGATTCAAGATTTATGGGCTTATGCTGCTGCTTCTGTGGGCTTAAAGTTATCTAAAGCTAAATTTATGTATTCAGAACCTTTATACCATGTGGGACCTCCAAATGCCTTTAAAAATTCCTGGGGTCACAATTGGGACCTCATTATAATTCTGACCTGACAAGTGCTTACCACAACCCTATTAATTTAGCTGCTGGTGGGAAAGTGAGGATGGGATCTTCATGTCAATCCCCAAAAGAAAATGGCAGGGTATAGGTCTGACTACAGTCCTGAATGAAGATATTCAATGAGAAAGTCTGACTCCCTGATGTGTCTTTGTATCATGAGAATTTTCTCATCACAACACATTCAAGAAAAGGAGAAGAACATTCTTAACACATTCAAGAAAAGGAGAAGAACATTCTTAACAAATTTTCAGAGCTTATCTGAAAATCTAAGTCAAGATAAAAATAAAGCATAAATTTCAAAATACCATGGAAAAGAAACAAAACTATTCAACAATATGCAATGAATGTAATAGCAATGAGGTATTACTGATGAATAATTGAAATCGAAAATTATTCTTGGAATTCAACATGTTTAATTTCAAACTTGGAATTTTTCCATTTAAAAATAATCCCAAGCAGTGGAAAGACCATCAGACATTCAGAAATGAAATAAATATGGTTGAGATTATCAGATGATGAGGTACCAGGAATTGTCTGGTATTGGTGGTTCCTAGAGCTAAAAACAAAGAAAATAACACCCAGAAACTCAAAAAATTCAAAACAGACTTGAAGATATCTTAAATTACATTTTGATACCAAAACATTACACCCTTCATTGGCCAAGATTTCATTGTCTTCTTTCAAAGTGCATGTTATAAATATAGGAATACAAGATTAATGCATCAAATCACTTGGATTCACTTCCAAATATTGATGATTTGAGAATCTTTTCAGCTTGAAGGTGATTAAACTTGAAGACAAAGAATCAAGAGCTAGCCCAAATCAACACATCTCTAGCGGTGGAAATCAGTTTGGACTCGCTATCCCAGTGGATGAATCTTTACAACAGGACCCGGGCTGTTGTATGTGATCCCAGCACGTATTCATCAAGGGGGCGGCCTTTTGAATTAACCGAGGACGACTTGAATTTCATCAAAGAGTTGGTTGGTGACAAACCAACTCTCTACGCAAATGAAATACAACACACATTGAACAAGCGCCATGGTGTTTACGTATCCATGAGCACAATCCTCAACACATTACACAATCAACTCCAAATGTCCAAAAAAACGATCTGTAAGGTCCATCCAAAGCGAGATGAAACCCAACAGGCGCATTATGTTTCTCAGGTGGCCTGTATACCATCATATTGCTTTGTTTTCACTGGTATGCCACAAGTTAAAGATTATTTCCATAACAACATGACACTTCCTAATCAAGTTTTTGTCCAAATCAGATGAGGCCGGTGTGTGCCTTGAGGTTGTTGCACGAACCAAAGGCTGGGCTCCCATTGGCCAGCCGCCTCCTAGGGTCCCACGTGATTGTAGTACCCACCAATATAACATAATCCCAGCCATTTCGACTTCAGGCTTGGTAGCTCACATGGTACAGGAGGAATCAGTTGACCAATTCTCCTTTGAGTATTTTTTGGAGAACATCCTAGTGAGTCTACAATTTTTGAATGGCATTGTAAATGTGAAACTGACTCTTTTTTTGTCATTCAGGTCCCCAGCATGAATCCTTTCCCGTCACCTTGTAGCATCCTTGTGATGGACAACGCCACTATGCATCACAATGGCCGCATAGCGGAGATTGCGGAAAGCCGCAGATGTTTGTTGCTGTATCTACCTCCATACTCGCCCAATTTTAACCCAATCAAGAAGGGTTTTTCTGTGTATAAGTCGGCCCTCAAGCAATACGAAGAGCTTCTGACCGGAGGCAAGGAAGATTATGAGGTGATAAACGAGTTTATTTGGTTGGTGTTTACGGATGATTTAATTAAGAAGCTCTTCCGTGGCTCAGGCTATAGGTTCAATTGATACTCACAATCCTATGATCTTTGTCTTCAACCGATCTCACATTTTGTAGTGCAATAAAAAAGATTTTGATACTCATAAGTAATCAGACCTAAGGTCTTTTTGGAATTTGTTGGGAATTCCCTCATTGTGACTTGACATTGCGTGTTTTAAGTGAGACAATTAGACAAACAGGATTGGGATGAAACATAAGGAAAAGCACTCAGTCACTCTAACTTTAAGCTCCAGTGGATTTGTGGTGCTTAATATGGCACTTAAATTTTGAGAGACTAGACACCAGAAGGCGAGTGTGGCCCTTGTTGATGCCAGCGTCAATCAGCTCGTCGGCCTGAAATGTTGCCAACACTGAGTAATGAGTGATCCCAAGCTCACCCAGTACCCTGGAAACCTCAGGGTTTCTCGCATTGATGTGCACGAAAGCAAGGTAATCCTTGAGTCCAACCACATCATCATTTGAGCTAACTGGCGAAGAGGGCACACGGTGAGTTGGGTCAGAGGTGTGTGGGACACCTGGTTGTTGACTAGTAACGGATGGCATGGCCGAAGTCATTGGTAAGTTTCCCATCGGGTTATAAATAGCGGGCTGGACCATTGGGTTGGCATAAGGTGCGCCAAGTGGATACCCCATACTCAGATTGTATGGGATGTATACCACATTAGGTGCTGGAGGCTTGATCGTGTTGGAGATAACAGGCGCTGGAGCAGCCGCCGAGTATGCGGGAGGCAAGATTGAAGCCGAGAGGGTTGGGCTGTCTGCCGACCCCATCAAAGGGCCGGGGTGACATTTTTGCTTGCTCGTCGCTTGGATGGTGGACTGGGAATGTCTCTCTCGGTTTGAAACGCGAACGCTGGGGATTGAGGGGGTTGGTGAACCGTAATGTTTGAGTTATGAGTCAGTACAGTGCCCAAGGTTTTATAACCCATTCTGATGAGCTTACCATTGCCAGGGCCCACAAAGAAACCCGATCCATTGTGAGAACCACAAACTCTCAAGGATTTTTTGGGTTAATAAACACTGGGAGCTCATGCAAACCAGAGAGGCGCTCGCAAGGCTCATGAGTTGCATGGATTAATCAAATATTGTTGATCACGGCCGCTGAACTGGAGGCTCCCGGAGCTGGCTCGGGATCTTTATTTGGTGCCAATCCAGGAGTCGTGTGCATCCGCTTCAATCCCTTCAACACTTTTTGTTTCTATCAGCCCAAAAAAACAAGCCAATCAGTATGCATCCTGGATGATGGACAGGTTGCTTTCCCTGCTCACCTGCATAACAATTTTGGGGTCCTTTTCAATCAATGTAATGGTACACTTGCGATTCTCCTCCCCAGGGATAGCACATTCTTCCAAAAAGTCAAGAAAAATCACCGCCAAATCAAGTGTGGCTTTCTTGACACCGGCAAACATGCCTCCATGGGGAATTGTAACCCCCAAGGTGAGCGTGCCAGCCTGTTCAAGTTCCTCGACATGGTTGGCCACGAGGATAGACTCGTCCGGGTCATCGGTTGTGTTCTTTTGAATGGTCTGAATAGTGGTGTCTTTGAAATGTTGAAAGTTGGTTTCATCAATAAACCACATAAAATCAAGTCTACCCGGTTTGGATAGAAGCTTCACATATTTGATCTCATCTGTTTCTTGAGATTGTTTTCTTTTGAGGTTTTGTCGAGTCGAGTGTGATTCTTCCTTTGCAACTGGGGAGAATAAGATGTACTCAACATTAATTTTTTTTTGGTTATGGTCGGCATCAATGGTCTGGACTCGAAAATCTTCAACTTTGGAAAGATGGGCTCGTTTCTCCTCAGTAGAAATTGATGGGCTTTCTGATCGGGCGGCCAAGCGGTCCATTGGCATGTCTCCAGAAGAGTTGGGAGGTTGATTTGATTCGGACAACCACTTGTCAATCTGGGCAAGTGAGGGGGTTTGCTCAAGCAGAGCAGAAAACCCGTCTGGAATCCAAGTTTACTTTTTGTCAGTTTCAAATTTGCACAAGCAGAATGAAAATCAATTAAAAACTTACCTTTGGAGCTTGCATCCAACACTGAGATCGACTGTTCCATAGCTGATGTACAATTGTACAGCTTTTGGGGTGGGCCGATTGGACAACCCAGCCGGAGGATCAGCAGGCACCCCGCCCATTTGGCCTGGGGGAAAAAAAAATTTCAGGGGCAAATTTTTTTTTTTCAAAAAAAAAATTGTGAAAGCCGCAAGCTATCCTGTGACAGCTGTACCAATTCAAATAGGGGAGCCAGTCCTTCATGGCTTCCCCCAACTCCAAGAGCATCTAAAAAATGGGCCACACGTGGTTGCACGGCCATCCTGGCATTTTCGTCGAGATCCAGATCTATCTGTGGGTCAGGGGATGCAGACGCCAACGGGTCATCTCAGAGGTTGGATTGGTGAGTCCTGGCCCGCTGCTGTCTTGGACTGTCCTCCGATGAATCATCTGATCATTTGATGGTTAGTGTGGTAGAGGTCCTGATCATGAGAAGCTGGTTTACCTGAGTCACTGGTGGGCTCCTCATGACCGTGGTGGTGGTGGTGCTTGGTTGTTCCACCCTCTCTGGTCTTGGAACAGTGGCATTATTGGGATGTTGGAAAAGGTCAGGAGCACTCGAAACATCCCTCTCCAAGTCCTTTTCCAATTGGATTCTGACTGGTCAGCTTGTGGGAATGCTGCGCTGCACAGTCCCCATTCTTCCAGGTTGTATTGCTACTACAGTGCAATGTGTTGGTTGAATCTTTCTGGGGTTCATGCGGTCTTGATTGGGCAGCATGTTATTTGACCAAGGAAGCTAGAACAATTGTAGATCCAAATAAGTCATGGAAAATTAGGGAAACTGTTTGTGGTTTTAATTGCCCAATGACAAGCAGGAGGTTTGGTGGATTGTTGCAACCCAGGAAGACTTTTCCAAGTCGCATGATCTCAAAGAACAGGAGAAAGAAGATAGGAAACTTAGTGGTATTCAAGGGATGTATGATAAAGTTTAGATTCTCAGGGGAAACATGAGAATGATTGGGATGAGATCCGCTGAGCATCAAGAACCGCCATAAACAGGAGTTGCACGGGACCTTCATCGAACCCAAGATTCCGCAGGTTGTGTTCAGTTCTGAGGGAGAAGTAGGACCAGTGCGTGATTTTTAATCTTTTGATCCAGCTTTGGGTGGCCAAATTGTCAGCAGCAATGTGCGCGAGATCTAGGAATTGTTTGAGGCTGATGGGGTGTGGGGGCAAATAGTTCGCTTTTGGGTGACTTGGAGCCAAGGTTGGAGTGTGTGTATCTGAATGAGTCGGATCCGGGCTTGTGGGGTGATTCATCACCTGAATTTCAGGTGAGATATCACAATTTTGCTCATTGGTGCTGGGAGATTGAGACTCATTCAAATCTTCTTGAGTGGTGGGTTTTTCAGGTTCTTCTAGAGGTGGGGGCTCTTCGATGATCCAGAGATATTTGGGCCCTTGAGGGGGTGATTTCTTGTTAATGGTAGGACTGTTGCTATCCTTGATGAGTAGGGCCCAGTCATGTAACATATCATCTGACAATGGAAGGTAGTGATATTGTATCTCTGGATCTCTGAATACTTGTGTATTAGTCCCAGTTGGTCCAGGTTGGACACTGGTATATTGGAGAATATCAGACTTGATTCTTTCCAGGATGGGGTTGGCCTGCAGGTTAATAAGTCAGTGTGGGGAAATTTAACTGCAATCTAATATCAACGATCCAACTGACTGGTGATGGGACTTGGCCATCTTCAAGATCACGGGGAGGGGTCATTGCTGGTTCATCTGGATCTATGGGATCACGCATGGTATCTGAAAGCCCCTTGTTCCCATCTGGCATTCAAATGGTGGTGTGTGGGTAGATCACCCCGCTGGGTTGAATCCGACGAGGTTGGGTTATCTTGCTAGCTTCCAGGAATAGGACTGACAGTTCGATCTCGCTGACCTGGGGGGGAGGCGTCACAGGTATCTGTGAGTCGTTCACATATTGTCTGCGACTTGCCACTGGGGGGTAGATCACTGCGCTTGGTTGATTCTGATGAGCGGGTGCATGGTTTTCGGCGGCATCAGGGAAAATGGACCCAAGTTGAGCTTCGGATACCGTGTCCCATTGGGAATCAGGGATTTGACTGTCATTAATCAGCCTCCGTTTGCGGGGTGGGGCAGGTGGAGGTTTTGGATCTTGATGGTGCATTGTATGAGCAGATGTGTTGGTTGGGCTGTGGGGCTCTGAGAATGTGAAAATTCGGTTGAAGGGTTGACTCAGGATTGAGATGTTTGAGGTGGATGATTTGGTGCGGTGACAGGGAATTTGTGTTGTGGCTTGCATGAAACTGCTTATTTATTGTCAAGAGGGAAACATGTAGGGAAAATTGACTATTTTCAACTATAAGACACGGTAAAGATGGGTGTTATTCTACCCCAGAATATTCTTCAGCCCCCTCGTCATCATGTTGGGACCATGCATTGAATCCTGACGCTACACACAGAACCCATTCTTCTGGCTGAACCGGAAGGAAGGTGAGGTTGGAGATCATCCGATGCAGCTGAGGATTGCGAAGTGAAGCTGAGTTAATGATGAAGTGATTTTTATCTGTGTGCTCAACCTGCACTGTCTTGACAGATGTGTTTTGGCGTTCAAGTCGAGCAGGCCTGGACAATGTCACTGGGCACTCGCCAAGCCTGCAATTGTGTTGCACATTGATGCATCCAATCACAACCTGGAGGTAAATATGTACTGTGAGCTGGGGTAAAGATAGAACGGTAATCTATGATTTGATCTGACCTTGGAGGAGATGATGGCATGATAACATGTTCGGAGCAACCTTCACATTTCATAAAAATCATCTACATCCCTGATTTCAAAAAGCCTGTTACCCTGATACAATATTCGGCTTTTGTGTTTGCTTTGCTCTCCCACATCGAATCAATGCATCCCACCAGTGTTTCTCCCTCCCTTTCCAACTATTGAAGGAATGTTTGTCGATTAGGCTTTGGCATTGTACGAGATCGTGTCACCAATAGCGGACTAACTCACAACAACAAAAACTCGAAGTGGTTGAATTTCATCTTGAGGACTTGGGTCCATCTCTTGTCTGAGTGTATAGATTGCAGTTCCATTGGTAAAGAAAGCACCTCCTGCACAGATATCTTGAGGCTTAAGTTGAGTGGGAAGTGATCAGCGGAAGGTCGATTGATTTCAGATGAGTTGTAACCCATCGAGCTCTGAATTAACAGATTATTGGCAAAAATCTT
Organism: Puccinia horiana; assembly: GCA_001624995.1. Lineage (NCBI taxonomy): Eukaryota > Fungi > Basidiomycota > Pucciniomycetes > Pucciniales > Pucciniaceae > Puccinia > Puccinia horiana. Next base: position 183,864 of record LWDY01000032.1, on the reverse strand, counting down.
AGTCACTTGATTTGATACATCATCCCACCTTTGGTTCTGGTGGTCGTAAAGCTTGCCACCTGAAACCAAGTACTTCAGATTAGAATAATTATCAAAGGTAATTGCTATATCTCTACCCGGGGCCTGTCTGTTTGAGTGAACTGATGCTTGACGCAAAACCCCATTGTATGTTTCAAACTTTTCTGTGGAAAAGAGTGAAGCTGGTCCAAATCGTTTGATTGATTCCGGAAGGTGGAGGAGCATATGCAACTTTGGTTTATTGACCCATTGGGCAGAAGATTTGATCAATTTGTATAAAAGTTGGTTGATGTGTACTTTGAGGCTATTGAGGTAGATTTCTATGTTATCAATTTTGGTTTGAAAAATCAAAGGAGTCAGCCATATTTCTCTCCTTTCCGGCGACAGGAATTCCAGGAGGATAAAGGGTGCAGATTTCAAGATGATTTTGAATTGTCTTCCCACCAGGCTCTTGATATGATGGATCAAATATTGAGGTTTCATTGAGTCAATGTTGAGGGAAACTGGGTTGAAGGATTGCAGGTGCCCAATTAACGTTAACTTGTCATCAGCCTTGAGTTTTGAGATATCATCACGAGCCAATTATTTGACGATCCCAAGTAGTACCACATGGAGGATTTCCACTGGAATGTCTTGAACACCATCAAAACCTGAAACAAATTAGACATCCATAATCAACACATGATCACACATTAAGACAGCATGATCTATTGCCTTCCAGATTCAAGAAGGGATTGTATAGTGAAGCAGGACTGGTGTTGTCCAAGTATTCCATTTTTGATTTGATTTCAGGTTTGGATCTTGATTCAGTGATAAATCTAGTGTTGATTGTATCAGTGACACCAAATAAAAGCCTTTTCTTCTTGAAGTGGGTGATGTTGATGCCCATTGCAATGTTAAACAAGCAATAAGTGTTTAGTTTTGTAGTTGCCCAGGTCCTAGGATGTGTTTGTTCCTGAAACATTCAGTAAAATCAGAAAATTGATACAATCAAACCACAGCACTGAAAGACAGATCATCATACCTCATAACCTAGGTTATTGAGCTGTAAGAATTTTTGGATGTAGGTTGCAGACTTCTTGTGATTTTTTTTTCGGACAGACAAAGTGCACATCCGGCAAGGGTTGAGAGCTGGACCAGGATTTGGAGTGTTTGTGATTTCTGCGTGCATTGGAGAATTGGCCAGAAAACATAGTACAACAGAAGAGACCCAAACCTCTTGATCTATGGTAATGTCATAAGAAAGAAAACCTTCTGTAGCCATTCCACTGATTAAAAAGCAAGCATAATTAGGCAATCATTAAATGCTCAGTATGAAGTGCTTTGATCCAAAAAAAAAACTCACTTTAGCTCATCCACTATTTGTTTAGACATTTCCAGTACTCCTGCAATGTTTGAAGTAGATAAGAAGTGGCAATTGAATTCTTGATTTGATACATTGGGGAGGGGGGAGGCCAGACAAGGTGAAATAGAAGGAGATATGTTTGTTGAACTGTTTGGAAGTATTTCCTGAGGTGTCATCTGAATAAAGAGTGATTGGAACATGGCGTGTGATTCGCCCATTGGCACGGCGTCTCCAGGGGTTGGGTAAAGTAATGGGAGCCAAATTTGTGCCATTGGATTCTAAAAGGGTGATGAAATCACATGAGGAAACAGAAAACTTAGAAATAAATTATCACCAAAAAAACTTGTCATAGAGCACTCCACCGCATGCCTCAAGTAAGATCTGCTGATTGTCTAATATTATCTCAGAATAATCAAAATCAAATTGGCAGACAGGAATGCTGGATAGTTGTGGATCATTGAACTTTAGATTTGCAGGGATGGTAATTTTGACCGAGTTTGAATTCATTTCCACGTGGGAACTGGTGATTTGAAAGCACTTTGCTGTTAATTGAGAATTGAACATGTAGAAAAAAATAGAAATGACTACATCCACAGATAGCAACTGCAACGGTTTAAAGATGTAGAAATGCTTCCCATTTACTTCACACATTGGAGGCCGGTGAGCAGGTGAGAGATCTTCAAGCCACTTGTGAGACTGAGAAAATTTAGACATGTTGCTTCCATCAGTGAAATGTGGATAAAAGTCGAAGTGGTTGGCAACCAAAGGATTTGCCAGGTCCTGGCCACCGGAGAAACTCAATGTCAGAAGGTCATAGGAACCCGACCAAAATAATTCTAGCACTTACCTGCGAGATCGACGACCTGGCACTTAGTGAAAAGCAGGGGTTATCGAAAACAGATGTCTGGGCTTCTATCGAAGATCTCAGTAAGAGACGAATGCGGCCTCTTGATGCTTGAATGGTTGCCCACGCTGGCAAATGAATATCGCACAATGTCAAGATCCCTCGGATCTTGGAGTAGAGTGACCGAGACATCATGCTGTGAGTGTGACCGATGATAAGCGATCCGATGAGCTCCTGATAACATTGTGCAAATCAGATACAAAGTTAGTGTGCGAGACTCAGGCATGGAATCGAGTGCCAGACTCACCAGCTTGCTCTTGAATGGATACCAGTAGTTCCGATGATCTGGAATAGTCGATGTAGTCGATGACTGACCTTCGCAAGGGGGAGCGGTGCTTTGCGAACCCTCAGGATTTTCTGATTCCATATCTTCAAGGGCCAACAACTCGGCTTCCAATAAATCGGACCAGTCTTCTCCCAGTCCTCTCGGCTTTGGAATGTTGGGGTCGCCGTCCAACAATAGTCGAATTGGATCGACCAAGTCGAGTTCCTCCTCGAGTGACCGCGGAGCAGCCAGCCGCTCGTTGGCTTGGGAGTCCAGGTTGGCGTCGATCCGTGCCCATATCATGTTGGCATGGGCGGGGTCTTCGCGCCTTTCGAAGCTGGCTTGATCATCTTCGTCACGGACTTGGTGAGTTCCCAAACACGAAGCGTCCTCCGTATCTTGTTGTTGCCGCGCGGTCCTTTCCAGCAAATACAGCCGGTGCGTGGCTCAGGCACAATGTCGTGGTACATTTGCGGTCCCAGTCGCGCGGGGGCATAACGAGCATTGGAACAATTGGGAGCCATCGGCGGCAGTGATTACTGCAAAATCTACACCATTGACATCATCAGGATGCCTGATATAGCCATCCATATTGTTATTCATTGCAGTGTTCGGCGGCCGAGCTTGGGTGAGGATGGAAAATAGCGTTCTAACAATGATTATACAAGCCTGATCGTGCTGGGGTAAGGAGCGAACTGGCCATTGCTCGAGATTCCGGTTTGACTCGAGCAGTACTGCAACTGAGACCCTGAGACCAGTCGTCCTGCATGTCTCATTTCAACTTGAGGACCCATGCCGCCCTGGTGACGCATACTGTACAGTCATCAGGGCAGGATCGGGCCATAGCGTCACCAGATAGGCTCATCACCGGTTATATAGCGTCAGGCGGTAAGAGCAACCCTGTTGAGACCGGTGACCCCTTGACGTTTCATATGCGTCGCACGGCGACCCCGGGGCTGAACCGTACGAGGAGCGCAATCCCAGCTGGGCTTTCGTCCCGCTGTGGACGGCTGGTCACCAGACCTCAAACCGATGAGGGTCTCCTCATCGGTTTGAGTCCTGCCTGTATCCCCTCCCCTTCCGGGCCGATTGGATGTAAATCGAAAAGACGAGAGTATGTGCACTTGTTCCACTCTCCCAAGGCACGAGCTTAACTTGGGTATGGTCGGCTAACCCTCTGGGTGGGGCACAGGGAGTGGGACTTAGTTAAGTTCGCCCAAGGCAATAGAAGAGTGCATACTCTTCCCGTTCCCTCCAGGACTGACCGCGCCCTAGAAGAGAGTACACGCTCTTCCATTCCCTTTAGGACCGACCGGTCCCAAAGGAAATGGAAGAGCGTAGAAGCTTTTCCATTCCCTTCAGGACCGACCGGTCCCAAAGGAAATGGAAGAGAGTATAAACTCTTCCATTCCCTTTAAGACCGACCGGTCCCAAACGAAATGCAAGAGAGTATAAACTATTCTATTCCCTACAGGACCGACCGGTCCCAAGAAGAGAGTATACACTCTTCCATACCCTACAAGACCGACCGGTCCCAAGGGAAATGGAAGAGAGTATAAACTCTTCAATTCCCTTTAGGACCGACCGGTCCAAAGAAAATGGAAGAGAGTACACACTCTCCCATTCCCTTTAGGACCGATTGGTCCCAAAGAAATGGAAGAGAGTAGAAACTGGTCCATTCCCTTTAGGACCAGTCCCAAAGGGAATGAAAGAGAGTAGGAGCTCGTCTATTCCCTCCAGGACCTTTAGGACCGGTCGGTCCTGAAGGAAATGGAAGAGTGTATACTCTCTTCCATCCCCTTTGGGACCGGTCGGTCTTAAAGGGAATGCGAGATTTTATACTCTCTTCCATTCCCTACAAGACCGACCGGTCCTAATTAGGGAAAGAGAAGAGAGTATGCTCTCTTCCATTCCCTCCAAGACCAACCGGTCCCAAGAGGAAGGCAAAAGATTATATTATCTTCTATTCACTCCAGGACCGACGGGTGCTAAAGGGACTGTAAGGGTTTACACCCTCCATTCCCAGGTAAGAGAAGAAAACACACTCTCTATCCTTCCCTCCGGGACTGACCATTCCCAGGGAAAAGAGATCACACAGTGTACCTTCCCTCCAGGACCAACCAGTCCCAGAGGCAAGAGAAGAGAATATAATCTCCTCCCATCAGTTGAAAGTGTTCAACGTCCCAAACTGGACTACTGGCCAAAGTTACAAAATTGTGGGAATAAATTTCAAACCAATGTTTGTGAATCTCATAACCCACTTGGAGTCATGATGGAATTTACAGAAGGTTTTCAATCATCAAACAAGATGAGCCACACCTGCAAACACCCACTCAAGATTCTGTGCTTGTTTCTCTCCATTCAACTCCTTTAAGACAAGGCAGGAACCTACAAGAGAGAATCAAAATCTATGAGATTGGATGGCCAAATCAGAAACCACACCACTATAATCGTCAATATACTTTTTTTTCCTGTTGAAGGGGACTTGTGAAAGTTTTTGTATAGCTCTTCACATGCTCTGGAACAAGGAATTAATAATCTAGCCAATACTCAGTTGAGGATCACTAATCTGGGTTTCATCATATTCAATCTTTCTTTGATTAAGGGGCTTCGAAAAACAACTCCCAATTTTTCAACCAACGACTCCCACGACGGGGTCGACATCAATTTTGGGAGTCGTCGGTCGAATTCAGGCCGCGGGCCTGGGAGTCATCCTCCCAATCCCAAAAATTAAAAAAATTAAAAAAACGGGAGTCGTTCTCCCAAATCCGCCGATAGACTGGGCGGATTTGGGAGTTGCTCTCATTGACTGGAAGGAAATCCTTCCGGTCAATGAGGCTGTGGTACCTCGTCGACTGGAAGGTTTTCCTTCTGATCGATGAGGTACAACTCCTCATTGACCGGGAGGATTTCCTTCTGGTCAATGAGGCTGTTGTACCTCGTCGACCGGAAGGTTTTCCTTCCGATCGATAAGGTACAACAGCCTCATTGACTGGAAGGATCTCCTTCCGGTCAATGAGGAGTTGTACCTCACTGACCGGAAGGAAATCCTTCTGTTCAATGTGGCTGTTGTACCTGGTTGACCGGAAGGATTTCCTTCCGGTCAATGAGGTTGTTGTGTCTCATTGACCGGAAGGATTTCCTTCCGGTCAATGAGGTTGTTGTGCCTCATTGACCGGAAGGGTTTCTTTCCGGTCCATGAGGACGACTCCCAAATCCGCCCAGTCTATCGGTGGATTTGGGAGAAAGACTCCCGTTTTTTAATTTTTTTTTTAATTTTTTTTTAATTTTTTTTTAATTTTTTTTTAAATTTTTTTTTTAATTTTTTTTAATTTTTGGGATTGGGAGGACGACTCCCAGGCCCGCGGCCAGAATTCGATCGACGTCGACCCGGTCGTGGGAGTCGTTGGTTGCAAAATAGAGAGTCGTTTTTCGAAGCCCCTTGATTAAAATCCTCTGTTTTTTCTTTGAATATTTATAAACTTTTACATTAAGCAGCTGTACTATATCCAACAGAGGAGGTACAGTTGGTCTCTAAGTTTGAAAGCCTGGCAACTGCCCATATTTTTAATGACCAGAACCAATGCTTGAATCTAGAACAGGTTTCTTGATTTTGGCACCTGCACTTTCAAGGTAGTGGGAGGGGAGGGGATATGTGTGAAATGTGTGCCCTTGATAGCTCAAGTGTTGCCAGATTTGGCAATGCCATACATCCCTCAAGGTCAATTTCTATTTTAACAATGGTTTTAGCTCCCCTTTTGGCCTTCAAAAATGGTGAGTGGGTCGCTAAATCCTGAATAGGACCTGTGTCGGAGATCTTCTTAGGCTTCCTGTTGAAATGTTTTGATATCCCTCTGTTCCCACTGGGACCAGATCAGCATGGGAATAAAAATATAGCTTCATTCCAGACGGTGGAGATGACATAACTTCCAGACCCCTTACAGTGCCTGATTGTGTCTCATGAGCAGACAAGGTGGCTGTGGGAAGTTAATAGAAAACTTTTGGAAAATGGTGGTGGGTGTCACACGGCGTCTTGTACAAGAGACGGGTGGGCACTATCTGAAGAAAGGAAAGGAGATAGTTTCAAAGAGAGGACTGACTGTTCAAAGGCCTTCTTTTTTTCAAAGAAGAGGGACTTAGAGTAGAACAGAGAAAGGGTTCACAATGAGAAGGTGTAATCAATTTATGCTGAAAACTATAATCTTATTTTGATGAGGAAAGATGGAAAGCATAGAAGTAGACAGCTTATATAGGAAATACAAGTGGTACTACAAAGGTATGACATGGATTCAAACAAGAGATGAGGTCATAGGGTCAAAGCAGAAGAAATGAGAGAGGGAGTTCATAGCTTCTGAGATCAAGGAACCAAGGCAAGTCCATGACTGAAGGACCAAGCAAGGGTAAGTGTGATGGGTGCGAGAGAGGTTGAATTGAAGTTTGAAGTTCGAGGACTGTGTGAGTCAAAGTTCGAAAGTTCGAAGAGGAAATGTGTGAATCCGGAAAAGGGAGTTTCAGTGCATAAGAAGTAATGCCAAAACAAGGAAGACCGGTAAGAGGATTTATTGGTCTTGCTTTTGTTTGCATAATGGGAAAGCAACGTGCTATTGAATCTTCAAAAGTAACTTTGAAAAGAGCACTGAAGATTGCACTGAAGATTGCTGAGGGTGCATATACATGTGATTTGATATGCAACCCAAGGATTAACCAAAAGCTTGAAAGTTGCTGAGGTTGTAAAGTAGGTAGAAAAGCATCCTTAGTAAATGCAAGGAAGATCCAACTGCAAGATCCTGAGTGCTGAGTCTGTCGTATGACAGTGGGGAGGAATTGTCAGCTAGGGAAAGTCAGGAGAGGAGCACAGTTGGTCAAACCTGGGTCATAGTTATTTAGAAGAGAACAGGATAAGGAAAGAGAAAGGAAAAGAAAAAAACCGGAAAAGAGAATGAAAACTAGGTACAAGGTTTCACATGAATGCCACGGGCCACGGCTGCCCCAACATCTCCTTATTCTCCATAGTGGCTAGCCAACAGCAAAGATTTTGGGCAGCTATTGCTAAGTAAATATTACAAAATCCCATATTGGCCATATGTTGAAGAAGATAGTATTCCACGCATCTCAATCAAGGATGTGATGCTATTATTGTTACTGCAATTAATCTTACACCATAAAATTTAAGTTTTAGCTCTGAAGATCTACTTGAAATAATGATGATTGAAATTAAGCTGTTTAAGGTGATGGATGAATCTATCACCCTGTTCTTGAATCTGGATTACGCGTAGGTTTCAGCTCCTAAACCTGTAAAAGGCTCAAACATTGAATATAGCTTATCAATAAGATCAGGATATACTTGATCACATCAAACCCTTCCACTATGCGTTGGCTTTTAGGCGGGCAATACATAAACATATATAACAAAGGGGTAAATAACCTGATAAATTTTGAAGAGGGGAGGTAAGAGGTCGATGTAAAGAAAGGTGTTAAGGCAAAAAGTTAAAGAATATAAAGATAATGAGGGAACCTTTAACAGATCTTAATATAGGTAACAGAGTATTTGATCTAAATAGTGAGTTTGTTTCAGATTTTAAACTATAAACCAGCCAGAAATGTGACGAGGGGTTAAGGGTAATGACACTAATATGACCAAGCCGATAAAGAAGAAATAAGGGAGGTAAACGTTTGTCCTAAACTAATAGGAGTGGGTTTACGTTTTCATCTTGTGAATAGAAGATCTATAAAACTTAAAAAGCTATACTTGCCTATCTTTGGCTTAACTATTTATGAGTAAGAATTTGATGATTTGAAACCTAAAAGTGGAGGCGGCGAAGCCGCCTTTTCCTCTAGTAAAAAATAAATTCAAAAAGTTTTCATAAAACTTTCAAATAGTTTCTGAATAATGTTTATAATTGCTGCCTTACATAAGTAGAATGTGCAAAAAAGTTTACAAGAAAAAGGGCAAGGGGGTGACACTTTGTTACGTTTGATCCCAATCCTCGTATGGATCATAACCACCGCTGTCGTCCGATGATGATGATGATCCCCAGGACGGATTTCTCTCGCTGTGGAAACATCCTCCTCGGTTCTGTAACGCTCTTTTCACCTCTCTTTCTTCATCCGCCTTCCCTAAAAACATTTACACCAAAAAAAAAAAACCCATTTTTTTTCGCAGGGGCAAAGGTGAGTGGTTTGAATTATGAACCTTTGGCGAAGGTTATGGAACGAAAATGAAATATCACTAACATCCGTGACGACTGCGAACCGAGCAACACCTAAGATTGGGCAAAGATTTCTCGCCGTCTTTAGAGCGATTGAGAGTATTGAGAAGAGCGGCGGCAGGAAGTGGACAACGCTGCCAAGCCAGTTTGACGAGAGAATTGGGTAACCGATCGAAGAGTTTAGCGGTGGCCAATTCGCCAATGAACGACAGAGATCGAAGGTTTTTGAGGGCGACAGGCGAGGCAAAGACGAGGTCCAGGCCGAGACCAGGGCTTGTGAGTGGATCCTCAGAGATCGGGTCAGACCAGGATGGGCCTTCGTAATGGGAGGATTCAACCATCAAGTTTTCCAAATTCACACTCGTGCATTCTTGAAAGACTCGACATAAGGTCGCCCGGGTGAGTACAGAGCCTTGTCTGTCGCCTGACCCCGTGATTTTCAGTGTTCGCATACTTTCTCCACAACTCTTGAGGAGCATCGAAAGCGCCTCTTCGTCTAGCGCGTGGTCCGTCAAGATCAACGTTCGCAGGGAGCAGCTCAATACAGGGATCGAGTTGTGGATAGGCTTGGTGAAATAATCGAATTGATGGCTGGAAAGTGCGAAGAATTCGGCGGTCTCGAGGGCATCCCAGTGTGCGAATAATCGAGGGAGGATTTGATGGACTCGCCACTCATAAAAGTAATTGTCTCGGTATGGATTGTTGAGGAGAGCAAACTCTTTGATGAGCGGTCGACTGGCAAGAGCCTCGAGGACAGGTTCATGACAGCTGGTCAAAAACCTGGTACAAATCGCGATGTTTTCGAGCAAGGGACAGCTGCGAAGGATCTCACAGACAACGGATCCACCGCCCTTTCCCATTGAACATGGCCCGCCCCAAGCGAATTGTAAGGAGCGCACACGTCGGGATAGTCCACGCGTCTCTGTCGATTTATCCTCACTGGAAGTAAGCGCGTTAAGGAATATGCTTGCGGTCCAAGGATCGTATAATGTCACGTTCTCGAAAAGCAGCTCCTGGGCACAATGTCGGAAGGTGCGACTAACCAAGGAGAGGGGAAGTAATGGGTTCATGGGTAGACCTGGCCATACAGCTTCAAATGATCAGTTTTGATTGTCATCGTTGTTGTGAAGATAAGTTTGAGTGTGCTTACCCTCTGGCCAAGTGACTTTTAGGGCCCTGTCATGCCGCGTGGTTCGAGGGACATAGTCAGGATCGAAGAGTCGTTCGAGATGAGGCCTCTGCTTTGGGATGATGGTATTGTGGTGGCTATTAGAAGAGTCTGAAGGGTTTTGCTGTTGGGAAGCGAAGAAGTTGTTGATGATTCTGTGGACGAGTTCTGCGGGCAAGTCAGTGAGCTTTGCCATCGAAGTCGCTCTGAGTAGCTTTCTAATTCTGGGAGACCCCTCCACCCAGCTGTGGAGGCCACATGACCCAGACAACCCCCTATAAATGGGGGTAACCAAAATGTATGAGTTTTTAAATTCCCAAAAGTGTACGCACGAAAAATGTACATATGAATGGCCCTTTTTGCCATTTGTGGTACTCACAGAAAAAGTAAATATGTATGAGGATTTACCACTTGCAGGTTGTTGCGAACTTAGCCCAAGTCCACCCTTGGGGGAGGGCCGGAACCCCGCGGAGCGCCTCCCGAAGGGAGGACTTGCGCCAAATGTCAGAATTCCCGCCCTAGCGGATTTCACCTTTTGGTGGTGGCACACCTCACCACCAAATTACTCGAGAACCCATCGTACTAAGTTTTCAATTTTTCATGGAGGGGTTGATGTTGATGTTGGGAACAACATCCCCAACTTTTGGCCAAACTTATCAAGCCAATTTTCATCAATCCATCTTTTAAAACACTCTTCTTGGATTCTTGACGGTGCCATCTTGAAAAAAAAATTAAGAAATAAATCCATACCTGTCAAACCTGAACCTCGATGGTTGCCGCTGCCGAGGCCGTCTGTTTTCAAACGGTTCCGACAGATGCAGGTTTGGTATTACAAGCGTGAGATAATGCAGATACACACATGATTTTTTTTTCGGTTTTTTTTTGTTTCTTCCTGTAGTTTGTCCCAATTTTGGGATAGCTATGGTCGCTAAAAAATTAAAAAAAAAAAAAAACTGGAGTAGGCCGGAATAATGGCTACATGATGGTGCCTTTTTTTTTTTTTTTGATGACTCATGGGCGAGTTATTAGGAGTAAAAAAAAAACAGCTTTTTGATGGGTTTTCCGCGACCCGCTTGGGCGACGGGTGGGACTTAAGTCATAAGTTTGAGAAATAGAAAGTATTCGAGGGACATTCGAGGGAAAGGGCTGTGAAACTCGTTGTACATAGTCTTCAGATCCGTGTAGAACTTGTATTTTCTTTTTTCTCATCTGTTTTTCCTCCTTTATTTCTGACTCAGGTTTGACCCATCATTGCTCCTCCCCTCCAAACTACCGCTGATCACCATCACTAACCAATATGTCTAAAGGTTGCTCTGTTTATTTCCTCTTCTCACAATAAGTCCCCTCTTTGAGGGGACTTAGTTAAGTTCGAGGTTGTTGCCCTCTAGCTTAACACCAGCCCCTCAATCAGAGGGCCGGTGACCTATGGCTGGAGTGGGCGCCACTCGCAAAGCCAGCCTCCAAAGGAGGTCCGAGGCTCGCTTTGCGAGTGGCACCCACACCAGACATAGGTCACCGGCCCTCCAATCGAGGGGCTGGTGTTAAGCTAGGGTTGCCCTCAGGTGAAATCCAGAAGGCAAGTTTCACCCACCAAAACCGGCCTCTGCTCAGGCCAAAAAATTGACTTTGGGGGCAAGCCCCTCCTTTGGGAGGCTTGCTTCACCCATGCCAGCGGCCAGCCAACCTACTTGCCAAGGCTCGGTAGTGACTTGTAAATCTAGCGAGCTGGACCAAATATCTTACTGAGCCCTAAGAACATCTCCACCCGAGGAGCTATAATCGGGGTACTAAAACCCCCAACTTAACACAAGTCCTTGGGGACTGCGGCGCTGTGTAAGCACTGTCGCTTGTGCCCCCCCCCCCCCCCCCCTAGTGGGAGCTTTGGCGCTGTGTGGCACAGGCGGCGGCGGAGCCGCCCTCCCGCAGGGAGGGACTTGCACAATAAGGCACTTTGCCTGCAGGGACAGAAAATTTGATTAGCAGGAGGAAATTTATTAGTACTCATATCTCTTCCCACATGTCACCAGCCCCAAATTATACTTCTGGATATGCCCTTTCATTTGGCGTTGGTCTCAACCTCTCAATCTGAATGGTTCAGCCTCCAGAATTTTTTGAAATTAATAAAATTTCAAAATTTGCTGAAGCTCTACCCATGGATGTACAAGCGCCTTGCCTTGTGAATCCAAGATCCACAAGTTTGCCAGTATGCACATCCATGTCAATCTCAAAAATTTGAAATTATGACGACTGGTTTTGGCTATGCCCTAGGTATAGATCATGTGCACTTCGTCCACTCTGACTAGGACCAGCTTTTGTTGAAATTGATGACTAAGATAGATGTGCTCAAACACTTTTTAAATATACAAAATTGAATGCACAATTTTTTAGATCGACAGTGGCCTGGTGTGTGAAGTTTGGGGCAGTGAGATTGATTTCTGAACAGCTGGCGGCAATCCTCATCAAGGTCCAGAAGCTTTTTGGGTATGTTGATTGGTGTCATTTCCGGTGATTTTGCAAGGAGATCATTTGACGATCCAAAGGTAAGGCATATCCCCGACCAATGAGGATGGCTCATCAGTAAGGGTAAGACCTCACCCTGACCAATGCGGCTTCCTCATTGGTGAAGGTAAGGTGTTACCCTAGCCGATGAGTAAGGATCATTGGTAAGGGTGAAGCCTTACCCTGACCGATGAGCCTTCCTCATTGGTAGGGGTAAGGGCCCGCCCTGACCAATGAGCCTTCCTCATTGGTGAGGGCAAGGCATTACCCGAGCCAATGAAGAAGCCTCATCAGTCAGGGTGAGGTCTTTCCCTGACCGATGAGCCATCCTCATCGGTCGGGGTAATGCCTTACTGTGAGCCTGTGTCTCTTTAGTGATGGCAGGACACAAGGTTTAATGGCTCTCAAAGTTATATTACTCTATTTTAAGGGGAAGATTATAACTTTGGGAGTGCACAAAAGAGGAGGATGAAAGATAGGAATGGAAGAATAAGAAATAAGCAGACTTATTTCTCCAAGGATAGCTGCAAAAGCGGAGGTTACTCGACGCCTCCTTCAACAAATGAAACTGGAAGGGTTGGTCTAGAAAACTAGCCACTTCTGTTTTTTAGACTTTCAAGTCAAGGATACGCAACAGGGAACCAGAATAGATTATTATTATGAGGGGAGAGGAAGGAAAAGGGAAAAGGGAGACTGTGATCTTAAGAAGAGCAAGAAAGATAAGGTTAGTGAAACTGACTTACTTTGGAGGAACTTAATCACTGTTTAGTGAGAAGGTTACACCAAATGTAAGCCAATTAAGGGAAATCCACATGCTGTTAAGTTTGTGAGGTGATCTTGATGATTTTCTTGGTTCTGTGTCTGAGTCTAGGGATTGTCACCGTGGCACGGAGACTAGAACCAATGTTTGCACAGTTTAAACTGGTTTCTGACCAATGTGGTTGGTATTAAACTCAAGGGTGCATATATTCAATATTCAAGCTTAAGACTTGAATGCCACTCAATTCAAACTTTTATTCATTACATTCAAGGGTTAAGAACATAACACAACACAATTGAGAGACACACAATAAAAGACAAGTGAAGAGAAAAGATGATGAGGAGATAACATGACAAGATGAAGATAGAAACTAGGCAATCAATCAATGAGAGAATACTTGAAGCCTTTGGACAATGAGTATTGTCTCTAGGCTGACACTTACCCTCACCAATGAGCCTTCCTCATTGGTCAGGGTACATAATGCTTTATCCAAAGGCCAAGCTTCAGAGGTATTGTAAATCCTCAAAAAATTGGTTTTCATTTGTAATTGATTTCAATGGTAAATTTTGAGGTTAGAGCCTCAGAAAATTTACCAAGAATGCACACTAAGACAACCAAGAATCTGTTAACAAATAATCTGTGAACCATTGACTGCCTAACCACAAACAAATGCGCAACATTCTCTCTTGATTTTAACCCCACAAAATTTCTCAAAAGTTTTTCCCCAGAATCAACAAGTCAACCACCAACTTAATTCTCAGCGCTCTCAAAATCACCGAAATCCTTAATCAACCGTCGAACAAGATTTTATCTGTTAGTTCATCCAAACATAATACGTGAATAGGACAAAGTACACTCAGGAGGAGCGACTAAGTTGACAAGTGGAGGTAAATCAAAAATCCATTTCCACTCATTGAATCTGATTTCTTTTTCTAAATTTCCCAATTCTGACTCTTTTTATTTATTTATTTTCTTTCCATCTTATTTGTTAGGCTTGTTCAACTTTATTAATCCTTGATAGTACATATATCCTTTTCATCATCTCGCTAGGATCAAACTTTAAGCAGGTACTTTAAATTCATCTTATTTTCTTCTTATTTCTCATTTTACTCTTGTTTAACCTTTCTTTTATTTTTCTTTTAGTTATTACATCTACTAGCATCTATTATTAGCTGCAATAAGATAAAATAAGACCTCAATTTACTACAGAATCCTGTCTACTCAGATTTTTGAATTATAATTTTGTATTTTTTAAAATATTTTTTAAGTGTTTTTAGCAATAAAAATCCTTCCTGTCCCTGTGAGCACCTTGACTTATTGCAGAAGCCTCTCCTACGGAGAGTGCTCTGCGCGGGGTCCCGGGGACCCTCTGTTTGAGAGGTTTATGTTAAGTCAGCTAAAATCCAGATATAGCTCCTCGGTTTTGTGTGATAGCAACCTGACGTGGACTGGTACCCAGCCAAGGTTGCTATATCCAGAGCCACGTCGTGAGATATGCAAGGTGTCAGACAGGTTTTACCGGGAAATTTGGTTTATGTCACGGGTGCTAGATGGTGTTGGGATTTCAGCTCAAATAGATGATGCAATGAGAGGGGACTGTTCTTGATGATGAGGGAACAGGACCGAGGAGCAAAGAACCAAGGGAAGTTCTCGGGAAGAAATGCTCAGACTCGATAGTTTATTTCAAATGAGAAAGAGCACTATAAGTAGTGACAACTAGAGAGCCCCCTTGCAAGATGATCCAAAGGGGGCCTAGGCACAAAAGGCAGGAAGACAGGTGACATGGTACTGGAAAGCTAAGCTGACCAGGTGACAGGTGACAGGAAACAGGATGACCAATTGGTCAAACAGTACAGGAGCAGGCCACTTGGCCATACAGGAAACAGGGTGACCACTTGGTCAGACAGGACAGGAACAGGCCACTTGGCCATACAGGAGAGGTTTGAGCGGAAGGTGAAGCCAGAATTCTGACAGACGGTTGCTAGATCTGGCAACTGTCTGGCTTTTTTTAGCTTCGGAGCCAGAGTAGCACCCCAGGTGGGCGCTGATTTTCAGCTCGGGTTGCTAAAGGTTGGATAGAACCTTGGGTGGAGATGCTCTAACTAGGGCACGGGGGTAGGAATTGGGGCTCAAGTTGGGTAAAACCTGCTTACCGGAACGAGGGGATGCTGGTCTTGCTGGCCCTCTGATTGAGGGGCTTGTGATAAGCTACACAGTGGGGCAAATCAACTGTCCCCGTGACCACTCGTGACGCCTCCGGGTTCGCAATGGTGACCATCACCTTTGACATGGGAGGGCGACCAGAGCCATCATTGACACCACAACCTCCCATCGTCAGCAGGTGCATGGGGACGCTATTGTACCGCGCTGCCCAGGAGCGGGGTGGGCTGGGCCAGCCCCTATGATGCTGTCATCAGGTCCTCTAGCCTGAACCACAAAAATGATCCCAATGGGAATCAATCCCATGAGCAGGGCTTCAACCACTTGACTAACAAATCTTTTTGTTGTTGGTTCAATCAACATCATATCCACACTTCTTGAGAGAAAAAAACAAAAAAAATGTTAAAGATAGAAAACATATCAAAGTTTTTGATGTCTCAATTTTTTTCATTTCCACCATCGTTTTGGCGGAAAACAACCAGTTTACACTGGTTGTCATTTTTTTTTTAATGGGACCATTGTGCCGCGGTGTCAGTGTGTGGCGCAGAATCTGGGACAACGTGGTCATTGGGATGACATGGGCACCGAGCCATTGACGATTCTGACTTGATTTGTCCTGGGAGCGGTGTTCTTGGTCAGGGGCGCGCGGCTGGGACCAAACCGTTGTGGTATACTTTCCTGTGTTTCTTAACAGGGAAAATTCAAAATTTTATTATATCTTTTTATACACTCACAATGGGGTCAAAATGACATCATAAATGCATTCTATGGCCAAACTAACACGGTCTTTCTCAAAGACACTCAAGCCTCCTTGATTAGGAAATAAGGTTGTTTTAGACTTATTCCAGCGCTGGTTCATTACGCTACGCTACACTGTTTGCCCAAAATAGCGTAGTGTAGCGGCCCTAATTTTTTGTCGCCGACGCTGTAGCGGTCCTAAGGGCCACTATGCTGCGCTACAGGCCATTGTAGCAACTTTTGACCACTAACAATGGCTGTAGTGCAGCGTAGCAATAGCATTTGAACCGCTAACAGCTACGGCAAAAGCCATTAGCTGTTAGAGATTATCGCTACGGGTAGCGTAGCGACCCACCATTGCTTATTCACTACTTTGTATTCATCCAAGTTTCCCTTCTTGACTCCTAATTCCAATACAATGCAAAACCCTTTTCAGAAGTATCAAGTCAAGCAGCTCACTGCTGAAGCTCGGATCGTTTTGCATCCATGCCTGAAAGAACTTCATTAGTTTTAGGGGCCGGCTAAAACCACGCCCCAGATTTGCTAAAAGGACGCCTCCGGTGAGGCGTCCTTTGGCGTGCACGCCACATTCCGGGCGTCCATCGACCATGGACGCCCGGAATGGGACGTACCGGTCTTCCACGTCCCCGGTGGGACTTGCAAGGCTGGGTGGGGCGTGTATGGTCGTGCACATCCCAGATCGAAGGGTGTGCCGAAGTTGGTAAGCCCTCGGTCCGTGGCGTGCATGCCAATGCACGCCACGGGTCGTCCACGTGGACGGGGGTAGCAGCCCAAACCGAGGGCGTGCGGGATGATGCACGCCTGAAGAGGCGTGAGAGCAATCTCTCCTCATCCCTCCAGGACCGATCAGTCTTGGAGGGATAAGGAGAGAGTACACTCTCCTCTCATCCCTCCAAGACTGAACGGTCTTGGAGGGATAAGGAGAGAGTGTACTCTCTCCTCATCCGTCCAGGACCGATCGGTCTTGGAGGGATAAGGAGAGGGTACTCTCTCCTCCCCACCTCCAGGACCGATTGGTCTTGGAGGGAAGGGAGAGAGAATGTACTCTCTCGTCCCTTTCCTCCAAGACCAATCAGTCTTGGAGGGAATGGGAGAGAGTACTCTCTCCTCCCCACCTCCAGGACCAATCAGTCTTGGAAGGAAGGAAGGAGGAATACCCTCTCCCGTCCCTTCCCTCCATGACCGATCGGTCTTGGAGGAAAGGGACGAGAGAGTACACTCTTTCTCCCTTCCTTTGAAAATACAGGCCTGAAGTGTCAGGCTGTGGCACGGGAGAGTGGTGCTTCAAGGGTGTACAAGGCTGAAATTTCGAGTTTGGTAAATTTGGGGAAAACGGCTCGTACGTCCCCCAAATCCACCCCTTCAAGTTCAGCCAACCCGCTGGCCTTCGACCCTTACACATTTGTACAACTAAAACCCTTACAATCCCTTCCCTCCAGGACCGACCAGTCCCAGGGGGAAGAGATTTTATATGCTCTGCTCTCTTCTGAGGCCGATAGGTCCCAGAGGGAAGAAAAGAGAGTAAAATCTCTACTCTTCCCTTTAGGACCGACCCTTCCCAGAGGAAAGAAAAGATGGCACAATCTCTTCTCTTCCCTCTAGAAACGATCGGTCCCAGAGGGAAGAAAAGGTAGTACGCTCTCTTCTCTTAACTCTAGGACCTACCGGTCCCAGAGGGAAGAGAAGAGAGTACACTCTCTTCCCTTACCTCTAGGACCTACCGGTCCCAGAGGGAAGAGAAGAGAGTACACTCTCTTCCCTTACCTCTAGGACCTACCGGTCCCAGAGGGAAGAGAAGAGAGTACACTCTCTTCCCTTACCTCTAGGACCTACCGGTCCCAGAGGGAAGAGAAGAGAGTACACTCTCTTCCCTTACCTCTAGGACCTACCGGTCCCAGAGGGAGGAGAAGAGAGTACACTCTCTTACCTTACCTGTAGGACTGACCGGTCCCAGCACCTGTGGGCACAAGCATCCTATGTACTATATCATGGGATAAACAGGCCTTTTTTGACGGGCTACAGGATGTTACTTGCCCAGATTTCTGAGTGTCTGGAATCTCCAAACATTCTAGGAAATCCGAGGTACTTTGCCAACCTCGCCTGGGCTCTGGCAGCCTGTTGTGCTGCATGTGTTTATCTAAGCACATATGTAGTTAGATATGACACATACCATAAATCTATACCTATTTTGCATACTGAAATCCATAAGCACCGGCGGATCACACGGATTGTAGGAATCAGCTCAAGCCCGAGCCAGTGGAGCCAGCTGCCATCCCGGCTCCAGAGACAACGTGACCAACTAAATAATTTGGCCAATTAATTATCCCATCCAAGGATCACCATCTCAATCTCCCCAGATTCAGCAGTACCACCATTGGCGGTCGGCTGGACAACATACCACATTGGCTGGACAACGTACTACATCAATATTGCGGGTGAATATATCACAATATAATTGAGTTTCTTTTTTGGTAAAACATATCACCTGCACACAATACTAACCGTCACATTGAATCGCTTCTTTCCTCCTTGTAATCCACTCCATCCATAAACTTTCCAACTTCTCCAATTATTGGTGAATTAACTATCCCTCAGAAACGCCAAAAGGGCCTTATGCTTGTAAGAGTTATTGATGTTGTTTAATTTCTAGCCAAAATGGTTAGAGTAGGAAAACCTGTGATGGCTGTAACTTTGGGTCTGCTTGGCCCAAGGTCACCAAAGTTTTAGGGAACAAATAAATATACAAAAAATATTCACTTGAATTTTTTTACTGACAGTAGCAACCATTGACATTGTTTAGTTTTGGGCCCAAGGCAAGGAGTAGGAAACCTGACATTGGCTGTAACTCATGATGTGCTGTGTGCACATTCACCAAGTTATCAGGGCACAGTGATGAGTGTACTATTAAGTTTCATTGAAGTTTTTGCCTTTTTAGTGGCAAAATTTGAAGAGGGATTGATGTTGTTTGCTTATGGGCCAAAAGGCTTAGAGTAGGAAGACCTGTTATGGCAAATCAAGACCCACTGCAGCTATTGAGATGATTCAAACTGTTGTAATTATCTTTTATATGATTCCCACAGTTGTAATTATGTCAGTTGGTGCAGTGGGTCCTGAGTTGCAGTAGTGTGCACATAAATTGCACGTCAGGTGAAATATGACCACTACTGCAACTCAGGACCCACTGCAGCTATTGAGATGATTCCAACTTTTGAAATGATCTTTAAAATGATTGAAAAGATTATTCCCGTAGTTTGAATCATGTCAATAGGTTCAGTGGGTCCTGAGTTGCAGTAGTGTGCACATAAATTGCATGTCAGGTGAAATATGACCACTACTGCAACTCAGGACCCACTGCAGCTATTGAGATGATTACATCCATTGAAATGATGTTTTGTATTATTCAAAAGATGATTTCCATAGTTGGAATCATGTCAATAGGTGCAGTGGGTCCTGAGTTGCAGTAGTGTGCACATAAATTGCATGTCAGGTGAAATATGACCACTACTGCAACTCTGGACCCACTTCACCTATTGATATGATTCCATCTGTTGAAATGATCTTTTATATGATTGAAAATATTAGTCCCATATTTGGAATCATGTCAATAGGTGAAGTGGGTCCTGAGTTTCAGTAGTGGCCACACAAATTGCATATCATGTGAAATATGGCCACTACTGCAACTCAGGACCCACTGCACCTATTGAGATGATCCCAAATATGTAAATCATCTTTTCAATCATATAAAAGATCATTTCAATAGTTTGAATAATCTCAATAGCTACAGTGGGTCCTGAGTTGCAGTAGTGGTCATATTTCACCTTACATGCAATTTATGTGCACACTACTGCAACTCAGGACCCACTCCACCTATTTAAATGATTCCAACTATGAGAATAATCTTTTCAATCATATAAAAGATCATTTCAATAGTTGGAATCATCTCAATAGCTGCAGTGGGTCCTGAGTTGCAGTAGTGGTCATATTTCACCTGACATGCAATTTATGTGCACACTACTGCAACTCAGGACCCAATGCAGCTACTGAGATGATTCCAAATGTTTAAATGATATTTTATATGATTAAAAAGATGATTTCCATAGTTTGTATCATCTCAATAGGTGCAGTCGGCCCTGAGTTGCAGTAGTGGTCATATTTCACATGATATGCAATTTATGTGGCCACTACTGCAACTCAGGACCCACTGCACCTATTGAGATGATTCCAAGTATGGGAATAATCTTTTCAATCATATAAAAGATCATTTCAACATATGGAATCATCTCAATAGCTGCATTGGGTCCTGTGTTGCAGTAGTGGTCCTATTTCACCTGACATGAAATTTATGGGCACAATGCTGCAACTCAGGACCCACTGCACCAACTGACATTATTAAAACTGTGGGAATAATTTTTTCAATCATTTAAAAGATCATTACAACAGTTTGAATCATCTCAATAGCTGCAGTGGGTCTTGAGTTGCCATAACAGGTCTTCCTACTCTAAGCCTTTTGGCCCATAAGCAAACAAAATAAATCCCTCTTCAAATTTTGCCACTAAAAATCCATAAATTTCAGTAAAATTTAATTGTACACTCATCTCTGTGCCCTGATAACTTGGTGAATGTGCACACAGCACATCTTGAGTTACAGCCAATGTCAGGCTTCCTACTCCTTGCCTTGGGACCAAAACTAAACAATGTCAATGTAGTTGGCCATGTTGTGTCTGAAGCTGTCATCCCGGCTCCACCGGCTCGGGCTTGACCTGATTCCTACAATCTGTGTGATCTGCCGGTGCTTACTGATTTCAGTATGCAAAATAGGTATAGATTTATGGTATGTGTCATATCTAACTACATATGTGCTTAGATAAGCACATGCAGCACAACAGGCTGCCAGAGCTCAGGCAAGGTTGGCAAAGTACCTTGTATTTCCTAGAATGTTTGGAGATTCCAGACACTCAGAAATCTGGGCAAGTAATGTCCTATAGCCCATCAAAAAAGGCCTGTTTATCCCATGCTATAGTACATAGGACGCTTGTGCCCACAGGTTCTGGGACAGGTAGGTCCTAGAGGTAAGGGAAGAGAGTTTACTCTCTTCTCTTCCCTCTGGGACCTATCAGAGTTTACTCTCTTCTCTTCCCTCTGGGACCTATCGGCCTCAGAAGAGAACAGAGAATATAAAATCTCTTCTCTCTGGGACCTATCGGCCTCAGAAGAGAACAGAGCATATAAAATCTCTTCCCTCTGGGACCGGTCGGTCCTGGAGGGAAGGGATTTTTAGTGTTTTCATTGTACAAATGTGTAAGGGTCGAAGGCCTGCGGGTTGGCTGAACTTGAAGGGGTGGATTTGGGGGACATACGAGCCGTTTTCCCCAAATTTCAGCCTTGTACACCCTTGAAGCATTGCTCTCACACGCCGCAGCCTGTTTTTTCAAACCTCATAGGTGGTGTGCATGCCTTGGTCGAAGGCGTGCATCCATGAGGACACCATAATCGGGGCTTGCGAGCCTCACACACCCCCAAATGAGGCATGCTTTGGCGTGCATGCCTTTTGGGGCGTCCTTGTAGCAAAAGGGTGGCGTGCATTTAGCCGGCCCCTAGTTTTAATGGAAAGACTGAACTTACACCAAGTCCCTCAACCAGAGGCAAAACTTTACTGGAGGGACTTGCTCCTTAGGTCTCAACCTTTGTGTGACAATTCTCAAAATTGGAATCAAAACTGGGGTTCCTTTCTTTGATTGAGCCTACCTCAGTAGTTTCAAGCATATACTGACCTGTGTACACAGGGCTGAGAGGTCCTAATTTTTAAAGCCCCTTCCAATCCAGAAAACTCTGAATACTGAAGCAGTGAATCAGATCTGGGTCTAATCCAGTTCAATTTCTCCAAAAGTTGGCAGTTTGAACATTTGAACATGCCATACAATTTTTCTGACAGCTATCAAGTTGAAAAACTGAGGGGTGCATGCAGCACCAAGCCACGGTATGTACTTTGGAAATAACTGGTACTGGCCCCCAAGACCAAAACACAGGTTATGACCTACCAGCTCTAAGGTAAGGAAGGAGTGGAGTGGGACATCACATCTTCTCAAGAACGAAGGAGAAAATGTATCACATGAAGAATCTCCAAAAAACATATTAGTTGAAGAATATAAATTTTAAAAACCACCCCACCGAAGTAGGCACCACTGTGGGGCCTGGGAGACGTCTTGAGGCGCAAGTCCCTGCGTGGGGGCTTCGCCTAACCTAATTACTGCCCTCGAGGTCGCGCGCCGCGATTAGGCGGGGGTCTCCCGGTCGGACTTGAGTTAAGTCAGGGGCTTGAGCCTTGGCCCTGCTTCGCCTCCATCCGTCGCGAGACTTGTGAAGTTCGTGACAAGACGCGCCAATTTTCCCCAAAAGACGAAAGTGGGGGAATCGGGGGACCCTCCATTCGGGGTATCGGCCGAAGCGGCTCAAGCTCCACCCATCGGGGCCCCTACCGCACAGGGGTGATGCCAGAGTGCCTCGGAACCAATGCCCGGAACCATCGAAGATTGAATCGAGTCTACTCACTCTGCTCAACATATTCTCCCTCTGGCACAGCTCCTCTTCCCACATACGCCCTTCTCGATCTATATCGGTTTATCGCAATGAAGAAAAAAGGTGGCTCGTCTCGGTTCCCAGTCGTACGTTGGTTCTAGCATTCGTACGATTACCTCAATCAATTCCTTCTTCTTTCTCTTGTCTTCATGCATGTCAGGCTGGATTGAAGCAGTCAAATTTTGCAACAAAAAAAAGTACCCAGAATGATGTAAAATAAATCACCAAGAGCAAGGCTGTTTGAAAGATCACGAGGATATCTCGTACTTTTTTGTGGTGTTTTTCATTTAATGTTTACCATCACATTTTTTTTACGAAAGGACAGGCTCGAATAAAGAGAATCATGCAGGCGGATGAAGATGTAGGTAAAGTGGCCCAAGCGACCCCATTGCTAGTTTGTATGCGTCCAAATTCCAAGTAACAGCCCCTTACCATCCTCCACTTCCACCCCAAATTCTCTGAAACTTAAATCCCCACCTCAACTTCCTGTTTCACGCTTGGTCGTTTAACCTTAAGAGAGATCGCGAATCAACCTTCTCGAAAATTTGCCCATCACTTTGCTAACGCGTGTTGCTTCTTCACCCTCCCTTCCCAAATCACATCATGTAGCCAAAGCGGTAGAGATGTTCATGCAATCCCTGGTAGAGGCAGCAGTTTGTGAAGCCCAACGGCGCGGTTCGCGAAAGGTTCAAGCCTATCACCTGTGAGTCTAGATTTGATGAATCTGTTCAAGTGTTTTTGCTCAGCTTCGCATGACTATTCTTTCAATCCACATCGCTTGACCGATCGCTTCTCGACAGGAAACAAGCCATCCAAGAAACACCCGCGTTTGATTTCCTGAAAGACATTGTCGCCAAGATTCCTGATCCGGTACATGGAGGCGCAGAGGACCAAGAATCTTCAGCTGATCCAAGAAAGCGATCGACGGGCAAACACAAGGAGGATGACGACGATGCGATGGGTGAAGATGAGGAAGATTCAGGGCTGGGCGGAGCTGATGATGATGAGGAATACTACTAGTAGCTACCCAATCAAATATTCAATTTATCCCTTTCTTTCAGTATAGCAGTAATAGTTCTTCCTGCAGTTGTCTTTGCGATCTTATCGTCTTCTTTGTTTAAACGTGATACAGCAGGAAAACTTTATCCGATCTGACTAGGCAAAAAGTCTGCAATCTACCGACACATTATGTAGAACAAGAAACCTAATGTTTAACATCACATTTCTTCCCTGCCTGATTTTTTCCCTCTGGTATATAAGCATCTTTTTACGTGGAATTTATGAGAAAGAAGATTGACTTTTGGAACTATTTCATAACTGGTATCCAGCAATAGAATCGGATTGAGCCAAACTTGCACCCTTCTTCTCAACATTCAAGCTAAGTAATTGGTAGGCAATTGCAAATGTCAAACGAAGCGAACAACATGAAATGGAACACAACGAACTAAAAATAAGGCAATGGTCTTTGACAAGATTGGTTCCACTGCCTGGCTCTGGCGCTATCATTGAGGAACAATCCACCAATGGATTGCATGTCAGCTGCCTCAAGTGCAAGGTGAAACGGTGGCTGGATAAAGGATTCCAAAGAGCAAGCAAATCTGAGTTGGAAAGCTCGGTGATTGCAGTCTGGTAAATATTTTGGGCCTTTTGGGTGCAGCATAAATCAGTTTAATTATTGGTCAATCTGACAAAACAGCAAAATTTTAGAACTGGAGAGTCACATTAAAACTTTGGGGTGGTTAAGATGATCACCAAAACATCATGAGATTCAACTAGAAACGTCAAAAATAAATCTGAGGTTGATATGAATGGGCTGGTGGGACTATATAGCCAGGGGAAACTACTCAAAGGACACTCATCCATAAGAAGGACGGGTTATACTGCCTGTACATTGAGCCAGTAATATTGATAGCATTTTGGGAGGAATCAAAACGAGGAAGGTTGTCAGTTTTATCTGATAGTAAATTCTTGAGTAAAGGATGAGTGGTGTAATTTCTGATGAGGAAATAGAAAACAAGTAGAGATATCACAAGCAGAAAGCCTGTTATGACCAAGAAAACAAAGTGACAGACTTTTATGTGAAATAATATGAGCATTGAAAAATGGCAAAGTATAAGATAAAAGAAAATCATAATATAAAGTGGGATTCTCGCATTGAACATCCAATGTGATTGTTCCTTTGTAGAAGGGTTTAGTTTAGACAAAGGCTCAAAACACAAAGAGAAAAACATTTTGGATCAAAAAAAAGGTTCTAGAGCAAGATGAAGCAATTTCTTGCATTTCTTTCTTTTTCAAGATCTGTGAAATCAGATTAATTTCTTCTGTAGTTCAGTTTTAGGTGGTAGATCAGGTTGTCATCAGTTTATTTTTTGGTGCAGAAAATCACATAATCAATGTTGAGATAGTATGAGAGTTTGTATCCAGTGTAATCACTCCCCAAGTTATGCTACCATTTTTTTGACTGGGGCCAAGTATGAGTCTTCCAACTTGGATAACTGGTCTTTTTTTCTGGTTTAACTTTCAGTAATGATTGGTTTGTTTTGATTTGTTTTGAATTAGAAAATGTGCATGCTTTCACCCAAGCAATGAGTAACCAGCTCAAGTTTACAATTCTTCCTCTATCCAATTACAATACACTGTGTCCCAGGCAAGATATATTGATGCTATTTTTGTCTCACCCAACCAGTTTTGCCATGCTTCAAACATCACAAGCTAGCTCAGATGGCATGCTACCCATTCATCCCTCTCTTTCCGTACCACAACAGGTGCCACACAACCACTCAGGTTGCTCAAAAATCAAAGGAACCCAATGGCTGAGGGATGAGCCACAAAAAATCAACTCCAGAAGCATCAACCTCTTTGGAACTTGAATCTTCAATCAGGATCCTCATTTGGCATACTCTTCCCACTTATAGTGTCAGGCTTACTCTCAGTAAGTCTTCTTAGGCTGTTCTGATTTTTAACCTTTCTTTTTGGAAGTCTCCTCTTGATCATCTGATCACAAATTTCACTCTAAATCAATTTCCTTCAAAGATCTTCCTACTCTATTTTTGGGCAGTTTTTAACAGATCAAAACTGCATAGGTTTCCCATTCAAGATCATTGACTTGTTTCTTTTTTTCTAAAAAGCTGTGGTTGGCTGGACTTTTCCTGACCAATACCCTTCATCAGCTTCATCTGAGGAGGAGGAATTGAGTTTCTGCACTTCAACAGCTTTCCAACACAGTTATAAGACTGCCAGATTATAATAACTCTAATCTCTTCACTATCATTCTCATTCTCATTCCTTTCTCTTTTCCTGTTTCTTTGCTTTCCTATCTTAGTTGTATCTCTCACTTTTTGTGAGCAATGCAACCTTGAGTGCTTTTAATCCCTTGTGCCCGTCTATAACATAAGAGATGCTGGGCCACACAAGGAATTTATGTTCAATTTATAGCTCAGATTTGATAGAGGCGGAATAGGAAAACAACCCAGAGGGGGGTTTGATTGGATCAAGGAGCGGTGAATGACTGAGAAGCTCAAAACTGAATGCTTTTATTACTCCAGGCACACAAACCTGGTTAAGTAGACTACTACAAGGAAGGCTAAGAAGTGGTTGAGCAGAACAAACAGGCATGCATATGCATGGACAGAGACAAGCAACAAAAGTTGGACAAGACTTGAATAAGCAGCTATGTTGGACACAATGGAAAGGGGAGCAACTTGATAAGCTGAATGGGGTCTGAGGACAGACACAAGTTGGGGTGAGTGACGGTGTTCATGGAAGGATAGATTTCATATTTAAGAAGAAAGGAAATGAAACAAAAGACTGAAAGAAAACAGGAAGTGAAAAAGAAATAGAGTGCTTACCTGAGGACAGAGACACGAGGTGGGGTGAGTGACGGTGTTTGTGGAAGGATGAGGAAAGAAGTCCTTTCACTGTCTCTGTCTCAGGTAAGTGAGGTGAAAGCTGAGAAACACAAGTGAAAAGAAACTGTGACATGTGTAGGATAACATAGAACAGAGAATCTAAAGTGTAAAGCATAGAACTTCTAAGAGAGACTGTAAAGTAACTCAACACAACTTGCTTTGGACAAGACAGAGACTGAGGCGACACGACAGTAGTTTGACATCTGACTAAGATGGACATGATAAAAAGAGGGCCTTGGTTAAATGACACCCAGAATTTGGAGTTGTGACTCCTGCAACGTGCGCGAAATCACACTTGGGAGTTGCGGCTCCAATCCAGTTGCCACATTTGGGAGTCATCGACCCAAAAAAGTCAAAAAAAAAAAGCAAAAGAGAGAAAAAATCATAACTCATGTTCAACATGAGCTATTGGGCCAAAAATTTAGCTGGGTTGTATTGGTGCTAGGATGGTACCTCTGAAATTTTGAGAGAATTTCACCCACTAATTTTCTTTCTTTCTTTTTTTTTAAATTCCCTACTCTAATCCCAAAACCTGAAACAATTTTTCACTGAACTTCTCCAGGTGTCTCAGAATTCCAAACTGTGGAGGCCGTGTGCCATTGTTCCATTTCCTGATTGTAATTTCTCTTTTAGAATGCAAATAAGATTTTGTTTTGTATGCGGTTTATGAACTTTATTCTTATGCACCTCATTACAAGTTGGCTGATCCCTTGATGCTTGTATTTATAGTAAATCTACAATGGCTCACTTTTTGCAATGTGTGAAATTCTGAGAAACCTGAAGGTGTTCAGTGAAAAATTGTTGCAGGTTTTGGGATGAAAGTAGGAAATTAAAAAAAAAAAACTTATTGGTGAAATTCTCTCAAAGTTTCACAGAGTTACCATACTGGCACAAATACAGCCCAGTCAAGCTTTTAGCCTAATAGCTTGTGTTGAAAATGATTTATGATTTTTTTCTTCTTTTTTGGGTTGACGGCTCCCAAATCCAATAACTGGATTGGAGCTGCGACTCCCAAATGCAACATCACACACGTTGCGGGAGTCGCAACTCCACATTCTGGGAGTTGTTTAACCAAGGCCCTAAAAAGAAGCAAGGAGTGAGGAATAGAAATTTAGTGGGTAGGGAAGAGAGACTGAGAGCCGAGAATGAAAAATTTAACTAGAAAATCTGACAATGTCTTCATTGTCAGTAAAATAAGGGGTCTTGAAGCGGTGCTGCAAGTTCACCAGCACCACCAGCATAATTGGTGGGGTTGAGTAAGTCCCAGTTAAACTGGGATGAACTCAACCTATCTGAACTTGGTTGCTTTAAACTGATAGAATACAGATACAAGGTACCTAACTTATATTTAATGTGTTTAAATCAACCAATTAGTTAAAATAGTTTGAGTTCATCCTAGTTAAACTGGGACACCCTCAACCCAGACAATTGTGCTTGCAGTGATATATGGTTGTCTGGAATCATGGTGAGGTGTGGCAGATTCTTTATATGGTAGAGGCAACACTCAGCCAATGACCAAAACAATAGGGTTACTAATGATCAAAGGGTATAGCAGGGGTTTCTTTTGGTGGTCAGTTGTGCATCCATTATGTCTATTCCTGAAGTACAAGGGCCGGTGCGGGTCGAAGGAGCAATACAGAAAGGGATGTCATGATGAGAAAATATTGGAGGTGGGCTGGGTGGTATCGAGGCGAACAGGTGAGGAGCTGAAAACATTTGGTTGAAAATTTGGCCAGATTTCCCAAGAATAGACAAGCTGTTCCGCAACTGATGTAGGAAACCGGAGGGAATCCGATCGATTGAGGTTTCACAGAAATGGGTTAGGTTCCCGGTGAGTTCGTGACATGTGCAGGCCAGATTTTTATCAGGGCCTTCCCTTCTGCGTCTAGTGCTCGAAAGATATCTTCAGCTTTCCCCGACCATATCCCCAAAAAACCTATCAACGACAATGACCTCATCTCTAACCCACCCGGCCATCAAAGGTTTGTCTTTTCTTTGGCCGTGCTCTCCACAGAGAAATGGCCGACTAACTGGATCGCCCGCTTCACTTAGATGGCTGGTTCCGTGAGGAAAGTTCTTTATGGCCTGGACAAGCTATGTCGCTGCAGGTAAGTGGTTCGCCAAGCTTATCAAATGCTACAAAAACATGAGAAGAATTTCAAGAAATTACAATATCTGACTGAACGCTTGTCACTTTTTATTCCCCAGGTCAACAAAGTATTGCACATCGAGAAGAGTAGATTCCAGGATGTACTCGTATTCGAATCCACCTCTCACGGTAACGTCTTGGTACTCGATGGTGCCATTCAATGTGTGGAGAATGACGAGTTCAGGTAGCCAAGCAAGATTTTTTCGTTTGAATGTCGATTATGTTAACTGATCACTTATTGTGGATCGACCGAATTATTGCTTCTAGTTACCAAGAGATGATCGCCCATTTACCCCTCAACTCGCACCCCAATCCAGAGAACGTCCTTGTAATCGGTGGCGGGGATGGTGGGGTTTTAAGAGAGGTCCTCAAACATCCTAGCGTCAAAACGGCCACTCTTGTTGATATCGATGAGGCCGTACCACGAGTCTCCAAGGCTTTTCTGCCTCACATGGCCGCTGGCTTCAATGATCCCCGAGTGACAGTCCACATTGGAGATGGTTTCCAATACCTCCGTGACCAAGCTGGGAAGTTTGATGTTATCATCACCGACAGGTATATATTTCTTGAATTTCTTATGGCGCTTGGCCACTATCCAAACTCTTGTTTGGCTGTCCTTAAAACTTGTTTTCTTTTGCCAGTTCGGACCCCAATGAAGGGCCTGCCCAGACGCTGTTTGGCATGCCCTACTTCGAATTACTCAAAAACGCCTTGAAACCCAACGGATCGATCGCAACCCAAGGAGAATGTATCTGGCTCCATCTTCCCTTGATTCACTCCTTGATCAAAGGCGCCAAAGATCTATTCCCTCAGGTTGAATATGCATACACTTCCATTCCCACTTACCCCAGCGGAACAATTGGTTTTGTTGTATGTTCTCTTGATAAGGACCGAAAATTAAAACAACCTCTCAGGCAAGTCCGCAACACAAAGTACTATAACAAAAATGTACACGCCGCCGCGTTCGTCCTCCCCGAGTTCGCCCGTCAAGCTGTCGAGGCCGCCAAGGCAAACCTCGACATTCCCAGTAAATCTGCCTCGGCTCTATCATCTGCTCCTGGCAAGAAAATTCTGCTTCTTGGTTCTGGGTTTGTAGCACAGCCCGCGGCGGACTATCTTCTACGACGCCCTGAAAACCAAGTGACGGTCGCTTCATTCTCCCTCTCGAAAGCCGAACGATTTGCCGCTGAATTAGGCCGGGAGGTCAAGGCTATGTCGCTCGACATTAGCAACATTGAGGCTTTAGACAAAGCGGTATCCGAGCATGATTTGGTTATTTCCCTCGTGCCTTACATTCATCATGCTAGCGTGATCAAGAGTGCCATCAAATTCAAAAAGAACGTGGTCACCACTAGTTACGTCAGTCCCGCCATGCGAGCGCTCGACGAAGAAGCCAAGAAGGCCGGTATCACCATCTTGAACGAGATCGGCTTGGACCCTGGAATCGACCACTTATACGCAGTCAAAATGATCAATAACGTCCACCGGGCTGGCGGCAAAATTATCGAGTTCATCTCATACTGCTGTGGTTTACCAGCCCCAGAATGCTCAGACAACCCGTTGGGTTACAAGTTCTCATGGTCCTCCCGGGGGGTTTTGTTGGCTCTTTTGAACTCAGCTAAGCTCTACTCGAAGGGAAAATTGATCGAAATTGAAGGCCAGGAGCTCATGAACCACGCTCAGCCTTACTTCATCTCACCTGCATTTGCGTTCGTCGCTTATCCCAACCGAGACTCGACTCCATTCCGCGAATTCTACGAGATCCCAGAGGCTCAGACCGTAGTCCGTGGAACAATCAGATACCAAGGCTTCCCGGTCTTTATCAAAACCCTTGTAGACATCGGCTTCTTGAGCGAGACTCCTCAGGCCTATTTGAGACCCGATTCTACACTGCTTTGGAAAGAAGTTACAACTCGGGTCCTAGGTGCCGATAACTCAACTGAGCGTTGCTTGATCTCCGAGATCAGGAAGAGGACCACTTTTCCTTCTGACCAAGAGGAGATCCGAATCCTCGCTGGATTAAGATGGATCGGAATCTTCGGTGATGATCACGCGGTGCCCAGAGGCAACATCTTGGATACCCTTTGCGCCAGACTTGAAACGATGATGCAGTACGAGAAGGACGAAAGAGACATGGTTGTCTTACAACACAAGTTCGGAATCCAGTGGGAAGATGGCCGCACTGTTGGTAGTCTTCTTTGTTTCTTCCTGAGTTCATCACTCACATGACGCTTCATATTCTAGGAAACCCGAACTTCGACTTTGATCGAATACGGCGCACCATATCAATCTGGTAGCGGTCCATCTGCTATGGTAAGCAGGCAATTTTTTTTGTTATTGACAGCCTTGCAAAAGCAAGCGAGAGGGGATGATCCAATCTCACAAACCATTTTTCCTTCTTCATTAATAATCGTTTAGGCTAAATTGGTCGGGGTACCCTGCGGGATTGCAGTCCAATTGATCTTAGATGGTAAGATAACTAAGAAGGGAGTCTTGGCACCGTATTCTTTGGATATCGTTGAGCCGCTTCTGGCAGAAGTCGAAAAGGAAGGCATCACGATGGTCGATCGAATTCTTTCTTGAAACACCTCAATAAATACATGCCTTATTTTCCTTCCCAAAAATCAAAATGCTTCCAAACTCAAAAACATACCCTACCCACCTAGGAGGCGATACCATTGTTTTTTTTATACATCAGTTTCCTTTCCTTTATAGCCGTGAAGAAGAGAAATATACGACGAAGGTTGTCACGAAGATTTGTTTTTCATGTTGATGTAAATAGGAACAGATCTAAAAAGGAGATGACTACCACTCAGGAATTAGAATAGATCCACTCCCTCGTTCTGAGCAATGTATCTCACACCAAGTCTTCAATGGCTTGCCTGTCAGCCTTAGAGACAATACTCATTGCCCAAAAGGCTTCCATGAAATTGTCTCCATAAATTAACTTACTTTTGTCAGAATAAGACTTAATCAGTTGAAAGACTATTTCGTATTTTACCTACTATTGATTAATTAAACTATGTATTCGTTTAATTACTCTAGTTCTCATCTTTTGTACTTTGTTGTTTCTTCTTTTATCTTTATAATGTGATGTGCAATGTTGATATTGATTGAAGTTCAAACCACTTAAGCTTGAATATTGCATATATTCAATCTTGAACTAAATTCATCCCACATTAGTCAGAAACTGTTTTGTCTGTACAGGAAAATTCTCAATGGTCTGTTCCAGCCCCTGGTACCCCTCCAATCATTCCTCACTTCAAAATTGAACCACCAAAAATCATCAGCCTTCACTCCAACTATTCCTTGGCGTTTGGACCTCTCTACTGGACATTATCTGGCATACACTCTTCACTTTAAAAGTGTTTGGTTTATTCCACAGTAAGTTCCACTAGACCTGATTCCTTTTGGCTCTTCAATCTTGAGTCCTTGAACTCCCTTGATCTTTTGATCACAATCTTGCTTGATTGCTTCTTGCTTTCTTTATTCCTCTTCAAACCTTTCCTACTCTTGGTTTTGGTAGTTTTCATCCATAAGAAACTACATAGGTTTCCAGTTAAATAGCCTTGGCCTTTAGCCAGAAAAATCTAGGTTGGCTAGACTTGTCTAGACCAATTACCTTCCATCAGTTTCTTTTGAGGAAGAGGCATCAAGACTATCTGCTTAAGCAGCTGCCTCAGAGGTAGTAAGACTGCCTTGAATTGATTTTAAATCTTAACCTTCTTTCCCCTCTTTTCTCTCTCTTTTTCCTTCTCTCAAAAGTTGTATCCCTCCCCCTTCGAGTAATCCAACCTTTGAGAGCTACACCTTGTGTCCTGTGTGTCACATAAGAGACCCAGGCTCACAATACCCCCACCTTGATGAGCCTATGAAGTGTATTGAAAGATAACTCTACAGCGTAAACAAAGATGTCACACAAACAACAAGTCTCTAAAGGTTTCATTCCTTGGGGTGATAAATTGTGTGCATCTCATGGAATGTTACTTCTACCTGGTAAAGTATTAGTTCATTTTTTCAGTTGCCTTGTGTCCGCTCCACAACTTGATGTATGTAGCTTGATGACCCAGCTGGGATGTGGAACTCTACAGCTGGATGACCTGACCCTGCTGGGTTATCCAGTTGAGAAAACCTCCCCCTTAAACGGTGCATGGTATCGGTCGGCAGGAGGAAGGAGGAGACCTCTGCCCCCCTTGACCAGTACCATGTACTGGTCAAAGGAAGAAGGACACTCCACATGCCTCCCTGTGACTGTTACACAGTATCAGTCGAAGGAAGGAAGGAGGAAACTCCTTCCTCCCCTTGACTGATATCATGTACCAGTCAGAGGGAAGAAGCAACAATGGGCAGATATGTTATGTTGCATTACAGCAGGGTAATTGGAGAACATAACTTTTTTTGTTTTTGTAATGGAACTCAAAAAACTTGTTACAGTGATGGATCTTTTTAAAAAAAATCTGGGTAACATAACTTTTTTAGAGTGATGTCTTGGTCAAAAAAAAAATCAAAATTCGTATCATATATAGCTTAGAGCATCTCCACCGCGGCTGCTAAACCACACAACTATACCAAGCTTAGCAGCACCACCGGGGCTGCTAAATGGCCTCAGAATTTAGCAAATCGGCTCTGAGGTGCTACAGCATTACCACATGTAAAATGCTATAGCAGCTCATCACTTGAAGGTTCACAGGACTATCCTGTGAAACTACCTCTGATCCTCCAGTCACACATACTCTCCCCCTTTCACAGCTCAAGCTACCACACTTTGTAGCTTGCGGTGTAAGCCGACCTCGACACCAGCTATTAAACCTGTCGCGTAGTTGCCTAGCGCAGAACCTTTAGTAGCTTGGATGACTATGCGCGGTGGAGATGGTCTTACACTATGGTAATTTGGCCCTGGGTGTTGCTCCCCATAGGAGCGTCACCTGATGATTACATCTGCAGTCACTGCGGATGTATTTGTCAGGTGACGTTCCCAGGACACCCACTTGGCCACAGTGTTAATGGTTAATTAATCCTTCCTGGAGGGTGCCAAAATTGAGGTTGAGTGTTCAATCCTCACACTGAAGCAATTTTTACCTTGCTTGCTGTGGAGGGGATCAGTCAAATTGAGCACAATTTATCTTTCTCTTATTGAACTTAACAACTCTCCTAGAAAGCTACAGTTAAGGCCCCTTTTGGAAGCACCATATGACGGCTGTCACATCACTCAGAAAGCTACAGTTAAGGCCCCTTTTGGAAGCACCATATGACGGCTGTCATCACACTTTGAGCATGACATCCACTGAAGTCCACAAAATTTGGACCAGATGTCACGCAAGTTGCCAATATTCTGCATCCAAAATGAGCCTATGTTATCCAAATTTGAAAAAAAAAAAATGTAACCCTGGTTTTGCTGAAACAAGCTGGTAACGTTACTAGCAGAAAATAAGGGCTTTTTGTGTTGAGTTATGTATATGCTTATATCTCATACAGAGTATCACCACAAAAAAAGTAGTGGCACCTTCATGTGAGTGCCTTCTCAAATTACAAAGGGCCCTTTGTACTTTGGGGAGGCACCCACATGAGGGTGCCACCATTTTCTTTGTGGTCTATGCTTCAACCAAACATGGGCAATCTTGTATATAGTCTTTACTAGATTGGCGCTGGTGTTTCATCCTTAGTGATGAGCTAGAAAGGGGCTGGGTCAGAGTGAATAGTTTGTGGAAAGGATCATTTGCATTAGTCAATGAAAGTGAGAACTGAGAAGAACATGTGAGGAGGAAAGACATGAAGAAAGGAACTGAATGAAACAAAGAGAATGGTTGAGTGGAGTGATTTGCTTACCTGGGTCAGAGTGAATAGTTTGTGGAAAGGATGATGAAAGAATCCTTCCACGAACCTCTGACTCAGGTAAGTCACTGTCTTTGTGACACCTGTATGACAGGTATGCAACACAGAGAAGAGGGGCTAGAGGCCTAGCTCAACACTTAGTGAATCCGAACCTTTTTTATCTCTCACTCCCAAGTGTCACTTGACTGTTAGTCAGTGAACTTCAGATCTTTAATCCCTTGTTGCTCTCAACAGGTTATGAGGCCCATTCACTCACCCTGCTTGCTTCATTGATCTCGGAACCGCTCCGCTAGGCTTGATAACTCAATCACAAACTCCGTATTGCCCAACCTTGGCCAACATGCCCACTAGAACAACTAAGAATCCTTCGGCTCTGATCAGTAATTTCCTAATCCTCAATGGAAACTCAGTCCCTTTTCCAGCATGGCAAACTCGTCTCGAGGAACTCTTTGCCATTCAGGGGGTGCACAATATTGTCACCAGAAAGCTCGTTTGTCCGGAGACAGATTACAAGAACAAGGATATGAAACCGGTCACTCAAGGATCTCAACAGGTTTACCACACCAAAGAGTTGGTGACCAACTGGGACTCTCTGTTGGACGTGGCTCGCGCGACTCTGAAGATGATCCTCTTGGTCAATCTAGCAATCTGTTATAAGGATGTCAAACCAGTTAGTTTCCTTTTCAAGACCATCTGTGACACCTACAAGAATAATACTCTTGCACAGCGGATGATGTTACAAGATTTTTTCTGGTGTGATTGACACGATCCAAACCAACCCATCACAAAATGGATTGCCCAGATCCGCAAGGCAGCCTCAGATATCAAGTCCGTTAAACTCACTCCAGCAGATCAATAAATTTGTAATTGGTTCCTGCGAGGTTTGGAAAATTCATGGAAACCAATTCAAGACCACTTAGTCTATGCGCCAAACAAATTACTCTCAATTCAGGATGCAACCGGGCCAGGCCAACCTGCGAGCTACCCATGACCCGGCGCTAATCGGGTCGGGTTCGGGCAGCCTTTCAGCCGATTCTTGGATTTTTAGACCCAACCTGCTTCAGTTGTGGGTCGGGTTTGGGCAGCCGTCAAGCTAATTGGGTCGACTGGTGACCCGACGGTCTCCAGCAAGTAAGTAAATAAATACATGTAAAAAAACTAAATAAACAATTTTTTTATGTTTTCTCACTCACAAAACCGGGTTGACATGAGCCCAGACCTGCCTGGCCATGGATTAAATGGGTTTGGGTTTGGTCAGGGAAATTGCCCCTCTGACCCGCATAGTGCGGCGGGTCGGGTTTGGGCAGTGTTTTTTGACCCGGTTGCATCCTGACTCTCAATGATGCCATTGGAGTGCACAAAGTTTCGACTCAATTTTCCTTTGCCCGCACGGCCAACGCAGCCGCTGCAAAGCCAAAAAAGAAGCTCAGCTGCTGGCGATGTGGCCAGACTGGTCATCACTTGGCCACCTGTTCCACTGGACTAAAGGTATTTGTAATGGGCAGATATCACAACTGTAAGAGCATCTGCAGCGGACTCACTAAACTGGGGCCCGCAACCCTAATTTAGCAAGTTCCACCAAAAATTGGGGTCCAACGGACTCACCACCCCACTTGCTGATGGCATCCAGGGTCGCTCCAACTCGCCAAACCCGCGTGTTTTGACAAGTCTCCTCCCAAACCGACAAACCTTGGATTGGTTGCCTCATCAATCACACCCCCCATGCCTTGCTAAAAAAACCCTCCACAACATGATCCAAAAAAAAAAAACAATTAGAAAAAAACCATCAGGAAAAAAAAGTGAGCAATCTGGCTTGGGTCAAAGGCGGGAGCTGGTCCTTTCAACAGGTCATGTGTTCTTGGGTCTGCTGCAGCACACTTTGGGACTTGTGTGTGACAGGCTGTGAAATGTGCTTCAGGGCTGCAGCCCAGGTTCCAAGTAAGCCGGGTGTGAGAGCTCCTTTTAGGATGGGATGGCAGTCCTGAGAAGGTATGTATGAAGCTATTACAACTGATAAGGGTGGTTTGAAAGACCTGACCCTCTATGTACTACAAAAGAGCTAACACAACAAATTTATTTATCTATTGTGGCAGACTTATTGATAGAGAAAACTATGTGTAGCAGTATCTAATCGGACCTAGATCAACTTTTACCTCTGGATCTTGCGACAACTCTGTGAGTGGATGATAAGAGATAAAGATGATATGAAACTGATGGAAGACGGATGAAGTGAAGATTTATTTATTTATTTATTGGAATGAGTTGGTTGATGATACTGATAAGTGAAATGGATAAGATGAGTTATTTTTTTATAATGTTTTATATTTTTATAGAGATGACTAAGGAGATAGTTGATGATATAAGTATGAACTATTCAGGATTTCATGTCCCCTTCCTTAACCTTTAGTCCAGAGACACCTGCTGTAATCATGGGATTCCTTTATTAACTTATAAAGGTATGAAAAGCTTGAATGGACTGCCCAATTGAGAATCACACTGCTTGGATAAAGGTAAGCGTGTTCTTGACTACTACTAGCTAATGGATTTGTGTTGATGGTTTAATCAGTGTTTGGTGTGATGGATGGATGATTACCTAGATGACTGGATGGATGGCTGGTGAGTAGTGCATGTCCGGATGGGTGACTGGGGAAAGAGGCCCTCCTTTCATAGTAAAATCTGAGGCATTTTTGCTGGGTGTAATTTATTTGAGGCATTTTTGCTGGTGTGTGTTGAACCATGAATTCTGATTGGTCAGGAAGTGATTGCTGAACCATGCATGCTGATTGGTCAGAACTTGGTGATAATATCTGTGAACTGAACCATGAATTGTGATTGGTCAGAAATTGATGACTGAAAATGTGTGAACTGAACCATGAGTTCTGATTTGTCAGAAATTAATGACTAAAATACAAGAGGTGAACCGTGAGCTTTGATTGGTCAGAACCTGATGGCTGAATCCTGTATCCTGATTGGTTGTGACTTTGTGAGTGAATCCTGCATCCTGATTGGTTGAAGCTAATTATGTACTTAAATCTACTATGTATTTAGACTATTTATTATGTATTTGGACTATGGTTTATGTACTTAGACTATGTGATATGAGATAATAAACACTTTAAATCTAAATATATATGGATATATGAGTGGGATAATTGATTCTTTACCACATTTGAGACTTGAAATGATTTGGACCACCACACCGGAGCTGTTGGAGATGCTCTAAGAAATCTTCCTTGGCAGGTTAGCACAGTTTGTAGTAGTACCAGCTTGCAAAGGAGAAAATCTCCCTCACCAAGAAGGTTTCCTCCTTGGCAGGTAGTCACAATCTGTGCCTCTCACCAAGGGGGGATCATCCTTGACAGGCCAGTGGGAGTTTTTTTTTTCAAGTCAACCTGCAACTTCCAATGCCAACAGGGGTTTTGAAGATGCAACCAGATATTGAATGGGTTGCACTAACCTTTGACCTGTATATTATTTTTTAGCCAGCTTAACAAACCCTCTCCCAACAGAGGGTCCCTGTGGGACACTCTCCAAAGGAGAGGTTTATATCTTATGTCCCAACATTGGACGGAGCAGGAAGGATTTTCAAGCCAAAATCCTTTCTTTTATTTTAAAAAATTATACTAGCAAACAATTCCAAAAACTTATCAGGCAGTTTTGTAGGCCTTCTTGTTGAGAAGAATTCCGCCAACCTGGCTTCCCTCAAAGTAAGAATTGGTGTCAGAAAGCCAAAAAGAAAAGAAAAAGTTCATTTTGAGGAACTGCCACAAAAAACATACATTACAGATAGTTTAGAAAACCCATGCCTGGATTTGCAAACTTGGAACCAGTTATCACATGAGCTTGAAGTTGCAGCATACACAAGAAAAACACCCTTGAAGATACTTTGGAGATTGTTGCAGATTGATTTATGAAAAAATAACAAAACATTTTTTTTTTAAAATTATTAAAAAATAATGGAGGGCCACATGGGTATGAGGAGTGGGCAAAATTGAAGGGAAGATCATCAAGTTGCAGAAAGTGGTGGCTTGGAGTTTGGGGGTGAGAAACACCTGAGCTTTTAAAAAGTTAAAATTGCCACCAGCCAATGGGTGGTTCCTGCTCCGGCCGCCAAAAAAACAAGATAATTTGCAAGTCCCTCCCTGCACACAAGCAAATAGCCTTAGCCTCCCACCAGGTGGGGGACTTGTGATAAGTTAGATCTTTTAGTAATCATACTTCAACCTTGAATTGTACGGATCTTACAGGGAATAAACGGTCAAATAATAAATGGGTCTTTGACACGCAACCCCCTGGGATTGAAGGTGCAACCCACCCTACGTCCTCAGGATGGTCGGGGTGGGTCGCACCTTCAATCCCCCTGTCGAAATGGGGGGTTGCAGGTCAAATTATTGACCCTCCTCCTCCGAGGAGCCTTGGCAAAGGGTACAGGCCGTACCTACCCGCCAAGGAGGCTTCCTCCTTGGCAGGAAGGTACTGTCAATACCTCCCACCAAGGAGGAAACCTCCTTGGCAGGTAGGTACGGGCTGTACCATCCGTTAGGGAGGATTTCTCCTCGGCCGACCGGTACAGTCTGTACCAGCCGACCGAGGCAAAATCCTCCCAATGGATGGTACAGCCCATACCTACCCGCCAAGGAGGGCTCCTCCTCGGTGGGCAGGTACCGTCAGTACCTCCAACCAAGGAGGAAACCTCCTTGGTGGGCAGGCATGGGCTGTGCCATCTGTCGGGGAAGATTTCTCCTTGGCCAACCGGTACAGTCTGTATCAGCCGACCGAGGAGAAATCCTCCCCGTAAGAAGGTACAGACAGTACCTGTCCGCTGAGGAGAAATCCTCCCCGTAAGAAGGTACAGACAGTACCTGCCCGCTGAGGAGCAATCCTCTATCTGTACCATCCATTGGGGAGGATTCCTCCTCAGTTGGCTGGTACAGACTGTACCGGTCGGCCAAGGAGAAATCCTCCCTGATGGATGGTACAGCCCGTACCTTCCCGCCAAGGAGGTACTGACAGTACCTTTGCACCGAGGAGGAAACCTCCTTGGCAGGTGGGTACAGCCTGTACCCTTTGCCAAGGCTCCTCCTCGGTGGAGGGTCAATAATTTGACCTGCAACCCCCCATTTCGACAGGGGGATTGAAGATGCAACCCACCCCGACCATCCTGAGGACGTAGGGTGGGTTGCACCTTCAATCCCAGGGGGTTGCGTGTCGAAGACCCTAATAAATCAGGGTGAAGATGAATGGGATTGAATGTTCAAATTGAGTGCACCCAATATTAGAACTATATCAAAGTTTAATAAATCCTTACTTTCAAGAAAACCAGATCACAGGTTTCTTACCCACCCTTTGGCAAAAAAAAAAGTTACATGAGACACTTGATTGCAGTTGAAGGTCTCCCAATCAAAAGCCAAGATTTACACCCCTCCTCTGCATTTTTGGGCTTGTCATTTTATCTCTGAAAAATGACAGAAGCCACCGGACTTCACGTGCAACACGAGCATGTCTTACGTTTCCTCCTTTGAACCCCTCAGCAGTTCTCGCCAAGCCGCTAGGTTGAGGGGTGTTCACACAATTTCAGCAAACTCAAGCCTTTATATATCCTTCTTATGTCAGTATCTCCACCCCGGCTGACCAGCCATTCCCAATGAATTCACCAAGTTCACAGTCACCGCGGCTTTGCTCAATGCTCGCACGCCCTTGTGTACTTGTATTTACCAGGACCCTGGAAACCCCCGAAGGAGGTGGGTAACCTAAATGTATGAATTTTTTGCATGTTTTGCAAAATGGTAGGCAAAGAATTTGTATGAATGGGCTTTGAAATCCAAAAGGGTATTCACCAAACATGGCAAAATGTATGAATATCCACTGAAATTCAGTGTAAAGCTGCTCAAACCCGGAGAACCCCGCTTTTCACCGGGGTATTTGGGCTCCCCGGGGGGATTTTGCCTCAAGGATACACACGAAAATGTATGAATCAGCCAAAAAAATCCATTCCCCGGTGCCCCCCGATGTATGAATTTTGCCAAAATCACGGATTTTTGGTTACCCACCTCTACAGGGGGTTTCCAGGGTCCTTATTTAGAGCATCCACCCTTGTCTCGGTAAGTGGGTTTTACCCAACTTGAGTCCCGAATTCCACCCCTGTGCCTTCTTTAGGGCTCGGTAACAAACGAATCGGTCCGGCTCGCTAGATTTAAGAATCACTACTGAGCCTCGGTAAGTAACTCTTACCGATTTTTTTTTTCTTGGTGCGACTCTTCCACACAGCCATGGCCACCCGACCTCCCGACAACACCCCCACCTATCAACGCTTCTACCACCCCCCAAAGTAAATACATATGTACACTCTTCTTAATGACCGGTATCAACCGGTCATTGAGGGAGAGTACACTCTTCTTAATGACCGGTATCGACCGGTCATTGGGGGTGAGTACACACTCCCTTCATGATCGATATCGACCAGTCATTGAGGGAGAGTACACTCTTCCTTAGTGATCGATATCGATCGGTCATTGAGGGAGAGTATGTACACTCT
Source organism: Puccinia horiana (assembly GCA_001624995.1). Lineage (NCBI taxonomy): Eukaryota > Fungi > Basidiomycota > Pucciniomycetes > Pucciniales > Pucciniaceae > Puccinia > Puccinia horiana. Next base: position 142,777 of record LWDY01000032.1, on the reverse strand, counting down.
CCCTTAATGACCGGAATCGACTGGTCATTGAGGGAGATATGTACACTCTCCCTTAATGACTAGTATTGGCCTGTGTCGACAGGTTATTGAGGGAAAGTGTACATACTCTCCTGAACGGCTGGTCATTGAGGAGAGTACACTCTCCCTTAATGACCGGTATCGACTAGTCATTGGGGGAGAGCGTATGTACTATCTTCAACGACTGGTTGATACGGATCATTGGGGGAGAGTACACTCTCCTCAATGGGAGAGTGTACTCTCCTCAATGACCGGTTGATGCTGTTGATTGAGGAGAGATGACCAGTATTGACCGGTCATTCAGTTGATGAGTGGTGTGTTGTATGTCCATCCTCAATGACCGCTTGGTACCGGTCATTGAGGATTTAGCTAGAGTTGAACACGAGGGTGGAGCAGCCCTCGTTAGGTTTGAGTGGATGGCTAATGAGCCTCTGACAGACCAACGAGGGCGGGATTCATCTTTAGCTTAGCAAAAGAGCTCTGTAGGGCTCCTTAGCTACCTAAAGATTTACCCCAACAAGGGTGGATGCTCTTACCACGTTCGTCATCCCTCCAAGCCACGGTCGAGACTGTAAGGCTCAATCTATTACCTAATTGAATAAAGGGTTATGAAATCCTTCTAAGAAGATGGATTTACCACATTCAATTTAGGCAAGTTCGGAATGTGGAAGTCCCACTATTCTTCTTTTGTTTTGAAGATAATTGAATGTTTATTTTATTTTAAATGATAATTATGAATACAAAATTTATCCGATGAGGAACAATCAGAGGACAACAAGGAGATATAAATAGACCAATGATGATCAACAGAGAATGCGTACACAGATGACACAAATGACGTATCATACTAAGCGTGAAAGAAATGATAATGAAAATTGACGTCATACCTCTTTCACCCGAATTACAACTCCCATTTATCACATTCACATAAACTACTAAACTCAATCTCATCATGAAAACATAAACTACAATCTTTTTTTTTTTAAAGTGTAATAAGGCCTACGGCATTGCACACTATGAATCTGAGTAACATCGTAAGAAAACACACAAACACATCCAACAAAACTACGCAACGCGCCAATGAGAATAACAAGGACTGAGACTGATAAAGGGGAATGAAAAGCTTAAAAGGAAAAGAGAAAGAGGAACGAAAACTGATGAAAGGAAAACAAAACAAGATGAAGTCACAAAGTCAAGACAAGAGTTGGTCCTTGAAACGTCCGGTGTCGAGTAAAAACTGGGCAATGGCCACCTCAGCTTTGCGGTTTTCGAGGATCCCGTCGAGTTTGTCGGCCTTGAACTTGATCTTGAGTTGCCGAACTACAATCTTCATGATCCATAAACTTGTAAGTTTGTGACAAACTATAACTTACCATTTACCCCTGAGGAACAACTCTCTCGGGAACTTGCTGCTTTTTCATCTTTTCATATTTCCCAAGATGAGTTACTCGAAACTTGTCAAAAAAATGTTGTAGGAAACACATATCATCTGCCGCCAAAGAATCTTTCCACCGTAACAAGAACTCGAATTGATTTCTCCTGACCATTCGAACATCTAAAATGTTTTGAAGTTGTTGCCAGTCGACTATCCTTCTTTCCTTGTAATATTTTTCTTTGATACCTTCATTCGTCATCCTGTCTGGTAATATATTTGGAGATACATATTTAGTAACTAATGAAACATTGAAAACAGAATGAAGCTTTGGATACTCATGAGCAATATCCAACCTTACCGCATTGGTACTTACCATCTCGAGTACCGCAAACGGTCCAATCCAACGGTAATCCAACTTAGAATTAATTCGCCGCGTCTTAATGAACTTGCGCAACAAAAGAACTTGATCTCCTTTTTCATAAGCTGTAGACGGTCGTTTACCTTGATTGTGATAAAAGGCCTGGCGCTTCCTTGCCAGCACCAAACAATCCATCGCCGTCTCTTGTACTTCCTGTAAATCTTCGATAAAACCGTCCATATCCTTGCGACCCGAAGATTCCGTTGAAGTATTAAACCGGGGATGATAGCCATAAGTAAAGAAGAATGGGGATACCTTTAAACTTGCCGAATCTAGATTGTTAATCGAAAATTCCGCCAAATCTAGACATTTGTCCCAGTCATCTTGATAATAAGAACAAAAATGACGAATGTAATCTTCTAAAACCTGATTCATTCGTTCTGTTTGTCCATCAGTTTGAGGGTGGTACGCTGTAGACAAACCCTGAGTAATGTTCAGCTGCTTCAGCAAAGCTTGCCAAAATCCACTTACGAATGTAGAACCTCTATCTGAGGTAATCTTCTCAGGTAACCCGTCTTGTAAGTTTGTTACAGAGACCCAACACTAACCGTCTCCATTAACAACGACCCACACATGTTCCTCGCCACCACCAATCTCAAATCCACGCTCGTCACCGACCACAACTGGTCGGACACAAATCCCACGTGCGAAGCCCTTAACCCAACCTGCGGCAACCCCCACGGCGCCCAAATCATCTAACCACAATTTACCCCCACCGATGCGGCTCCTTCATCGGTGAGGGTAAGGCATTACCCGAGCCGATGAGGAATGCTCATGGATCAGGGTAATTGCCTTAACCTCACCGATGAGGAAGGCTCATCCGTCAGGGTGATGCCTTACCCTGACCGACGAGGAAGGCAAAGCATCACCTTTACCAATGAGCCTTCCTCACTGGTGAGGGTAAAGGCTTACCCTTGTCGAAATCCAACTTCAGATCAAGTGAACCCATTGTTGATCTCGCTCCTATTCCATCGCTAGGCTATTGATCTCTGTGAAAAAGAGTCCCAAGCTTCAACATCGAACATATCCTCGAAAGCTTATACAAGGCGGTCCAGCACATCATCATACTGTGTGAACAGGCCAACTATCCTCCCGACATGCATCATCCATTTTTAGAAACAAGGCCAGAGTCTATCTCATGACAATTCAATCTCGTGTGTGATTTATCAGGGCGTCTTCTTGCCAATGACGGTTGGAGATGGTCAACCTGATCGTTTATTTATCTTAATTTTTCGACACAATTGTCACCGAATGGAGTGAAACCTCTCACCGAGATACTGGTGACTACGGTGACTTTATTTGTAAGCAATACCTTGTTGCGAATCGTTGCTACGACCGCCGGTCTAGCCAAGTTGGAGATGACGGTTTGTGAGACTTTGTCCTCGTTATCTGTCAGACAACCAACAATGGGGATGTTTTGACAAGGACTTACTAGTGTTAGTGGTTTATTAGCTTGCGGGTATAACTGTTTGTTGTTTGTAAAGCTCCAGGTTTATCTTTTTAAGAGTTTTAATCAAAGTACATTATCACAGCAGCGGTCGCGGTGTCGCTCTAATGTCTGCTTCTATCCCAAACTTTCACTGGTAAGTTTCTAGTCACGATACCTATGTACTCAAAACGACAGATGTATGACTCTGAGTGGTCCCTATCGTAACGAACTCCTTCCTTCGGAGAGGTGAAGACAAGATCTCCTTCATCAGATGTCTGGAGATCCCTACGATCATCCATACTGTGAGATAGCTACCATTTTGCCGCTTCAGTACACGGCGACGAGGCTTTGGCCCTCATTTCTTATCCTGCTTTTCCCTCGACCACTGCCCTTAAAGGTAGGCTCAAGGCTCAGTCTCTCAATCTTGACTTTCTCATAATCGACTTGTTTTCCTTTTATCTGACTAAGTAATCTATCCTTGAAGTTTCTGCATTCTCACAACCCTGACCAATGAGTAAGCCTCATTGGTCAGGGTAAGGCTTCACCCTGACCAATGAGACATCATTGGGTAGGGCAATGTCTTACCCAGACCAGCTTGGGTAAGGCATTATACTAGCAAATGAGGAAACCTCATTGGTCTGGTTAAGGCAACACCCTAGCCAATGAGGAAACCTCATCCTTCAGGGTAATACCTTCCCTGACTGGTGAGGCTTCTTCTGGTTGGGGTAAAGGCTTACCCTGAACAATGAGGCTTCCTCATTGGTCTGGGTGATAAGGCATCACCCAGACAAAACATATTTGTCTGTGCAAGGCATTACCCTAGCCAACGAGCATTCTTCATTGGCTTGGGTAAGGTATGACCCAGGCCAATGAGGAAGCCTCATTGGTCCAGGTGAAGCATTCCCCTGACCAAAAAGGCTTCCTCATTTGTCAGGGTGAGACTTGAACCTGGTTGATGAGGGAACCTCATTGTAGTGGTGCCTTCCTGGACCAATTGGGTAGCTCATTCAGGCAAACAACCTCAATTAAAAAGAAATCAAAACTTAAAGCTTGAAAATTCAAAAAAATCAAAAAATTTAAAAGACAAAAATTACTCAACAGTTTGCAACAACTTGGGTTTTGTATTGCATTGCTAAAGGTGTTTCACTTGAATGAGAATGAAATAAAAACAAGGTAATAATAATATGGTACCTAGAACTTAAGCAGGGAAATGCCTCACCACTTTTGGGCTTAGGACTTGTAGCTTAATATTTGATGTGAGTATGAGAAAAGTTGACATGGTCAGAAAGCTTTAGCCTCCAGGGGTAAACATGATGTGGTTAAAGATTGACCTCCCAGTGTTTTTGGGGGGAGACAACATCTGTTCCTGAGCCTTGTGGTGGTGCAGCCTCCCTGGCCTCTAGTTAATTTTAAAGATCAAAAAGCCAGACTTCAAACAAGAAAAAAGCTAGATAAAAAACATCAAAGAAGGAAAAGAAATAAATTTACCACCAGTGACAATTGAGAATGTGATAAACAAGATAGAGCACGCTGAAGACAAAAAGGAGAAGGCGGGAGAACAGTCTGAAAAGAAAAAGATAAAGAACATTAGTTAAACAAGGAAAAGGAGAAGATAAGAAATTGAGTCAGGTTTGAGATCAATGGTTTTCTCACCAAATGGGAAGAACAGGATTCAAGAGGAGGGATAATATAGGTTGGAATATAGATTGGAGTGAGGAAAAAGATTCAGAGTATTGATGAAGTTGATGAAGTGAGGAAGGAAGAGAAGTGACAAAGTTGATGAAGTGAGGAAGGAAGAGAAGTGACGAAGTCGATGGAGTGAGGAAGGAATTTTAGACAATTAACTTCATAATCAAGCTTTTTCATTTCTCATCCACTCCATCAAAAATATTCATCAACCTTAATCCACTGGAGCTGAGATGGTCTAGTTGGGGGAGACCATTGCTGCCTGGAGCTCTTGCAGACTGCTCACCTGCAGAGATCCCAGGTTCAATTCCTGCCTCCCCCCCCCCCCCCCCCCCTGGATGGTACACCTGCCTGCCAATAGATCCCTGATGTCAAAATTAAAATCCCTTGCCTGTACCTGCAAGTGGAACCCACACACCATGTAACTTCAGCCTCATCGAGGGCTTGCACACAATTAGTATCACTATATTTCACAATGTTAAATCAATCAGCAATTAAAAAAAACCCTTAATCCACTGTTGAAAAATCCCTAACTGCACATTGTGAACCAAATCACGCTCTCAGTTGAAGAATCAAGAAACTCAGGAGGAGCTCCAAAGATTCACAAGTGGAGGTAGAGGACAATGCCCCTTCTCAATCATAAAACAATCCAATCATTTTTCTTTTCTCAGTTTCATTTCTTTTGATTGATGTTTCTATTCTTCTTTCCTCAGGCTTTTTTGTTTCTTCAATTATCTCCTATCTTATTGTTCTCATTGGGAGATCATTGGGTTCCGGTTATAAGAAGATAATTTCTTGTCACTCATTCTTTTCATTGATTTATTTTCTTTCAATTATTGATTCATTTTCTTTCAATTATTGATTCATTTTCTTTCAATTATTGATTCATTTTCTTTTATCTCAAGTTGATTTTTTACTTCTATTATTTATGTAGCTTCAAATTGATTGCATCAAAAAAGTATTTGACATCAAAATCTCACATAAACATAGACAAGTATGATTACACATTCCATCTGAGAATAAAAAACAAAAAATGCATGAACAACAAAATTATGAATATGTGTAAACTGAATTCGACACAAATGTATTTAACAAATTAGATCTCATTTGAAAAATGACCTTGCCCTATGTGAGTAGCGGAGACCAATACTAGCCAACAAACTATTTCATGACTACGTCTTCATTTGTTGCATTATTGTTAGGAGGGACAGATGTTGAATGGTTCGTGGGGTTTTGAGGATCGGAAGGGTTTGGATGAGGCTGAGGGGCGGTATCGAGTTTGAGTTTTTTACTTGCGGCTTGAGTAGCCTCGGAGGTGTTATTATTAGACTGGGAGATTGTGACAGCTCTTCTTTTGATGGGTATTTTTCCGGAAGGAGGAACCTTGGGTCGAATGATCTTCGGCAATCTTGTCACTTGATCGTCATCCTTCAATTTAAAATCTTTTGTCTCCAACCTGGCTTTATAAATAGGCTGTAGAAGCCCAATCTGTTCTTCTATCCACTCCGGTTTTAAGGGTATAAAGTCCGGTGGTTTTACAAACCTCGGCTCAGGTTTCGGTAGGTCCCTGACGAGTCACGAAGACAATAACAAATTCAGTCAGCATCATTTTCTGCGGTGGATAAGCGTTTGAATGTTTTTAATATTCTTTGTGACTCAACTCGGTTTGCTGTGCCGATTTTTGATCGGCATCAAGTTTGGGTTCGCCGTGGAGTAACCGACTGGGGATCCTCAAAGAGGACAATCCTAACTCTGCATCTAGTCCAATATCTCTTAAGCCAAAAAAATCTTCACCCAGTTCACTCGTAAATTCTCCACTGCAAGATATCGAATTCAAATCGGAAAGTACGAGAAAATAAGGTTCGTCAACTGGATAGAGGGGGAAAGGTGACCGCAAACAAGATAGACTGACGTCATCAGAGCTTCACCATCCCTTGAAAAGAAGTCTTCATCACCGATCACCTTAGCCGCGGTTCCCGCCAATCCATTCCCATAACCAGCTTGTAATTTACGCAACAAGTCGTTTAACTTGTTCCCATATTTATCCACATCATCTTTCACATAGCTTTCCAATTCGTCTAACCCACCTACACCATTTGCTCGTAGCGTTTGATAAATCATCTCACTAGCCGATAACATCGGCGAAAATCGGTCCGCAAAAAAGTGTAGTGTCCGGCCGATATTGCATAAATACTGAATTGCGATCTCCGTTAGACAATGCAGCGCGCCTGTGTGTGATGCTGTTTGAATGAGTTGGATATCAGCATGCGTACATGTCATTCAAAAAAAGTGGTTCACTCGCTTTTATCGTTTCTTTGAGGGAATAAAACAACATGAGAAGAATGATAAAACCTGGAGGCCTACCATCGAATCCGACATGAGCAATCATCATTGAGATGATTTGAAGCATGGCATTCTGGGCGGCAGAATTTGCCAAGCAGGTTTCGTAAACTTCAGCTGAAGGCAAATTCTTGAAGAACTTGGCCGGTTGAGGCTCGTCGTCCTCCTCTTCATCAGAGTCATTGTCGTCCGATTCGATCGGTTTCGCCCGCTCCTCTTCCTCAATATTTGCATCGGTTTCCATTTCACCCTGTGCGAAATACGTCAAGAGTTAGTCAAATTGCTGTTGTTTGGAAAGCGTGCAATATTCAAATCTTGTTAGATGAGTCAAGTGAAGGGTCGGCAAACTCTAAGCGGATTACCCATGAACAAGTTCGAGAATTTTCGATAAACTTTTTTGATCTCCCACAAGGTTTTGATATTAGTGGAGATTGGTTTGTTCAGCCCTTCCTCTGTGACAGCCTGCTGTTGTCCTCTCTTCTTGTCTTTCGTTCGTTCGCGCGGTTTGACAATAGAGCGAGAAGCAAATGGTAGAGCAGGTAGGCCAGTCATCAGCAAGTGCGCCTCGACAATCTCGAAGGGTTCATCTTCTTTGGATTCAAACCAATTCCACATTCGTTCAGGATCTCGAATTAGTGCGTTTCGCTGTTCAAATCGAACTTCTGACTGGGAGGTTGGGATTGGAAGGCTATTCTGCTGAGGATTGGGCAGGCGTTGTTCATGGTTTGGGGATACTGGTGCGTGTTCGCTTTCGATTTGGATATCTTCCGTGATTGTTGCCCGACCTCTTTCAGTCTTTCTCCACCGTTCTTCTGCTAACTTCAGACCCAGAAGAGGTAGGTTTGGGGTTGTGGATGGGCTTGAGGGAGTGGTTAAAGCTGTTCCAGGCCTACTTGCGAGTTGCGATGTTCCGTTAGGAGTTGGCCGACTTATTGAAGGCTCGCTGACAAACTTCAATAAGTCCTGGGCTTTTTTTCGCAAGGATTCAGCTGCTGTACGAAGATGATGGTTCTATGATTTTTCGTACGCGTTCTGTTATTTAATTGAAATGCTGGACTACGCCTTAAGGAATTCTCTACTTTCCTTAATTCCTAAAAGAAAAAAGAGGAGGAGGAGGAGAGAAAGGGAGAAAAGAGAAAGAACAAACCATGTCAAGGTTGTACGTAAAGCAATTTGTCCAGATTAATTCCACATCATCGTTGAATGCCGCTTTTGTTTTATACACTCCTCCTTTCACTTTCTTGAGCACAGTTCCCAGATCCATTGGTTTTTTGATGACTTAACGAAGAAAACAATCTCCCAAAAATTAGCCTTTCCGTTAGATTTTTGGATCTCGATTCCACGTACCATCATAGTAATCAGGTGCGTCAGTTTTCCTAACCCTACTTAGGAAGGCAGTTGCATTTGGCTGCCAAAAACAAAAAAGGCGATTGCACTAAGTTAGCTTCCTCTCGTTTTTGAGTTTTTGAAAATAATTGAAAACTAACATCTGATCTAAGTTCATTAGTAATTCTTTCCAAGGTATCGATGAACTCATGGATCGTAGCCTTTTCGTCCTAAATATTCGATTCCAAAATGCACGGGCATCAAATGATATGCTGGTAAATTTGAAAGAGCACAGAAGCTCTTGACTGACTCTGAGTCCACTTTCCCGAGCATCTGTACTAAGTGCTACCAGCTCTGATACGTCATGAGAATGAGATTGGATGAGTTCGAGAAGAAACTGGCGAAACAGATACAGTAAAATGCAAGCTTCGTCAGTTAGTCTTCACGCTCAGGGATGGGCTCGTGTCAATGAGCCGATTAGACTTACTTTCATGAATAGCTCACACCTGGGAAATCTGCCTGTGTTTCCGTTTTTCGGGCAATCGTTTGAGGTGAACCAGACAGCTGAGTGAGAATGTCGATGTTATGTAGCAGATGGTCAAGAAGCTTCAAGTTCGGGCGACTGCTGCCACCCGGGGCTCGAGTGTCTGTGGACTCGGCCGAGCTCACCCGGGTGGTTGACATCACCCCCCGGGTGGTGGCAGTGGCTTAACTGCAGTATGAAAGCTCCTACTCTAGTTTGCTCACAAAATTTACTTTTGCGAAGAATTTGTAAACTTCATTTGTTCATTTTCCCATCAATTTACAGTTAACCCATTAATGACTGGTGGTTTGGAACTAATGTTGAAAAATGCAATGGAATTTTCATTTTATTTTTGGTCAAAACAGGAAGAAAAAACAGTACTGCCATAGACACCAAAACCACTCTTATTTGGCCACATTTCTTTCAAAATTGACTCGCAACTCCTTCCTATTACAATGTCAGGTGCTCCAAATTCATTTTTCGCTGTTACCATCCATTGCATACTCATACTATACTTTCATGAAGCAGCTCAGCTCTTGACTGTGTTTGAAAGATAAATTTGACAATCACTACCCCAAAAACTCAATTTCAACATAGGTTTCAAGTAGCCAATAACAAACACATCTAAGGATTGATTCCTGGCTATATTACCTGAAAAAAAACCCCTTGTGGCACACCCTAATACCATATGGTCGGGGTAGATTTGTAATAGATATTTGGCCATTGCAGAATCTTGTATCCTCAAATTACATAATCGTTAAAATCATTATGGTCTGAATTCCATCATGCCTCCTTCGATAGATCTTCACAATTTCCCAAACAATCCACTTGAACAGAATTTTATTCAAATCAAATCAATCTACTCTTCTTCTTCACTCCACATTCTATGGGTTTTCTCTCCGATTGACGTCCTTCTACTTTATCTACGGCTTTATGAGATTGGTTGCATTTTTTGGTGGATTTTCCGAAAAGTAGACAAAACGTTAGCCCGGTACTTGAGCTGGGCTAGTTAAAAAGGGGATGATATGGACAACTATTCAAAACCTATGGCGCAAGTGAAAGATCGGATAAGAGAGAGTGAGTATAAACATCAATAAGAATCAGATTTAGGTTGATTGAGAGGCCTGATATAGGTGGAAATGCAAGCATGTTGAGTGATAGTTTGGCTTTCAGAACGGTTTGGGTGAGAGCTAACAGGCTAACTGCATCGTAAATCAAAACAAAGGAGCATACTGAATTCAATGGATGTGGGCACTTCAACAGCAAAACTGCACGTGAGTAAAACGTTTTAAATAGTTCATGATTTGGAAAATATTTCTGTGCAACTACATAAGTGCATCCCATCAAGACCCAACCAACGACCTTATCTAGCAAGATCGGCCAGCTCAGTTGCACTGTGGAGAAAAAGAGAAGAGGGCGATGTCAACAAGCTGCAAGTATGATCTAAATAATGTGTTGTTTAACTTACGGTGCTTCTCGAGCCTTTGATGTGTACCATTTGTTGAACATTCGGATTCCGGGTATAAAAACTCGTTTTATACTTGTCTTAGTAGTCCATTCAATCAATTCCAGGCCACACAAGCACAAAAAGGAGTACATATTTCCGCGAAGTTCGTGCACGAGACGCAATGGCAACATGAATGGGGGTGATGATAGCAGCAACCTGTATCGTATAACCGATACCCTTCGTCATCAAAGACATCAATTCTTCCCAGATAGTATCTCAAAGTCAAGGCATTTTTATGCTTCCGTTGAACAGTTCCATCATCATGTAGAGTATAAGGCTGTCCCGTACGGAGGTTGGGCATCTTTGCCGCGATCTGCTTCAGCTGTTCTAGGCTTGGAATTCGAGTCTTATCGCCGGCGCGGTCCATCGTGTGAGATGACTTCGGTGTTAGCATCTCCGGCGAGTTTCGTTCGAGAAGGTAATCGCCTCGAAATAGTAATTCACCAGTGCGGTCCAATGTTTATTCCACGGCAACTGGCACCGGAGCATTTGCGGAAGAGGTGAGGATTGGTGGAAAGGAAGTCAACCTCAGTGGTGGCTGCCAAGGAATAGCTTAAAGCGTGGACAAAAAGTATTATGCGGACAAGGAGCATTGCGGTGAGTTGTGATGGGTAAAAACAAGGCAGTGAGGGTGGATCATTGACATGGAGTTAACTTCTGGGTTTCCCTGACATGGTGCGTACTTGGAGCATACAAGTTACTAACGTCAAACGTGTGAGATCCAAAACATGTTTTGCTCCTTCATATCAGCTCAAGCAAGTATCAGGCAGCAGAGGGACCGACGAGCATGCAAATGGCTGGCCGGTCCGGTTTCACCTTCCCAATTCTTCAACTGGCAAGGTGATCTCCGGGGAAATGGTATATCCATTCTATTCATGTTCCTCTTAATAGAGCGAGGCTAATGTTTTTAGATTATTAATATTTATTTCAGTAAGAGCGTCTCCACCCTCGCGTCGGTAAAAATTTATCATAATATGTAGTGTTTTCCCCCCTTTTTTTTTTGGAAATATGTCTTTCTGCAGTCATTTATTTGCCTCGTTCAGTCTCGATTTCTACCAATTATTTGGTAATGCTTTCATCGAAAATCTTTCCTTGGGAATGATGGCTGTTTAAGGCACCAGCTAGGTCGACGGAAGTCTGTAGCCTGAGTAGAAGTCGGATTTGTAGCCAAGAGTCATCTGAGTAGAAGTCGGATTTGTAGCCAAGAGTCAAGAGTTCAGCTCTATCATAGATGGATTGAAGGGTGGTCTCGCTTTCTTAATATCATCGATATTATTTTGTGAGATTTTCGTAAGTAAAACAAAGCATCAAACGGACAACGTGTGATATACTAGAACCAATCAATCTTGCATAATAAAACAACAATTTACAAATTTTAAAATTCGGAGGATTGAGGTTCTTTTGACGAGCAGGTTGACTTATTTGGTAAACATCTTTCGACGATCGCTACCTCCTCGATCACGTTCAGCAAGATAAGCGCGATAAGCTTCCTTCAAGTCATATTGAGTAATCGGTCCTGAACCTCCTCTCCTCTTTTGAACTTCCAATGCTTTATTATCGTTTATGGTGATTCGTGAAAGTTAAAAATCAAACAGACAGGGATCGATCAGAATGGCTGGGTTGACAATCATGGCTCGTGATGTGGTTGGTCGTCTATCTACCTTGTTCTACCATATGGCCTACAAATACTTTCGCAAATCCTCTAATAACGATCGTCACTCTCTCACTGACCGATTGTTGTAAGATAGTGTTGGCCAGCTGAAAGATGAACAGATGAAAATGATATCAGTATCCTGTTTTTTTTTTTTTTCGAAGGATTAATTAAGTACTAATAACTTGATGAAAGGGAAATTACCTTGCGAACGTTGGCTTTGGCAAGACCAGAGTTCCTGTACTCGCTGTATCGATCCATCTGTTGAGGATCGAAATGTTCGAGAAGAATCCTAGACAAAACCAGATGAGCTTCCAGTAGAAAAAAAAAGAAAAAAGGATAGCTCAACTTGAGTTTATCTTTATTTAACAAATCTTCGCGTTTTCGGACGGTGTAATCGTCATCGTTAAGCTCTTTCTTATTTTCATCTTCTTCCTGATCGTTATCCAATTCTACATCTTCTTTGTGTTGGTCGACTTGATGAATGTTTTGAGGATTAGCAGGGCTAGTACTTTGATCGAATTTGTCTTGAAGATCGAAGCCGTCTTCACGATGATGATGATGATTGTCTTTGGGAATGTTAGAGCTTTTGCGACGTTTGTTTGGGTTTGGGTTGACGGCGTTCTGTTTGGATTTCCTTCTTGGTGGACCGGAGGGCAAGATCAATGGATGGGATGGGTTTAGTGGAGAGTAGTATCCTGTTGTTGCGATGGGTGTTTCTGGTGCTGGTGAGAATCCAGGTGAGCCAGCGTTTTCGGTAGTTGAGTTTGGGTTGTAGGATGGTCTTTTGTTGGTCATCGTTGGCTTCTGTTTGCTGGCAGTGGAGTCATTCAGTCGCGACTCCCCATCGGCGCAGAAATGCTGAAACCATGGATTATATACGCAACTGGGGAGCCAACTTTTGAAAGTGCTCTCACGCGCCCGGCTAGCTTAGTGGGTAGAGTTAATGGCGCTTACTGGGTTCCCTTCGCTGAGCGCGCTGGCGTTGAGTCGTCGTGGGTTCGAGACCTACATTGGGTGGGTTCTGTTGTCCCCATTACCACTTTTTTCGAATCACTTATCCAAGTCGCTGCCACGACATCGAGCCCGCGGTACAACAGTGTTATGAAATGTACTTGGGACCCAAAGGAAGCTTCTTTTGCTGAATGGTTTTACATTCTGAGGATAGAACCAAAGCAACTCATGGCAAATTGAGAAATTCTTCTGCCAAAATCAACTTAAACCAATGATTTTTCCTGGGCCTGTCTAATGAAGATGACCTTTTGGTTTAGCTATTAGAGCATCTCCACCCAAGGAGCTATAATCGGGGTGCTAAAACCCAGATATAGCTCCTTGGTTTTGTGCGCTAGCAAGTCAACGTGGACTGGTACCAAGCTGAGGTTGCTATATCCAGAGCCATGCCATGAGAAATGTGAGGTGTCACACAGGGTTCACTGGGAAATTTAGTTTATGTCCTGGGTTGCCTGTCTGTCACAGGTGCTAGACGGTTGCTAAATCTGGCAACTGTCTAGCTTTTTTTAGCTTCGGAGCCAGAGTAGCACCCCGGGTGGGCACTGATTTTTAGCTTGGGTTGCTAAAACTTGGATAGCACCTCAGGTGGAGATGCTCTTAATCATGAAGTTGATATTAGCCCGGTTCACGTGGGTGCTCCACCCCAGTTAAAAAAAAAGTCGAGCAATTGGCTCAAATCAATTTCCCATAAATTTGTGGGAAATCGATGTCAATTGATGTTAAAACATAATCTGCAGTAAGATTGCAGACCCTTAATCTGCCACAGATGGTAAGAAAAAAATCCCACTTTTTCCAGTAATCCTTTTTTTATTGGATATTTAATTTGTTTCTTTGGATTTCATAGGGTAGCAAAGCTTACATCATAAGCCAAACATGCTACATTTAAACATTATCAGATTCTGGTGGAAATTTAAGTTTCTGTGAAAGAGAAATGAACTTGAAAATTGAAACCTACCTACTTATTTACTGAAGGACTTCCTATGACAAGTTGATAATCTGAAACTCAAAACTTAATATCTGATTGATTGTGTTATGGTGTTCATATATCAATTTGAAAAAATTGCATAAGTTTGTAAATGCAAGATTTGGCAGGAACATGTCAAGAAGCTCAAACTCATTCCTCATGATTCTCATCCCTGCCAAATCTTGCGTTTAAGAACTTATGCAATTTTTTTCAAATTGATATTTGAACACCATTATGTGTTGAAAACTAAATCTCTTCTTAAAAGTTTTGTATAACCAACTCAAGTTTAGAATCTAGAAATTGAAATTAAAAAAATTGAGAAAGGAGGTCCTACAATCAAAAATGAAATCCATCACACATGATTTCCCACATAGATATCTACAAACTGGTTGTTTTTGTATTAGTAATTTGAACAGAAGTTTCTAGGGTTGTGTTTATCTGTCACACAGCGTCTTGTACAAGAGACAGGTGGGCACTATTTGAAGGAAGGAAAGGAAAAGAGATAGCTTCGAAGAGAGGACTGACTGTTCAAAGGTCTTCTTTGTTTCGAAGAAGAGTTACTTAGAGGGACTTAGAGTAGAACACTGAAAGGGTTTGCGATGAGAAGGCTCAAAGAAGGCAGAATCAAGTTTATGCTGAAAACTATAATCTTATTTTGATGAGGAAATATGGAAATCATGGAAGCAGACAGCTTATATAGTAAATACCAGTAAGGCTACAAAGGTATGACATAGGTTCAAACAAGATGTGAGGTCATAGGGTCAAAGCAGAAGAAATGAAAGGAGGTCATAGCTTCTGAGATCAAGCAACACCAAGGCAAGTCCATGATGGGAGGACCAAGCAAGGGTAAGTGCAATGGGTGCAAGAGTGAGTGAATTGAAGTTCGAAGTTTGAGGACTGTGCGTCAAAATTCAAAAGTTCAAAGAAGGAATGCGCAAATCCGGAATTCGAAAGTTCAAAGAAGGAATGCGCAAATCCGGAAAAGGAAGTTAAGTGCATGAAGAAGTAATGCCGAAAGTAAGAAAGACTGGTGAGAGGGTTATTGGTCTTGCTTCTGTTCGCATAACTGGAAAGAAACGTGATATTGAATCTTCGAAGGTTTGGAAAGTAACTTCAAGAGAGCACTGAAGATTGCTGAGGGTGCATAGGTGATGTCATATGCAACCCAAGGATTAACCAAAAGCTTGAAAGTTGCTGAGGTCATGAAGCATGGTAGAAAAGCATCCTTAGCCAAATGCCAGGAGGATCCAACTGTGAGATCCTGAGTGCTGAGTGTGAAGCTGAGTCTGTTGTATGACATTGTCAAATTCTATAGCATCAACAACTTTTTACTTTCCTTGCTGCCCTTGGATTAAAGGAACTGCTAGGCCATTATCTTAGACTAGAGTTTACGGCGGCTTTGCCTCTGCACTTGCATTTGTCAAGTTTTTCTCTTTAGGCTTTCTGATTTATGTTCATTTCCATTGAGTTTAATATCTTGAAATAAATTTGAAATTATTCATATTCTTTTTGAAACTTCACAAGGTTTTGGGAGTACAAATGTCAGATAATTATTACCCTTCCCCCTGGACTTGTATTAAATCTTACAGTGGGGAGGGACATTATCTCTCCTATTACCCCTGGAACAAGCTGGTCAGGTTGGAATGAGGAGCACTGCAAAAACTATCTCATTGGACACACCAGTCCGACAAGTGCCCGGACTGAAAATGTCCAACGAGTTTGGTGGCCCGGTGGTGGGGCACTGCTAGACTCATCGGACGAAGTCAGTCCCCTTACTTGTCAGACTGACTTGTCCGATGAATTAGTTTATCCAGTGGAGGGCATCAATCCATTTGGATTTTGGACCAGTTGATCCCCAAGGAGAGCATCTTTACCCTTCTCCACAAGACTGGGTGGTTCCAGAGGGAAGGGGAGAGTACTGGTTGGCTGCAGAGGGAAGGGAGAGGATCTTTCTAAAGCTGGTTGGTATCAGAGGGAAGAGGAGAGTGGTCCTGCAGGGAAGGGGATACCATCTCTCCCCTTCCCTCTCTCTCTGGGGTTGGTTGGTCCTGGAGGCATCCCTCCGCTTTCCTCTAGGGCCATTTGGTCCAGGAGGAAAGGGGAGAGTAGCTCTCCGCTCTTCTCTAGGACGGGGAAAGGGGAGAAGAGCTCTCCTCTTTCCTCTAGGACTTTTTGGTCCAGGAGGAAAGGGGAGAGTAGCTCTCCGCTCTCCTCTAGGACGGGGAAATGGGAGAAAAGCTCTCCTCTTTCCTCTAGGACCGGTCGGTCTAGGAGGAAAGGGGAGAAGAACTCTCCGCTTTCCTTCAGAACTGTTTGGTTCCAAACAAGTCAAAAAGCTAAATGTTTAGCTATTTGACTGCAAATAAACTGGAGTTCTTCCTGTGGGCATCTACAGGGGCTGTAAGGTCTAAATCCAATCTTCCCTGCTAAAATTTAGCTTTACAGGCTCAAATTAAGAATCTACAGGGGCTGTAGATCCTACGGGAAGTCTTCCACTAGCATCCAACTAGATCTGACTCTACAGGGGGGCTGTAGATGAAAGGGATGTCCTCCATTTAACCCCTTAAAAATGGACCAAATTTTTGCATGCTGGTTATTTGCCCAAACTCAACCCTCTCCCTAGTAAGACAAGGGCACCACAACTAGGATTGTATAAGGTCAACACCTGTTGTGGCAAGGAAAAGGGGGAAAACACAAGTGTTTTTTTTTGGAATGGGCTCAAAAGATGCTGATAGAAGTGTGTTGTGATTGGTGGACTTGGACAGCTGCGGAGAAAGGGGGCTATGTGCTTTCGCAGTCCGCAGTCACTGATCACCAGACAAGGTTTATGAGAATGGTCAACAGGAAAACAACAAACGACGGTCAACGACCACGACACCACCAGCAACAACCAACAAACGACGATCAACGAACAAGAAACAAACTGAAGAAGGAATAGGAGATGGATCGATTCATCAGGATCACAAAAATCAGCTGTTCCAGGGGCCTCGATCAACTAGAATGGCTCGAGGCTATCAAGTCAACCGAGATGAAATCTGATGACTACACAAGTTGAGTGCCCTCCACAAAATCATGACATTACACGAAACTAATCTATCTATCTTATCGGAAACAGCTGCCCTCATCGAGCTCATCGCCTCAAGCAAACCAATCTCAATCAGACTACTAAGCTATTATCGAGCTGCACTCAACACGATAATCGACCCATCTGATGCTGCAACCCATCTTATCCACTCAATACCAAAACTGCTCATCAGCGACACCAATCTCATCAATTCCATCTCTCTACCACTCATCAACTCAAACCCACAACTCAAGCTCAACCATCCAAATCAATCCATCTCACACCTCAAATCACTCCTCGACCTAATCAACAATCTCTCCAGGAAGAACTGTCCAGCAATCACTCTGGCCGAAAACCTATTGAGATCACTCACCCAGTCCATCTTATCCTACCCACCCAACACCTTAATTCAATCCAACCAACAAGAAATTCAAACGATCATCCAATCCATAACTACCACAATCGATCACTCATCCTCATCGACCATCGACCACTACGAACTACCATCGATCCTACGCCATCTCTCACCATCAACAGCCAAGCAGCTCGCCTTCAGCTCATCCCCCAACCCAACCCAACCTCAAACATCATCATCCCCTACACCAACTGCAAGCGCCCTGATTGCATACGTTCTCCTCACACCCGGAGCATCCGCACTAGACTCTGATCAAGTATCACAGACCGCTCCGCCCATACTCCCCAGGTTCATCTCATTCGCCGTCTCCCAACCTTCTCATTCAAACTTTATCTTCGAACTACTTCTGGCAGCCATCAACCTCGGTAACAGTCATCCACCCACCCCGCTCAAAACTCCAACTCAATCTAAATTGGAGACTGTGCCGGACAACAACGACGACGATGATGATCAATATCTTGAAAATGACAAAATGTCTTGGAAAGCTCTCCTGGCAGGTGGCCGATTGGCCGAACTAATCCGATCAACGATCGATTCAGCAATCTTCAAAGACCGACAAGTAGTGCGACTACTTACAGCTGCTGAACTGGAAATCTTGAGCAAAAAGATCATTACCCGAAAAAAATTAGGCCTCACACCTCAACAACAAACTACAGCAATGTCTGAAACAGCCGAAGATACCCCCATGGATATTGACCAAACAACACACCCAGCAGAACCTACGAGTAGGCATCATCTTTGGTCAGCCCTGTTATCTAGCCTCTGTTCCAACCACTTGATCGTTCCCGAAGAAATCGAAAAACTCGAGCAGACATCCCACCCAAGTTCGGCTCCACTCAGCGCTGTCTTGGGCCACCATAGCAATGTCGAACTGGGTCTACAACCGCTGGTCGAACATCTAGGGAAGAGTCAAAATACGCCGATCTGCGAACTTGCTGTCAAGCTCCAAGAGGTCAATTGACGTCCCCAGTACATTTTACCTGCACCCGAGGCTCACCAGTTTCTTTCCTTTAATGAAAATAGTCCATCACAACAGCAACGAAGAACTTCGACCTATCTACCTGCATTTCACTGACCAAAGCCATGAGTTCTTTAGATAGCCTTTGTACGATCTTACTCTGGCTGGAACCCAGAAAGCTCTTGGGGCCAGTGAGGAGCCTCCTAGATGACTGGAACGATATTCGAAACAACAATAATCAGGTCATCAATAGTTCCGATAATGATGAGAGTAGTAGTGGCAGCGAGTTTGAAAAATTTGGGGGACTGTTGGGCTGGCTCCAAGGTGTCGTCGGTAGGTTTGGGGTAAGTTGATTTTTTATTTATTTATTGATTGATTGAAAGGCGCTTTCTGTTGAAGTTGTGAGGACTTGATCCCCAAAGAGAAAAATCCCTCATAGGGGAAGGTTGTTGATAGTAAAACTTATTGCATCAGTTGATGTCCAATCTAGGATATCATCTTGGGGTGACGAAAGGGTTTACGATCCACTACCTATCCAATCCTTCGACGGCGTATCCACTGTGCTCGTTACCTTCGACCCATGTGACGACGCTAGCGTCATGGATCGAGGCCCTGTACGGCTCCTCTGGGATCCCAGACGATCTGCTCAGCAACACTGACCCGCGAATCTTCTTCACCATCAGCGCCACTCTTTTCAAACAGTCCTTCGATGCTCTCACTAATGGACTCATTGACCTCCAGACTTTCAGAGACGGTCTCAGTTACTTCGAACATAAGCTGCTCATCGGTGGATGTGCAGTGGGTGTCGTGGGTTGGTTGCTTAACGAGCTCACTAGGGTTGGGTATGTTCATTCATTGAACTCTGAAGCTTTGTCTTTTCATTAAAGTCCCCAAACTCTTTCCCCGTCACTTTCCGAAACTTGCTTTAGCCCGATTTCAGTCACGTCTTATCCTACGGCCCTGCTAGAAATTCTACAAGCGATTCTTCTCTCGGATTCTATTACATCAACTGCGCTCCATCTAGTCTCGGCGCGATCACTGGCGCTCTTACGAGCGTTTGATCTTAGTTTCTCGCGCGCCCCACCAGACCATCTAGGTCCTGCTGCGGATCTCAACCGACGCGTACAGCTCGACCTGGCCGCGATCGAGCGTAGATTGACCATACTGCCGGTCTCTGATATGATCATCCCAACCGGCTTCCTCGCGTTCGACTTCAGGTGCTCCGATACTCCCGATGGCCAGCCAGTCGGGTGGATGGACGCGTTGCGCACCGCGGTTCGGATGGCCGTCGACAGAGGGGGCGATCAACCGGGTCCGGATCCAACGATCGCGCTTTGGAGTCTCCTGCCACATATCCTAAAGGCAGTCTCCGTGAGCGAGTTTATCCGGATGACGATTAGCGCGGCTGTCGAGGCAAGCAGGACGGGTGATGAACACGGGCCGGTAGAGACACGCTCGGAACAGCCAAGATCGGGCCAGCTCAGTGTCCGGGTCCAGAAGGCTTGGGACACTGCGAAGTACCGGCGCGTCGAGCGGGCCATTGGACTGGCCGTTGACATCCTAACATGGCCGATCGACGGTGTCCATCCGTT